>JAAKBH010000362.1:0-513253 GCA_019776075.1 Amaranthus palmeri
ATATATATATATATATATATATTATATATCATATATATCTAATCTTATATATATATATATTTATATCATATATATATCTATATATATATCTATATCTATCTATATGGGATTTTCCCTAACGGGGCAGTTTTTTGTATTTAGACGGCGGCTTGGGGTCACCCAATTCACAGGTGGTTGTTTCTTTTCCCCTTTTTATTAATATATTTCCAAATTTTCAATATATCTATATATATATATATATCATATATAAATCTATCTTATATATATATATATATATATATATATATATATATATATATATATGTATATTATATTTATATTATATATATATATATAAATATATAAGTCTATATATATATAGATATATATATATTCCCAAATGATTTCGTATATCAACTACCAAAAAAATAGGATATAAGGACGCTCGGCATGGAACTATAACTCCAGCACAAATGCACCAACAACTGCTCCGCTCAACCAAAAATTACAGAGCGAAACACAAAAAACAGCGCAACCCCCCAAAAAAAAAGAAACAACAGAAAAACCCCTAAAATGATACAAGCATGTCTTTCATCCATATGTTAACCCTCCCAGCTATCCTAAAGACTATACATCTATAACCTCCTTCATGCTGAAAGTGTGGTTATCACAAATTTTTTTGTTGCGCTGCATCAATATTTTGTATCTTCTCCGTCCATATCCAAACGATAAGCTTTGGCACGATCAATTTTCTTTTGTTAATTTTATTCATCAAGAGGATTTCAGTTTGGAAGTTTGGCTCGTTCAGCTTAATAGGGAGGAAGTTGAAAATTTTGCTCTTAATCCCGCGGGCATTCTGACAATCAAAAAACAAGTGGTGAATAGATTATATATCTCCGTTGCACAAAACGCAGTTATCGCTAGTGATATTCATCCATTTCTTAATTCTATCCCTTGTAGCTATCCTATTTTGGAACGCTAGCCATGTGATGAACTTTGCGCTAGGGCTAGCACTATTCCTGATCATGATGTTGCCCCAGGGTACTTTAGGTGCTCCTGCAGTAAGGGAATCGTAGGCTTTGCCAATACTGAACGTAGTACTAATTGTCACGGCCTCCCAACCTCCGACAATATCCACGAGGTCTCTCTGCTTGATGATTTTTTTGAAGCTCCATGACGCGTGAATAGAAACCCGCACATCTTGGACAGCTTGGTTTTTCATGTAGTAGTTGTGAACCCATCTGACCCACAGATTGTCCTTTTTGCTCGCAAGATTCCACAAATGCTTGAGAAGGGTCGCCTTGTTCCAAATGCACATGTCTCTCAGGTTTAGACCCCCTTTAGAGAAAGGTAGAACCATTTGGCTCCAAGCCACCCCTGCTTTCATCGAAATGCCATCCTTCCCCGTCCAGATGAAAGATCTACACACATCTTCAACCATCTTGATCAGTTTTTTTGGGAGGCAGAAAATTTGGGCCCAAAAATTGATCATGCCGCTGATAACACTACGAACCCGCTGACTCCTACCAGCATACGAGAGCAAACGAGAGGACCAAAAACCAATCCTACCGACAATTTTTTCCACCAGTGGCCTGCAGTCTCTCGAGTTGAGCTTCTTGGAGTGGAGCGGGACCCCCAGGTAGCGAAAGGGGAAGGAGCCCTCATCTATTTGTAAGAAGCGAAGAAGCTGCTCCTTATGCTGATTAACAATCCAAGAGATACGCATTGCTTTTATCGATGTTTGCTTCTAGACCAGACGCTTTGGAAAACTTCGTTGTAACAACCCGTCTTCTAAAACAAGAAAGGTTCGCGGAAATAACCTTTAAGACGGTTGTCATGTACTCTTAAACAATTGAGAACCATAATATCAACCTTGTAAACCTTAAAGTGCAGAAAACATAAAGGTAAAAAAAAAACATTACATTGTATCTAGAGAAAAACTCCTTAAAAAGCAAAATAAATAAAAGTCTTAAGGTCTGATGGCACGACACAAGATGAGAGGAAAGGTCCTAGCGCACACTCTCACACTTCCTGCCCATATGGTATTAATGATGCTATCATTCACCATCTGTTTCAAAATAAAAATCCACAATCAGTGGGGAGTAACTAGCTGACCTTTCTAATCATAATACACATAAAAAAAATATAATTTCCAATTACAAAGAAGTTTAAATTGTTATCAATTAGTTATATGAATAAATAAATCCAATTAAAACCAGTTCTCTCATGAAAAACAAATATAAAATAATTTAAGCTTTCAAACCACATAAATTTCATAAATTAATTTAAATAACTTAGTAAATCGAATAAGTATATACGGTATCAAAAATTCCAAAACGCAATAAACAAGGAACGAACGCCGGTGTTAGATGCCCAGAAGATGGCCTTACACTAACACCTCCTAAGGTTTGTCGAGAGAACCCCAGTCTATAAAATAGACCTGTCTAAGAATGGCCAATTCTCCCCTAGCAGTGGATGCCTCCTTTGCCTTACACCACTGGGTACTGGGGCGACAACAATTAACCCAGGCGTATATATGTATCATAAGTGGCATGTCCTAACCATTTAGAGATGCCAAAACAGGCCTTACACTCTTATGGCTCCTTACTCTTACAAAATTTATATAACTCAAAACTTTAGATGTAAAATCATCATCCAAAACATTTATGAGATGCCAAAATAGGCCTTACACTCAAATTCAACATCAAAAATACTTAACACGTTTATACTTTATCAAATAAATTTTTTAAATATAATATTTTCAAATAATAAATTCCAATTGTTATATAAATAAAAAGAACTGATGTTGTGAGTAATGTCTGAGTTTTGGAATAAGGTTAACTTAAAATTTGGCCTAGACAACAATGAAAGTCAACCCTATTATAACTCTTGGCAAAGAGGTACTAATGAAAGTGTTATTCTACTCAAAAGTACAACTGTGTCAACAACACTCTTTAACATCTCAAACGAAAATAATAATGCCTTTGAAAATTTGGCAAAGTTAAAAATAAAATACTATAAAACTCGTTTTTTGTCAAAAATCATAATTTACCAACACTCAATGATCAACTCAAATTTTTTCCAACAAAACTGACAGATTTCTACATGACTGAAATAAATAATTTGATAATAAAACAAATTAAATTAATATAGGTGGAAGGTAAAATACCAATTTTTCCTAAAATTGCTATACTACTGCCTACTGTTCTTCACGGATTGAAGTTCTTTATTTATTTATTTTTTTTTTAGTTACATAAATATTATAACAATTGACAAATAGTGAAAACGTAAAAACCATTACTCATCCCTTTCTAAGTAAAACAAATAGCCCAAAATAAAGCTAATTGCTTATGAACACTTTACAAAAGCAAATATTTGCCTAATTAAATTCTAACAAGCAAACGTATTGAACAAAGAAAAATGGAGTAATTTAACATGAACCATTCCATACTTTTAAAGTAATTACAACAAGCAGATATATGTTTTTTTTTTCTTCACATGTCTAATTGTTTGTTTTTTTTTATTTTATTTATTTATTTATTTTATTTTTGGAATTATATAAAAAAAAACACCCTAAAGTAATTATAACAAGCATATATTTTTTCCTTTTTTTACACGTCAAAATACTTCACATCATCAAAAATAAAAGTGGGATTCAAATTCAAAATCAATAATCTTCCCAAGAACGCTACAAAACTTTCAAGAACATCAAATAAACCCATATTTTATCAATATAGCATATTATTCCAAGTGAATGCCAAAATTTAATAGCAAATTGAAAAACGATTGACAATCATAAAAGAAAAATCAAGATATTTTGAGTAGTGAATATAAATATGGATATTCTTAGGAAATTGGTGAAAATCAAAAATTAGAAAGAAAGAATACCCAACAATAGATGAAGAACCACAAGTTATGTTTATTGTTGCAAATGAAGAAACCAATTTCTTCATCACCATCAAAACTCAATGATGGAGACTTGAATTTCTTCCTGTAGAAAGCCATGGACCAGTTTCATCTTTTTTGGGTAGTTCAAGAGGCAAATGAAGGAGGCTAAGACTATTCTGTCTTCAAAAGAATCAAGGAAAAGGAAGGAGGATTTGCTGCAATTGGACCGAAAATACTAGAGAGAAATTAGGAGGGCGTGCTACTGTTCTTTTAAAATATCATAGGAGCAATTGGGGAAGAAGGTGAATAGGTATTTAATTTAAGAGAATTAAGTAGAATAAAAAGTAGTAAAATAAAATCTATAAGGAGATTTAAATAGTATGTCATCCTTGTTAGAGCCCAACTTATTTTTTCATAATCCAATAGTACTTTCTTAATTGAACATATATTTGACCAAAAATAATTCTAATTCCCATATTTATCTTAAATTCCCAAAATTTAAAGTATTAATTTCTCGAGTGTTACACAAGGAACCGGTCCAACCTTTTCCTCACAAAAGTAGCTGTGTCTTTGCCCTTACACCAAGTGAAGCAGCTGCCCCTATAACCCAAATCCACAACACCGCAATCATCAATACACTTCCTGAATTCATCCATGTCCTTTTCATTACGAAGTGCCCCACCCTCCTTTTCGATACCCATAAGTATTTCATTAAAGTCCCCAAAAAAGATATGCGGTTCACCACCTCCTTGGACTAAAGACTTCATAAGATCCCAAGTTCGATGTTTATTTGCTCTCTCCGGCCAACCATATATACCATGTGCATTCCACTTACAATCCAAAAGGGAGTCCTCAATTGTCACAGACACATGATGATTTGAGTATGAAATGAGACTCACCTGTTGATCTCTCCACCAAAGACCCAAACCCCTAGACATGCCACTACTACTAACACATAGACCATTTGAAAAGCCACATTTGTTACAAACAATCTCCGATCTACCACTATTATTGATCATAGACTCCATAATGAACACAAAATTAGGACGTTCTCTCCAACACCACGTGCGGAGAGCTTGAACTGTCTCGGGGTTGTTAATCCACTAGTGGAAAAATCGCCAATTGCTGCGGTTTTTTTTGCCATAATAGGTTGCGGTTTTGATTTGCAGCCCTTGGAGTAGCAGCAAATGAGAAATTTGATTGGCTGCGGTCCTAAAAACCGCAGTCTATATTCATTTTTCAAAATCAAGAAAAAAACATTTGCTGCGGACTAAACAACCGCAACCTTTATGGGGTATCTTTTAATTTTTTTTTGTGTTTTATACTTAGGAACGAAAAACGAAAGAAATAAAAACGAAAAAGGACACAATAATCTGGAGTATTTGGAGTTCTAGCAAATCAAATTATGTCTGTTCATATTTTTATAAAGATCTAACACAATAATCCAGAAATTACTAGTACACAACAGGAAGAACAACAAAGAAGAAAACAAAATAAGCAGAATGATTCTAAAACAAGCAGAAGCCCATTAACCTAATTCAAGATAAAACACAAATCCTATGAAATTTTAAATACAACCTAATTTACAGATGATTCTAAAACAACCTAATTCATTAAAAAATTTAAATAAAACCAAATAGTACAGATGATTTAGGCCTTCGAGCAATTGGCCTTCGAGCAATCGTGAGCATTGTGAAGGAATCTTCGAGCAATCGCAGTAGCAGCAAATAAAACCAAATTTTAATAAAAAATCTTCGAGCAATCGACCTTCTGAGTAGATGAAGGGATTTTTCTAGTTTTGGGCCTTCGAGCAATCGCAGTGGTGCATGTTCGGTTACTTCCTCTAGTATTGAAGATCTGATTTTTTTATTTTAAATGAAGAATGAAGACTTCCTCTAATGGTGCATGTTCAATTGAAGAAAGAAAATCGGAAGTGATTAGGCGGTGAGAGAGAGAGAGAGAGAGAAAGAAAATCTGAGTAGATGAAGATCTGGTTTTTCTGGGTAGATGAAGGGATTAGGCGTGAGAGAGAAATAAAATGGATTAGGGTTACAGGGAGAAAGGGAAAATAGGTGATGAGAGAGGGAGTTTTTGCGGAAGTCCTCTAATATATACTAGGGTTTGCATGGCTAAAAAATCGGAGCCTTTGATATATTTTTTATTTTTTTTATTTTTCAGAAGACCTTATTTGCTGCGGTCCTATAAATAATCGCAGCCTTTGATCAATGTTTACATTATTTGCTGCGGTCCTAGCCCAAAATCGCAGCCTTTAATAATTTTTT
Organism: Amaranthus palmeri; assembly: GCA_019776075.1. NCBI lineage: Eukaryota > Viridiplantae > Streptophyta > Magnoliopsida > Caryophyllales > Amaranthaceae > Amaranthus > Amaranthus palmeri. Next base: position 6,150 of record JAAKBH010000362.1, read on the forward strand.
TTTGTGTAATTTTTTTATTGCCCATATAAGCTGCGTTTACCTAAAACCGCAGCAAATGAGTCGCAGCAAATAGCTTTTTTTCCACTAGTGATCCCTCGACATTTCCAACTTAATATTTTCATTGTTGTTCGTGGGGTTGGTCTTTGCCAACACCCGCTACTTCCTCATGCAAAGAAACAGAGCTTTTGTCACCCATACAAGAACGCTTCCAGTCACCATCAAACTCTACCACATCCACATCCATATCCCACATTTTACGTTGAGTATTTTGGTCAGAAGGCAGAGGCAAGAAAGGGATAACAGAAACAACAGCATTTTCGTTTTGGATTTCCAGCAGAAGCTTTTTATTGCCACTTCCTCTTTTCTTGACCTTCTCAAATTTCCTAGAAGAAACATCACTCTTCCCCATGTAAAAGGGGGGGACATAATAAAGACTAGGACCCCTCAACAGCCAACACATTAGATCTTTTTGGAGCATCATGTGCACCGTTATCCGTGCTAGAGTACGGAACTAGAGCAGTCCCACTAGCAACACCCTTACAGGCAGAGTATTTGTCATTATTCTGTACTGTATCGAGAGACGAGAAGCAGCATCATCATTATTATTTTTGTCAACATCAACATTATTTTTCACTGACCCTAAAACCCTACCCACGACTTTATCAACACCCTGACCCACATGCGCCACACTAAACCTATCATTACTATCAATCTCCCTCGGGATCTCCACCTGAGTACTGGGAGGGAGATTGGTGCATGGTACCTGCTGGTTTTGGTAGGAAAAGGCACTTTTTGAATTTAAGATTTTCGATCTCCTCCTTATTTTTTCCAAAACCCTTCTTAGGGGAATCCCTAATACCCATAGCCAAACCTTGGCTCGATTCACGCTCTTCATCCGACACGTTTGTGCAGTCCTTCTTGGTATGACTCATCAACCCGCATAAGAAGTAGAAGTGTGGTAATCTCTCATATTTCAAAGAGATTTTAACAGTGGAATTTCCCTTAACCCTAATCAACTGAAATCTTTTCAAAGTCTTAGTAATGTCTAATAAAACCCTAATACGTCTGTAAGGGTTTATATTAAGAAAATCCTCCTCAATCTCCATACATTGCCCAAGAGATCTCGCAATGGCTTTAATGCGTTCATCAGATCTATAACCAAAAGGCAAATTATATAAACGAATCCAAAAGGGAGAGAGATTTAATACCATATCCGGCGGTTGCACATCCTTCTCGATTTCTTGTAGCACAAACAATTTGTTTTTTAAAACTCCATGGCCTTCCCTCCAAGATTTTGTCCCTATCCTTCCAATGGAAGAATTGAATCAAAGAACAAATTCACATCATACGAATCACAACACCCTCCTTATAAATCCATATGTGTAGGAGAGTGCGCTTCACAGCATCGAAATTTAACGGTTTTTCCGTTAGATTACGGCACACCAAACGCACGAGAGCTTATCATCTTGGGTGTCATTGAAACCATCTTCTAGATTGACAATATCCTCTTCCGTACCAACAATATTCAACTTTGAGCATTGCTTGATTAACACATCAGCCATGCACTACAAAAAATGTTGCATTTAGCTACACTCATTTAGGCACACTTATTTAAGTGTGGAAGACATTTTTACAATTAGACTCACTTCTTGCATTTTAGGCACACTTATTAAGCGTGAGAATAATAGTCTCACTCATAAGCGTGGCTACAAGTCAATTAAATAATATTAAAATATTATAAATTCAGCCACATTAATGAGTGTGACAAAAAGTCAATAAAAAAATATAATCATTTCAGATACACCAATAAGCGTGACTAAATTAAATTAAAAATATGAAAATAACTGAATCAGTCACAGTACTAAGCGTGACTAAACACAACAAAAAATATACTTTGAAGAATGTGGCGGTACCAGTATGTACAAAAAAACCCTAAAGCATCGTGGTTCTTATGGTTCTTTTGTTTTATAACCTCATGATTGTCATTTTTTGTTTGCACTTGCAACCTCTGCTACTGGCTGTCAAAGCTAGTGTCAAAAAGTTGTTACATATTTATTTTCGTGATCTATTCATGCCTTATTGAAAAATGAAACATCATGGTTTCTCGTGCTCATGAAATATTAACCTCTGCAAGTGCTCTATAGATTTGATGAAGGGCATCTTTGAGTGCTTATATTCAATTCTCACTCATATATCTGTCTATTTTCTATGATACTTAGCTGCACTTTAGTATAGAAAAATGGATTTTGACAAATTTTGTGCAGCTGCTTTGAGTGTCTATCAACTAGAGGCTCTCGATAGATGGGATCAGCATGCTCGTTGTGCGTATGAACTTTTTTGAGAAAGATGGTAATCGACCAATTATGATTGAAGAGCTGGCTTCGGTAAATTACTTGCATTTCTTTTCCTTTCTAAGGTTTCCCTTTTCCAACTATTGGTACTAGATGGTTGCTTCGCCTATAAAACTGAAGTTGGGTTTATTGAGACACTTCCAAGTTTATTTCTTGTTTCTTGCTTGTAGTGTCCTCTAGTCCCTCAAGATGGAATTGATTAAAATTGAATCTAGCATAATTGTATATATTAAGAACCATAGTATCAAATAACGGTCGTTCTAACTCGACTCGGCCGAGTTGGAACGGTATTCAAAACCAACGTTCCGAAATCATGCGTTTTGACACAGAGGATCAAAAAACGGCGAGTTAACTCGGATTTCGTCCGAGTCAGCCGAGTTGGAACGGATTTTGCGGAAAATGCGGGCGAGATTCTTTTTTTATCTGTGATTCAGTAAAAGATGACAGCTTTACAGCCTTTTCAGATGTTAGTTCCAAAGAAAACAATATTTTACACTATCTTCCAAAATTTATCCCAATTTAAGTAACCATAGCATAGTATCAAATAACGGCCGTTCTAACTCGACTCGGCCGAGTTGGAACAGTATTCAAAACCAACGTTCCGAAATCACGCGTTTTGACACGGAGGATCAAAAAACGGCGAGTTAACTCGGATTTCGTCCGAGTCAGCCGAGTTGGAACGGGATTTTGCGGAAAATGCGGGCGAGATTCTTTTTTTATCTGTGATTCAGTAAAAGATGACAGCTTTACAGCCTTTTCAGATGTTAGTCCCAAAGACTACAATAATTTTACACTATCTTCCAAAATTTATCTCAATTTAAGTAACCATAGTCCATTATTCCCATACCACAACAATCAAACACAAGAATAGAAATCTAAAAAAGAAAGAGTTAAGAACTTACATAATTTAGATCAGATTAAGGCCAAGACCATCCTCAAAGCTTGAACACACGCCATTGAAGCCTTGAAGGCCAATCTCCAAGCTTGAATCCCGCAAGGTTTGAGTACTTAAAACTCTTAACACTCTTAAAAATTATAGAAAAAAAGAAACGAAAAGCCATTAAAGACTTGAAGTTTGAAGTCTTTGAACACTTAAAACTCTTAAAACCAAACTTTGAGTAGTGAAGGTAAAGCTCTAAGTTACTGAAAGTTATTATGGAATATAGATTGAACAAAGAGATATGAAAAGTCATGCATTAGAAATAGGAATAATGATAATATCTATGGAGTAGCCTTAAACCCTTACTATGATTATATCTAGAGTAATGCGTGACTTTATGGATATTATCATTATTAAAGCCTATAAGTACATTAAACTATAAGTAGATTCTACCTACTCTCTAGTATAAGACTATAATTAGAGCGTTAAAGTATTATAAAGCCACGTTTAGTAATTCTACTACTCTATTTTCTATATTTAAATTTTTAATAATACTAAATAGAAGTAGTAAATAGTTGAAAAATTGCAATATTTATTTTTTACTTACTACAACATTTAAATATTTTTAAAGGTTCAATGTCCATAAATTAATTAATTTATAAAGAGATAAAAATTATATAACATTTAAATAGTTTGAAAGGAAATTTACTAGATATTATTCTGTTCGTGGCACAATTTTCCAAAAATCAATAGACGCCACGAGTAGTTACAAAAAGGATGTCTCTTACTACTTTAAACTCATAAAGGATGTAATTGAAGAAGTAGGTCCACATAGAGTTGTCCAAGTAGTAACTGATAATGAGAAGGCAATAAAACAAGCGGGGAAAAAAATTGAAGAACATTTTCCTCATATTTATTGGACTGGTTGTGCTGCACATGGTTTGGATTTACTTTTAGAAGATATTGGAAAATTAGAAAACATAAAACGTGTGCTTGTCAAAGCAAAAAAGATCAGCCAATGGATTTATAATTTCAAGTGGGTTATATATTACATGAAGCAATTCACTAATGGTCGAGAATTGGCTCGTCCTGACATTACTCGTTTTGCCACACAATTTATCATGTTAGAGTGCGTTGTGAGGCACAAAACATCTTTGCAAGAAATGTTTGACTCAGCAGATTGGTTGGCGTCAAGGTATGGACAAATGACAGACGATTTGGCTGTGGGAGTTCGTCAACTATTGTAAAAAAATTCTTCGACCTCGGTGGCTGAATTTTGGGATAAGGCAGACAATGTCTTAAAATTGACGGATCCCATTATTAAAGTGTTGAGGCTTATTGATGGAGATGAATAACCAACCATGGGCTTTATATATGAAGCAATTGATTGAATGAAAGAATCAATCAAAAGTAATGTGCCATTTTACCTTGATTATTGGAAAAGGGTTGACAAAAGATGACTTTTTCTTCATTCAGATTTACATGCAGCAGGTTACATAATTTTATTCACTATTTTAATTATTAACGACTTAATCATTGATTTTAATTATTATTTTACTTAACCTATTAATCGTGTTTTATATTGAAGGGTGTTATCTTAATCCTCAGTACATGTTTGGAAAACATGATATTAGAAAAGATAAGGAGTTGGTAGATGGGTTAAAAAGAGTCATTAAAAAACTAGCATCAGATGTTGAAGTAGAAATCAAAGCTCGTCAACAAGTAAGTTTCCAAGATCTAAAAGTTTTTGTTCATTTTAGAAAATTATTAATTAATTTATTAATGATATTATCATATTAAATTTTTAATACAGGTTTATCTTTACCAACAAATGATGGGTAGTTTTGTTGCTGACTCCGCTAGAAAGGCAATAACATAAATGGACCCAGGTAAACACTCCTGCAATTAATCGTCCACAAACAGGTGAGTCCAGTCAGCAGAGGCAATATGCGTTATCAACTCCAAGTAGTGACCATGGTGATGATGGTAGCGATGATGCTGGTGATGATGATGGTGGTGATGCTAGTAATGATGATGTTGATCATGGAGGTGGATACTATTACTATGAGGTGTCTAATCCTTGTGAGCAACAAAGTGGTGGATTTCAAACCCAACCCGCAATTGGAGAAGAACAAGATCATCATACATCTAAAGGACGGATTAGGAGACCGCCGGCGCGAAATTCACATGATTTCGTTAATGATTATAATTCACTGAATGAATTCTCTAGACAATGGATGTCATCTGAATCACAAGGGTCAAATGTCGAATCTTCCTGGGGTACACCGTACTCTAGGCCTACAGATTTTTATCAAGAACATTCATCGTACCAATTAGGATCTGAAAATGAATATGGTTTTTTCACTGACAACTTGAACCCAGAAATCCTAAAAATGTCCAAATTTATAACCATGGGACTTTAAATTATGGTGTGGTACATTATCACAACTCTACCATATATGGAGGTAGTTCTAGCTCAAGTCAAAATGAACAATCATGGATGGATGATGCAGGTACATTCTTGTTTAACAGCCATCAGAGAGCTCATTATGATGCAAATTATGAAAATAGGCATCCAGAACCTCCACGTCATTCATTTAAGTATTGATGAAAAGTAGTTTGTGGTCACTTAATCTTCATAAATAAAATTGTAATATAAATTAATGCATATGAAATTGTGTTAAATAATTATTTAAATGTTTAGTTGTTTATAATATAGTTGTATAATTTTTCAGATTACGTTATTATATTAAGTTATTGGAGTTAACATTTTATCATATATATAATGTTTTTACAATGCAATTACAAATTCCAATTATAATTTTGAGATAAATGTCTAAAAAAGTTTAAGGGAAATTCCACGTGGTAACCCTGAGGTTTTGGGTTATCCACGTGGTAACCTTGAGGTTTACCAAATTGTTCCACCATGACCTTTTTACACATAAAACGTTAGCAAAACGTTATAAAATATTAATTTCGAAGCTTTAAGGCAGTTGTATGGCTATATATGCGACTCACCATTATAAATGACATCAGTCTCAACCATTTTCCCCAAAATATAAACCCAAACTCTACCATCTTTGGATTTGGGGGAAAAATATGATTTGGATGATAAATGGTAGATTTGAGGGTTATATTTTGGTGAAAAAGGTTCAAACTGATGCCATTTGAAATGATGAATCGAATAAATATGCATACAACAGCCATAAAGCTTTAAAATTAACGTTTGCTAACGTTTTTATGTGCAAAAAGGTTATGATAGAACATTTACGTAAACCTCAGGGTTAGCGCATGGATTTTTTAAAAGTTTTGGTTACCATATGGAAAACCCAAAACCTCAGGATTACCACGTGGAATTTCCCAAAATTTAAATATACATTACTAAAAAAATCAATTCAAAAGCAAATTAAAAAGATTCAAATTTTGCATAGTAATCGCGACCCGTTCCGCGATAACCGAATTTTTTCCGTTCCCGTGATTCGCGACCGCGACCGCATTTTTGCACCATGAACCATAGTCCCATACTCCCATACCACAACAATCAAACACAAGAATAGAAATCTAAAAAAGAAAAAGTTAAGAACTTACATAATTGAGATCATATTAAGGCCAAGACCATCCTCAAAGCTTGAACACACGCCATTGAAGCCTTGAAGGCTAATCTCCAAGCTTGAATCCCGCAAGGTTTGAGTACTTAAAACTCTTAACACTCTTAAAAATTATAGAAAAAAAGAAACGAAAAGCCATTAAAGGCTTGAAGTTTGAAGTCTTTGAACACTTAAAACTCTTAAAACCAAACTTTGAGTAGTGAAGGTAAAGCTCTAAGTTACTGAAAGTTATTATGGAATATAGATTGAACAAAGAGATATGAAAAGTCATGCAATAGAAATAGGAATAATAATAATATCTATGGAGTAGCCTTAAACCCTTAGTATGATTATTTTTTTTTTTGCCAATTGATTTGTAATATATACCAAAAAGAATAGATACAAGGGAGATGCTTAGGCCAGAAATTAACTCCGGACTGAGCCACCAAAAGCGCTATTGCTCACGACAAAAAGAGGAGCAACTAGCCCAAAAAAAAAAACGCTACCAAAAAAAACTACAAAGAGACACTAACTACACAATAAGCATGTCTCTCATCCTACTGTTTACTCTCCCTGAAACTCTAAAGACTATACAGTCTATAACCTCCTTCGGGCTAAAGGTACGGTTATCAAAAATTCTTTTCTTGCGTTGCATCCATATACTATAGATCATCTCAGTCCATATCCCCACAATAAGCTTTGCTCGGTCAGTTTTCTTCTTGTTGATCTGGCTCATCTTGGCAATTTCATCTTGGAAATTTACAGAATCAAGCTCGTACGTAAGGAAACTGAAGGCTCTGGCCCTTAGCTCTCTGGCATTCGGACAGTCGAACAGGAGGTGTTGAATTGATTCACTAGCCCCAGAACATAACACACATCTGTCATCAGTGATATCTGTCCATTTACCCAGTCTATCTTTGGTAGCTAGTCTGTTTTGGATTGCCAGCCATGTGATGAACTTTGCGCTTGGGGTGGCAATGTTTCTGATCATTATGTTTCCCCATGGAACCCTGGGATTATCTGCTATAAGCCGGTTGTAAACCTCCCCAATGACAAACCTGCTGCTTTTAGTGATGTTGTCCCATCCTCCTAGACTCACTACCAGATCTCTTTGCTTGATGATCTTCTTGAAGCTCCAGGATGCATGAATGGAGACCTGCACATTCTGAATTTCTCGGTTTTTCATATAGTAACTATGAACCCATTTCACCCACAAGTTATCTTTTTTCCGAGCTATATTCCACAAGTGCTTTAAGAGAGCTGCTTTGTTCCACTTGTACATGTCTCTTACGTTCATCCCTCCTTTTGCGAAAGGCAGCACCATTTGATGCCAAGCTACAGCCGCCTTTTTGGAGAATCCTTCATTTTCGGTCCAAATGAACGAACGACACATATTTTCTACCATCTTGATAAGCTTCTTTGGGAGGTAGAAGATATGAGCCCAAAAATTTTGCATACCCCCTATGATACTCCTCACAAGCTGCACTCTGCCCGCATATGAAAGGAGCCTTGAAGACCAGTGCCCGATTCTACCCATGATTTTATCCACCAACGGACGACAATCTCTGGAGTTGAGCTTCTTCGAGTGAAGAGGGATACCCAGGTAGCGGAAGGGGAAGGATCCCTCTCGCATAATTTGGAGGAAGTGGAGAATCTGCTCTTTCGTTTGGTTCTCAATCTCGGAGAAGTAAGCATCACTTTTACTAGTATTCGCCTCTAGCCCAGAAGCCTTCGAAAACCTGCTAAAAATACTCATCAGACTCTGGACAGAATGGATATCCGCACGGCAGAACATGAGGAGGTCGTCTGCAAAGAGGAGGTGAGAAATGTTCTCTTTCCTGCATCTAGGGTGAAACTTGAAGCTGGTGTAATCTTTCTGGTGCTGCAAGAGTCTCGAGAGGTACTCCATTGCAATAGCAAACAAATAGGGGGAGATAGGGTCTCCTTGTCGCACCCCCTTTTTAGCAGCGAACGGTTTGAGCGGCGAACCATTAACCAAAATCGAGAACGAAACTGTTGTGACACACGCCCTGATCCAACCAACAAATCTAGCAGGAAACCCAATTTCATCCATGACAGTGAAGAGGAACTCCCAGCTTATAGAATCGTAAGCTTTCCTAAGATCCATCTTGATCATGCATCTTGGACTATTGTTTTTCCGGGTGTAACCCTTGACCAGCTCTGCAGCAAGCATTATGTTGTCAGCCATCTGTCTACCTGGAATGAACCCTGACTGAGCCTGATCAATAATCCCTCCCAAAACCTTCTGAAGACGCACTGCTAGAATTCTGGAAATAATTTTGTATATGACAGTGCAGCAGGCGATTGGCCTAAAGTCTCCTACTTTAGTAGCATTTGTTACCTTTGGGATAAGGGTAACTATTGTGCAATTGATCGGGGGAAATAAGGTGCTGGAGGTGAAGAACTCTTTAATGCCGCAGATGAGGTCATCTTTGATGATGTCCCAAGTTTTCTTGAAAAAGCACGCATTGAACCCATCAATTCCAGGAGCTTTATTATCATTAATACCAAACAGAGCCTCCTTAATTTCCTCCTCGTTCACATCTTACATCAGCATCTGACTATTTGCATTGTCAATTTGGGGGCCTTTTCTCATAGTGTCTCTTTGAATAACCTCCAAACCTTTGGTTTCAGTGCCTTGAAGGTTTTGGTAGAATTGGATGATTTCTTCATGAATCTCATGTGTAGTTCTCAGCCACTTTCCATCTTTGTCCTGGAGCTCAAGGATGCTATTGGTTGCCTTACGCTCTTTGATAGAAGCATGGAAAAAGGTTGAGCTTTCATCTCCATGCTTCAGCCAATTGATTCTAGACTTTTGAAGAAGGGCTTTCTCTTCAATTTTCCTCCATTTTCGAACCTGATTGATTGCCTCTTTCTCCTGTTGATGAAGAAGACTACTAGTGGGGGATGTTTGGAGATTCGTTTGGATGTTGCTCAGAGACTCTTCCGATTTTTTAATTCTGTCATCAATCCCAGCAAAATCCCTTGTATGCAGCTGCTTAAGAGCCTTTTTCACATTATTCAGGTGGTGCCAAAGTTTCTGAAGGCCAGACCCTTTGACTTTGATTTTCCACGCATCCTGCACAATTATACGAAAGCCAATGTGATCACATAAATAGTTAAAGAATCTAAAAGGCTTGCTCTGGTTGTGGGAGGTCCTTGAAAGATTCAGGATAAGTGGCGTGTGATGCCATTTGAGGTGACAAATACGCCAACAACATTTATGGATTTGATCTAGAGATACGTTCGTCCTTATTTGGGTAAGTTTATATCTATTTATTTATGAAATTTTGGTGCATACGAGAAACATAAAGAAACATGAGGAACATTTGAGGATTATTTTAAACTTTTGAAAAAAAAAATGTTTAGGGAATTTATTGAGTGAGAGTCTTGGCTTGAGGAAATAGTTTTTCTAGGTTATATTATGTCTAAGGATGGAATTTCTGTGGATCCAAAAAATACTATGTCGATATCAAATTTTTTGATTCTGAGAAGTTCAGAGCTTTTTGGGTTTAGCTGGTTACTATAGGAAATATGTTGAGAATTTCTCTAAGTTTGCTCGTTCCATGTTTGAGTTGTTGGAAAAAAAAAGGGATTCGATTTAATAGAGTGAGTGGTACGCGGTTGCTTTTGAGGTATTAAATAAGAGATTCACTACCTCTCATGTATTGATAATGCATGATTGTAGCAAACCATTCAAGGTCTATTGTGATGCATCATTTAAAGGTGTGGGTTGTGCACTTATGCAAGAGGTAGAGGTCATAAGTTGTCCATTGAGGTATTTGAGGCCACATGAGGTGAATTACCCTGTGCACGGTATTGAACTTGTTGTAGTAATCTTTGCTCTAAAGTTGTTAGACATTATTTGTATGAGTTACCGTGTAAGATCTACAGCGATAGTCAAAACTTAAGGTATGTCTTCAACCAAAAGAATTTTAACATGCACCAAAGGCGATGGCTTGATGTTATTAGGATTATGTCTTTTATACCACCCTAGGAAAGCGAACAAGTTGGCTTATGTTTTGAGGAGGAGACCGAGAGTGTTGAATTTGTACCTTGGGAGCTTTACCCTGAAATGAAGAATTTGGGATTAGAGATTTGTAACCAATATGAGGTTAGACGATATTTGGGAGCAATGATCATACAAGCAAACTTTGTTTGATCATATCAATGATGGACAACTTGAGGATCCAAAGATTATGGAATTAATCCAGTATAGAGATGAGGAAAATGAGACTAATGCATTTGAGTTAAGAGAAAGAGGAAAAAGTTAAGCCTGAAATTTATTAGACCTTTTGAAATTCTAAGAAGATTTAGACAAGTTGCTTATGAGTTAAATTTACCATCAAGTTTGGTAAAAGTTCATAATGTGTCCCATGTTTTACAGTTGAGGAAGTATGTTAATGAGCCATCACATGTGCTAAGCCATGAACCCCTTCAGATTGATGAGTCTTTAGCCTATGAGGAAAGACCTATCAGATTTTGGATACCCGAGTCGAAGAATTGAGAAACTCTAAGATTCCGTTGGTCAAGGTTTTGTGGTCAAACCATAGAGTCGGGGAAACTACTTAAGAGAAGGAGGCAGACATGCGAGATCGATAACCTAACCTTTTTGGTAAGTTGTAGTTTCGGGACGAAACTATCTTAAGGGGGAAAGAGTTGTAACAGGCTCAAATATCTTAAACTTAATCTTTCGGTAAATTATTTCGAAATTTCCATTCAAATTTCTAATCCTTTAAATATCCATTTCAAACCATCTTTAATTCCTAAACCTTTTTCTGATTTTGTAAATTCTTTTGAATATTAAACTTTAAAAATATTATTTTGTTTAAAATCTTTTTATAAGCACTAAAATATTATTTTATTATTTTATAGTACGAAAGTAAAATTTTATTATTATAATTACAGTTTTGTAAAACGTTACGTTTTAACTTTCTTCTTTGAACTAACATTACGACTTATTATTTGTAATCTTATAACTTTGGTTTAATTAATTTATACCTAAAATGAGTTGTATTTTTATTATTAACTTTAAGTATAGTTTTAATCAAAATTTTCTAAGTAAACTATCATATTTTCATGAGCAAACTTACCCATTATTCTAAAATATATACACTTGGATAAACTAGAACAAAAAAAAATATGATGAACCAAAAATTATTTTTATCAAACATATGATTTTTATCACTTACACAAGCTATCACCATTTTCTTATACAAGTTAACTTTCTCCTACACTCCAACTCTTACAAATCAACTTACACACTCTAAATCTCTTACACAAATTAGTCTTTTTCTATACTTATACTCTTATTCATACAATCTAAGAACTACAAAGTTGATCACACCCATTTATAAATACCTCCCTTATCCATGAGATCACTTGCACCCCTTCATCAAATCTTTCTACCATTCTTTCTGATACCTTCACTTCATTAACATCTTACAACATTAATACTTTTATTATTAGTTGAAAGAATTCAAGAAAATGGAGCTTAGAATACTCTTTATTTAGCTTAAATCATCATCATTTTGGAGTATTATTGGATTATTAATTTGGGTACATAATGGATCATTATTTTTGAAGTTGGGATTTATTTCTTTTGGGAGCTTAGAAGATCATCATTATTTTGGAAGCTTAGATTAATTATCTTTGGAGCATAATTATCTATCTTGCAGGATCTTATATCTTATTATTTTCTTAATTAGTACTTAGTACTAATCCTTGGTGTTAGTATGGTATAACTTCTTACCCTACTCTTTTTGTGAAATTTTACATTATACTTACTTTATAATATGCAAAGTATGAAATTAATATGTTGATATGTTTTAGTAAGAAGTTAGTTTAATAAAACTATGATCAAGATTATTAAGTATGTGTGTACTGAAAACATATTTAGTGTGTTAATTTTATAATCTTTAAACAAGTTTAGGATGTTGGGTGCAAAATTATATTCTAGTGATATTTATAAGTATGATTCATGTTATTATAAACTAGTGCTAGTATGTTTATGAGTTATATGTTATATTAGGAATGTTATTATATTTAAGGATTTTTATTTTAGAACTTTATTAATACGTTTATGTTAGCCTTCAAATTAGTTTATAAGATAGTAAGGTTATGAACTTTTTTTTTATTAAGTATATTGTTATTATGCGTTATTTTTGAGATTTAAGTTTATCCTCAAGGTTATAGTAAATTTCTAAGTTATTACGTAAAGTTTTTATTTTTGTAAGTTGTTATGTTAATCTAAGATTTAGTATGATAAATTAAATTAAGTCGTTCTTTTTATGTGAAAAGGGTCCCAAACACTCATAGGTCATTCGACCAATATCATAAAAAAAATGTTGAGTTTGATTTACTATTTTAAATTATTAAACCAATTTTTGTGATAATAATAAAATAATTATTTAAAAAGATATGTTTGAGAAATTTTTATAAGTTATTAAATATTGAAGTGTTTTCTTGAATATATGAAATTTCATAATAATAGTAACTTTTAATCACTATTCAGTACAAAATATTTTATTTGCTAACTATTTGACCAAAGTTTATATAAAAGATGTTAAGCTATTTTTTTTGTAAACATGCCTCTTAAATTATGTCTGAAATATTGATTTTTGTGATATTATAAGCTCTATTTGTTTTATAACTAGAATGTTGATTTTTGCAAATCTAATAAGTTTACTTGTTTTTCTAAACTTGAAAAAAATTATTTTTGGTGAGCTTGTTGAATTTTGGAAACTTATCCAAAGGATGCAAATTTTAACTTGAATTTTAATTAGAATATTTGATTTGGTGAAGAAAACAAAAGTTTTATTTGTTTTAAAGATGAAAATGTTGATTTTGGAAGCTTATTCCAAGAGAAATAGATTTTAGTTGCTACTTGTGGAAAATACTTATTTGGAGACTATTAATAGAATATTAAGTTATTAGTGTGAATTTTATGAGCTATTAAAATAAAGTTTAGTGTGTAAAAAATTATGTAATGAACATATAAAGATATAAAAGTAAAAATTAATGTTATTAATAAGAATTATATTAAATAAATGAAATTACCACCTAGGGTGGTCAAAGTCAAAATTCGAAGTGGACTTGTAGTAATAAAAATGTGATGTACCTGTGTGAATGAGTATTGATTGAATGACCCTGATAGTAAGGTAATGTCGAACCATGGACCGGCATGTAAAATCCCGGCGTCCGTGTTGGCCGGCACGTAAAATGCGGTGTAAGACAGGGGGTTCGCTACCTATCCTGTGGAGCTCGAGCATAAACATTGTATTGGAGGAGTGACGACTCCCACCACAGTTAGGGTTTAGGGCTACGGTCCTCACCTAACCAGACCCTTACATATATCAGGTGTCATATTGTTGTGTTTGTTGATTAGTGATGAACTTGATTAGTGGCCTATGAATCATGGTACGGTTATGAGTATTAACCAAATGAACTTAATTGAGTGTTAAGATTACCAAAGTGTATAAATGACAGTAACGTACTTCTGTCAGGATTTAGAATGGTATCTTAATGACTAAAAAGTATGGAACAGTAAAAGAATATAATAAAAGTATACAATGGTGTCAATTAATTTGAAATTCGTACTTTAATTATTATTTTGTAAATGTAGTGTATAATTTTTATATTTTGAGTTGGATAGGATGTTATGCTCGGCGTTACCGCTGACCGATTCAAATCGACTGTCATCCGTATCATGGATGGCAGCATTTTGCAGGATTTAGTTTCAGGTTCCGATCCAGGCCGCAACAATTATTATTTATCGAGAACTTAGCTGTTTTTTGTGTCTTTATTGATGACTTAATGTGGATGTACTTTTACATTTTTAATTTTTAGCAAACAATGTTTCTTATCGGATGTAATATTTTACTTTTTTTTAAATAGTTTTAGTTTTTAGGAAAAATTACCTAGAATAATCCAAACTATTTATGATTTTCCTACAATAATCCCAACTACTGATTAACCATGAATAATCCCAACTTTGAGGGGTATTTTCCTAGAGTATACTTGGGTAACCCGATGACCTGCTATAGTAGGTAATTCACCAAAAAAATAAATTAAATATTAATTTAAAATTAGAAAATATTTTTGAAAATTTACATAAAAAATTATAAATAATAAAAAAAATCATAAATTTTTTATGAACATTTTTTTAACATTTTTTTTGACATTTATTTAAATTTATCTTTTTTTTTAAAAAAATAAAACTTACTATAGCAAGTCATCCGGTCACCGGGTTTACTCTAGGAAAATGCCCCTCAAAGTTGGGATTATTCATGGTTAATCAATAGTTGGGATTATTGTAGGAAAATCGTGAATAGTTGGGATTATTCTAGGTAATTTTTCCTAGTTTTTATGATTTAAAGTTTTTAACAGTTCAGCATTTTAAGACTTCCGCAACTTTTTTTTGCATAAACATTATTATTAAACATTAATTATGTAACGAGATTGTCGCCTCTGTTACATTTCCTGTCGTGATGCACGGTCTCTGACTTTCCTCTTCATCTTCTGTAGTGGCATAAACAATGTGAGAGTTATTGTCAACTTTGACACTTCTTCGGGCTGCTTTTCCAGGAGCTACGGGAGTCCACCCAACCTCGCTATCAAACACTGTGCTACTGTCTTCCTTGGGAGCTGGTTCTTTCCCATTGTTACTGTCAGTACTAAGCTGAATCTGCTGCTCATGAACAGGTTTGTGTTGCTGCTGGCCAGACAGCATGTCTTCCCGCAAATTTGAGCTGCTGCCAGCAGCCTCTACGGCTTGCTCACCCTCCTTTCTACACAATTTAGCTCTTAACTCTTCCTCATTAGTGATACCCTTTATAAGTTGTGCAAGGTTTTTCGGTATCCACACATTCTTGCTTCCACTTTCTTTCCCCTCTTCCAATTTTTTGCTCTCCGGCTTTTGAGTAGCTATAACCTTAGAGCAATCATGCCCCATTTTGTGACATCGATGACAAAAAAAAGGTTTCCATTCCGGAATGGCCCTTTGGGTGAATTCCCTCCCATTATTGTCTCTTATTTGAATTTCTTTCACAAAATCCCGCGTGATGTCTATCTCCACAAGGACTCGCGCATACGAGACTTTGAGTTGTTTTGTCGTACACTCATCCGCAAGTATTGGCACACCAACTGCGCTCACAATCCTACTCAACGTTTCTTCCCCCCAGCAATAAAGTGGTAGACTTGGAAGACGAATCCACACCGGTATGACTCTCATAATTTCTTCCTTAAAGTCAAAAGTCATACTCCATTTTTTCACTACCATAGGTGCCTTGTTTAGGAAATATGGTCCCCCTTTTAGAATCTCATTGCATTCATTTTCTGTGGCAAATTTTAATATGAAGTAACCATCCTCATGTGTGTGAATATTCGGCAAACTAACAAAGGACCAGTGTTTTCTAATGAATCCTCTAAGAATATCAGTTGTAATGTTCCCTCCTACCACATGCACAACAATAGCAGTTTCCCACAAACTAACCAAATCATTAACATCTTGAGTATCAATTTGCACAACTTGTTTGCCATCTTCTAACAGTGGTGGTACAAATTTAAGATGCATTCCATTAAGGGGTTTAGGGATTGATACCTTGTCCCTCCATGAGGTGAGGATTGGAGTCTGTTGTCTACTCGTCTCCTTATCCACTGTGCTGATGTTTGATAGAGCAGGAAATTCCTCTTCCAGGTCATTTCCTAAATTCAGTTCGCAATTCATCCTGACAGGTGCTGAAATCTTCTGTGCTGTCTTCAATTGCTCCGAATTGTGGATGTTCATTTGCAAAATCTCTAGTTGCCTCTTCAATTTGTCCAATTCCTCCTTAATTAAGTTTTTGTCACAGCCTTCCACTCCTTCTGGTACCTTCTTCAAAGTATCAGTATTCTCAATTTCAGGTTGGGGCTCTTGAGTATTTTCCGTCTCGGTATGTTCTTCGCTCAAATCTGCAGGAACCCCCAAAGACCCACCGCTACTTCTGGTGGTGATGGAGGACCGCTGCTGATCTTCCCCGCGCCCTCTGCCTCCTCGCCCCCTGCTTCCTCTACCGCCGCCTCGCATAGTCTAAGAGATTGTCGGTTGCCGGAATAAGAAAGAGCCGTTGAAGACGGCTATACGCCCATATTCGCAGGACTCTCTCACTAGAAGGATTTTTTGTCTATATTCCCTTAGTATAATTATATCTAGAGTAATGCGTGACTTTATAGATATTATCATTATTAAAGCCTATAGTACATTAAACTATAAGTAGACTCTACCTACTCTCTAGTATAAGACTATAATTAGAGCATAAAAGTATTATAAAGCCACGTTTAGGAATTCTACTACTCTACTTTCTATTCTTAAATTTTTAATAATACTAAATAGAAGTAGTAAATAGTTGAAAAATTGCAATATTTTATTTTTTACTTACTACAATATTTAAATATTTTTAAAGGTTCAATATCTATAAATTAATTAATTTATAAAGTGATAAAAATTATATAACATTTAAATAGTTTGAAAGGAAATTAACTAGATATTATTCTGTTCGTGGCACAATTTTCAAAAAATCAATAGACGCCACGAGTAGTTACAAAAAGGATGTCTCTTACTACTTTAAACTCATAAAGGATGTAATTGAAGAAGTAGGTCCACATAGAGTTGTCCAAGTAGTAACTGATAATGAGAAGGCAATAAAACAAGCGGGGAAAAAAATTGAAGAACATTTTCCTCATATTTATTGGACTGGTTGTGCTGCACATGGTTTGGATTTACTTTTAGAAGATATTGGAAAATTAGAAAACATAAAACGTGTGATTGTCAAAGCAAAAAAGATCAGCCAATGGATTTATAATTTCAAGTGGGTTATATATTACATGAGGCAATTCACTAATGGTTGAGAATTGGCTCGTCTTGACATTACTCGTTTTGCCACACAATTTATAATGTTAGAGTGCGTTGCGAGGCACAAAACATCTTTGCAAGAAATGTTTGACTCAGCAGATTGGTTGGCGTCAAGGTATGGACAAATGACAGACGATTTGGCTGTGGGAGTTCGTCAACTATTGTCAAAAAATCCTTCGACCTCGGTGGCTGAATTTTGGGATAAGGCAGACAATGTCTTAAAATTAACGGATCCCATTATTAAAGTGTTGAGGCTTGTTGATGGAGATGAAAAACCAACCATGGGCTTTATATATGAAGCAATTGATCGAATGAAAGAATCGATCAAAAGTAATGTGCCATTTTACCTTGATTATTGGAAAAGGGTTGACAAAAGATGGCTTTTTCTTCATTCAGATTTACATGCAGCAGGTTACATAATTTTATTCACTATTTTAATTATTAACGACTTAATCAATGATTTAAATTATTATTTTACTTAACCTATTAATCGTGTTTTATATTGAAGGGTCTTATCTTAATCCTCAGTACATGTTTGGAAAACATGATATTAGAAAAGATAAGGAGTTGGTAGATGGGTTAAAAAGAGTCATTAAAAAACTAGCATCAGATGTTGAAGTAGAAATCAAAGCTCGTCAACAAGTAAGTTTCCAAGATCTAAAAGTTTTTGTTCATTTTAGAAACTTATTAATTAATTTATTAATGATATTATCATATTAAATTTTAATACAGGTTTATCTTTACCAACAAATGATGGATAGTTTTGCTGCTGACTCCGCTAGAAAGGCAATAACATATATGGACCCAGGTAAACACTCCTGCAATTAATCGTCCACAAACAGGTGAGTCCAGTCAGCAGAGGCAATATGCGTTATCACCTCCAAGTAGTGACCATGGTGATGATGGTAGCGATGATGCTGGTGATGATGATCGTGGTGATGCTGGTAATGATGATGTTGATCATGGAGGTGGATACAATTACTATGAGGTGTCTAATCCTTGTGAGCAACAAAGTGGTGGATTTCAAACCCAAACCGCAATTGGAGAAGAACAAGATCATCATACATCTAAAGGACGGATTAGGAGACCGCCGGCGCGAAATTCAAATGATTTCGTTAATGATTATAATTCATTGAATGAATTCTCTAGACAATGGATGTCATCTGAATCACAAGGGTCAAATTTCGAATCTTACTGGGGTACATCGTACTCTAGGCCTACAGATTTTTATGAAGAACATTCATCGTACCAATTAGGATCTGAAAATGAATATGGTTTTTTCACTGACAACTTGAACCCCAGAAATCCTGAAAATGTCCAAATTTATAACCATGGAACTTTAAATTATGGTGGGGTACATTACCACAACTCTAACATATATGGGGGTAGTTCTAGCTCAAGTCAAAATGAACAATCATGGATGGATGATGCAGGTACATTCTTGTTTAACAGCCATCAGAGAGCTCATTATGATGCAAATTATGAAAATAGGCATCCAGAACCTCCACGTCATTCATTTAAGTATTGATCAAAAGTACTTTTTGTGGTCACTTAATCTTCATAAATAAAATTGTAATATTAATTAATGCATTTGAAATTGTGTTAAATAGTTATTTAAATGTTTAGTTGTTTATAATATAGTTGTATAATTTTTCAGATTACGTTATTATATTAAGTTATTGGAGTTAACATTTTATCGTATATATAATGTTTTTACAATGCAATTACAAATTCCAATTATAATTTTGAGATAAAAGTCTATAAAATTTAAATATACATTACTAAAAAAATCTATTCAAAAGCAAATTAAAAAGATTCAAATTTTGCATAGCAATCGCGACCCGTTCCGCGATAACCAAATTTTTTCCGTTCCAGTGATCCGCGACCGCGACCGCATTTTTGCACCATGCACCATAGTCCCATACTCCCATACCACAACAATCAAACACAATAATAGAAATCTGAAAAAGAAAGAGTTAAGAACTTACATAATTTAGATCATATTAAGGCCAAGACCATCCTCAAAGCTTGAACACACGCCATTGAAGTCTTGAAGGCTAATATCCAAGCTTGAATCCCGCAAGGTTTGAGTACTTAAAACTCTTAACACTCTTAAAAATTATAGAAAAAAAGAAACGAAAAGCCATTAAAGGCTTGAAGTTTGAAGTCTTTGAACACTTAAAACTCTTAAAACCAAACTTTGAGTAGTGAAGGTAAAGCTCTAAGTTACTGAAAGTTATTATGGAATATGGATTGAACAAAGAGATATGAAAAGTCATGCAATAGAAATAGGAATAATGATAATATCTATGGAGTAGCCTTAAACCCTTAGTATGATTATATCTAGAGTAATGCGTGACTTTATAGATATTATCATTATTAAAGCCTATAAGTACATTAAACTATAAGTAGACTCTACCTACTCTCTACTGTAAGACTATAATTAGAGCATTAAAGTATTATAAAGCCACGTTTAGTAATTCTACTACTCTATTTTCTATATTTAAATTTTTAATAATACTAAATAGAAGTAGTAAATAGTATAAAAATTGCAATTTTTTTACTTACTAAAACATTTAAATATTTTTAAAGGTTCAATGTCCATAAAATTAATTAATTTATAAAGTGATAAAAATTATATAACATTTAAATAGTTTGAAAGGAAATTTACTAGATATTATTCTGTTCGTGGCACAATTTTCCAAAAATCAATAGACGCCACGAGTAGTTACAAAAAGGATGCCTCTTACTACTTTAAACTCATAAAGGATGTAATTGAAGAAGTAGGTCCACATAGAGTTGTCCAAGTCATAACTGATAATGAGAAGGCAATAAAACAAGCGGGGAAAAAAATTGAAGAACATTTTCCTCATATTTATTGGACTGGTTGTGCTGCACATGGTTTGGATTTACTTTTAGAAGATATTGGAAAATTAGAAAACATAAAACGTGTGCTTGTCAAAGCAAAAAAGATCAGCCAATGGATTTATAATTTCAAGTGGGTTATATATTACATGAGGCAATTCACTAATGGTTGAGAATTGGCTCGTCTTGACATTACTCGTTTTGCCACACAATTTATAATGTTAGAGTGCGTTGCGAGGCACAAAACATCTTTGCAAGAAATGTTTGACTCAGCAGATTGGTTTGCGTCAAGGTATGGACAAATGACAGACGATTTGGCAGTGGGAGTTCGTCAACTATTGTCAAAAAATCCTTCGACCTCGGTGGCTGAATTTTGGGATAAGGCAGACAATGTCTTAAAATTGACGGATCCCATTATTAAAGTGTTGAGGCTTGTTGATGGAGATGAAAAACCAACCATGGGCTTTATATATTAAGCAATTGATCGAATGGAAGAATCGATCAAAAGTAATGTGCCATTTTACCTTGATTATTGGAAAAGGGTTGACAAAAGATGGCTTTTTCTTCATTCAGATTTACATGCAGCAGGTTACATAATTTTATTCACTATTTTAATTATTAACGACTTAATAAATGATTTTAATTATTATTTTACTTAACCTATTAATCGTGTTTTATATTGAAGGGTATTATCTTAATCCTCAGTACATGTTCGGAAAACATGATATTAGAAAAGATCAAGAGTTGGTAGATGGGTTAAAAAGAGTCCTTAAAAAACTAGCATCAGATGTTGAAGTAGAAATCAAAGCTCGTCAACAAGTAAGTTTCCATGATCTAAAAGTTTTTGTTCATTTTAGAAAATTATTAATTAATTTATTAATGATATTATCATATTAAATTTTAATACAGGTTTATCTTTACCAACAAATGATGGATAGTTTTGCTGCTGACTCCGCTAGAAAGGCAATAACATATATGGACCCAGGTAAACACTCCTGCAATTAATCGTCCACAAACAGGTGAGTCCAGTCAGCAGAGGCAATATGCGTTATCACCTCCAAGTAGTGACCATGGTGATGATGGTAGCGATGATGCTGGTGATGATGATCGTGGTGATGCTGGTAATGATGATGTTGATCATGGAGGTGGATACAATTACTATGAGGTGTCTAATCCTTGTGAGCAACAAAGTGGTGGATTTCAAACCCAAACCGCAATTGGAGAAGAACAAGATCATCATACATCTAAAGGACGGATTAGGAGACCGCCGGCGCGAAATTCAAATGATTTCGTTAATGATTATAATTCATTGAATGAATTCTCTAGACAATGGATGTCATCTGAATCACAAGGGTCAAATTTCGAATCTTACTGGGGTACATCGTACTCTAGGCCTACAGATTTTTATGAAGAACATTCATCGTACCAATTAGGATCTGAAAATGAATATGGTTTTTTCACTGACAACTTGAACCCCAGAAATCCTGAAAATGTCCAAATTTATAACCATGGAACTTTAAATTATGGTGGGGTACATTACCACAACTCTAACATATATGGGGGTAGTTCTAGCTCAAGTCAAAATGAACAATCATGGATGGATGATGCAGGTACATTCTTGTTTAACAGCCATCAGAGAGCTCATTATGATGCAAATTATGAAAATAGGCATCCAGAACCTCCACGTCATTCATTTAAGTATTGATCAAAAGTACTTTTTGTGGTCACTTAATCTTCATAAATAAAATTGTAATATTAATTAATGCATTTGAAATTGTGTTAAATAGTTATTTAAATGTTTAGTTGTTTATAATATAGTTGTATAATTTTTCAGATTACGTTATTATATTAAGTTATTGGAGTTAACATTTTATCGTATATATAATGTTTTTACAATGCAATTACAAATTCCAATTATAATTTTGAGATAAAAGTCTATAAAATTTAAATATACATTACTAAAAAAATCTATTCAAAAGCAAATTAAAAAGATTCAAATTTTGCATAGCAATCGCGACCCGTTCCGCGATAACCAAATTTTTTCCGTTCCAGTGATCCGCGACCGCGACCGCATTTTTGCACCATGCACCATAGTCCCATACTCCCATACCACAACAATCAAACACAATAATAGAAATCTGAAAAAGAAAGAGTTAAGAACTTACATAATTTAGATCATATTAAGGCCAAGACCATCCTCAAAGCTTGAACACACGCCATTGAAGTCTTGAAGGCTAATATCCAAGCTTGAATCCCGCAAGGTTTGAGTACTTAAAACTCTTAACACTCTTAAAAATTATAGAAAAAAAGAAACGAAAAGCCATTAAAGGCTTGAAGTTTGAAGTCTTTGAACACTTAAAACTCTTAAAACCAAACTTTGAGTAGTGAAGGTAAAGCTCTAAGTTACTGAAAGTTATTATGGAATATGGATTGAACAAAGAGATATGAAAAGTCATGCAATAGAAATAGGAATAATGATAATATCTATGGAGTAGCCTTAAACCCTTAGTATGATTATATCTAGAGTAATGCGTGACTTTATAGATATTATCATTATTAAAGCCTATAAGTACATTAAACTATAAGTAGACTCTACCTACTCTCTACTGTAAGACTATAATTAGAGCATTAAAGTATTATAAAGCCACGTTTAGTAATTCTACTACTCTATTTTCTTTATTTAAATTTTTAATAATACTAAATAGAAGTAGTACATAGTATAAAAATTGCAATTTTTTTACTTACTAAAACATTTAAATATTTTTAAAGGTTCAATGTCCATAAAATTAATTAATTTATAAAGTGATAAAAATTATTTAACATTTAAATAGTTTGAAAGGAAATTTACTAGATATTATTCTGTTCGTGGCACAATTTTCCAAAAATCAATAGACGCCACGAGTAGTTACAAAAAGGATGCCTCTTACTACTTTAAACTCATAAAGGATGTAATTGAAGAAGTAGGTCCACATAGAGTTGTCCAAGTCGTAACTGATAATGAGAAGGCAATAAAACAAGCGGGGAAAAAAATTGAAGAACATTTTCCTCATATTTATTGGACTGGTTGTGCTGCACATGGTTTGGATTTACTTTTAGAAGATATTGGAAAATTAGAAAACATAAAACGTGTGCTTGTCAAAGCAAAAAAGATCAGCCAATGGATTTATAATTTCAAGTGGGTTATATATTACATGAGGCAATTCACTAATGGTTGAGAATTGGCTCGTCTTGACATTACTCGTTTTGCCACACAATTTATAATGTTAGAGTGCGTTGCGAGGCACAAAACATCTTTGCAAGAAATGTTTGACTCAGCAGATTGGTTTGCGTCAAGGTATGGACAAATGACAGACGATTTGGCAGTGGGAGTTCGTCAACTATTGTCAAAAAATCCTTCGACCTCGGTGGCTGAATTTTGGGATAAGGCAGACAATGTCTTAAAATTGACGGATCCCATTATTAAAGTGTTGAGGCTTGTTGATGGAGATGAAAAACCAACCATGGGCTTTATATATTAAGCAATTGATCGAATGGAAGAATCGATCAAAAGTAATGTGCCATTTTACCTTGATTATTGGAAAAGGGTTGACAAAAGATGGCTTTTTCTTCATTCAGATTTACATGCAGCAGGTTACATAATTTTATTCACTATTTTAATTATTAACGACTTAATAAATGATTTTAATTATTATTTTACTTAACCTATTAATCGTGTTTTATATTGAAGGGTATTATCTTAATCCTCAGTACATGTTCGGAAAACATGATATTAGAAAAGATAAGGAGTTGGTAGATGGGTTAAAAAGAGTCCTTAAAAAACTAGCATCAGATGTTGAAGTAGAAATCAAAGCTCGTCAACAAGTAAGTTTCCATGATCTAAAAGTTTTTGTTCATTTTAGAAAATTATTAATTAATTTATTAATGATATTATCATATTAAATTTTAATACAGGTTATATATATATATATAATAATAATAAAAACTTTGCAATGAGAGAGAAAGTTAGAGAGAGAGAGAGCTGGCAACAGGAAGATTCTGAATGGATACGGGTAGGAAGGACAAGGAAAAGGTACACTGCTACTGCTGGGTATGAACGCCGCAACCATACAACGCGGCCTCTACAGGCGAAGGACGCCAGGCTGCAAGCTACCAACGGCAACGGTAATGGTAAGACTTCTTTATCCAAGAAGCAAGAAACCACTCAAAGAAACACTACTGACTTCCGGTATGGTCATCGGGGGGAAACCCGTCCCTTATGGGGGCGTGGGCCTCGGGAACCACCGAGGTTGGGTGGTGGTGCACACTCAACGACACTTTTTGTTGATGGGCTGCCGTATGGTATTTCTGGAGAATGGTTAGCGGACATGTTTGCAGAGTACGGGAAGGTTGATGATGTATATGTTTCTAGAAAAAAGAGACGATTGAATAATAATGCCTTTGGGTTTGTAAGGTTTCGAGACCGGGAACAAGCAAACACCGCCATTGAAAAACTCAACGGTGTGCCGATAAAAGGGAAAAAGATTAGTGTGACGGTGGCTAAATATGGGAGACAAGGACCCAATGAACAACCGACTCGTATGACAAAACAGAACCAGCCAGTGAAGCAACGCCATATCAAGAATCCGGCCACACGAGATAATCGAAGGTATGTCGAGGTGGTCATGGGTGCAAAAACGGAAGGAAAAAATAGGAATAGGGATGATTGGGTAAACAGAGACACTTGCAGAGAGTCTGACACTCTCAAGATGGCCAAGCTGCGTCAAGAACGGATAACGGAGGAAAACAGAGCCACTTTCAGAGTTCAAGAAAATAAGACGACCTGTGAAAGGCTGAAGAAGGCTGTCGCTCTAGAGGTGGACGGTGAGATGGTGGTGAGAACCGTGGTCAAAAAGATTGATGAAGGTAACTTGCCCATAAAGTCTGCATCTTTAATCTCTCCTAATACTGTAATCCTATTCATTGATAAGGAAGAGGATGTTGAAACTGTTCTGGATAAAGATTCGGTATTATGGACGTATGGTAGACCGTCCCGGTGGTCCGACGATTGGCTAGATAACTCGAGAACCATTTGGGTGGAATGTGATGGCATTCATCCCAAATGGTTAAGCCTAGATAATATGGTGAAATTGGGCCAGCGATGGGGTAGGGTGTTGAAGGTCGAACATGACATTAATGGGGTAAATAGCCTCACTTGGGCTCGTATCTTAATTTGCACTACACGGCACGAAAAAATTGAAGAACAAATCAATGTCGAATGGGAATCGGGGTCGTGTGTGATATGGGTAAAGGAGGGTCGTTTTTGTGGGTGCTGGCCATCAATACGGGACTGTCTAGAAAATATGGAAGATGATGTCAGTGAGTCTAGTACTGAGCAAGCTAATGAAGGCATGGGAAACACAGACGTTTTGAAGGGAAGATCCTGCAGCAATATGGAGGGGGTGAATCTCTCAAACACAATGGAGTTAGATGAATACCATGATATGGCAGTGGATATTGATAATCATGATGACGTGGGGGATGAGAGGGTGCATGGAGAGGGACGGCTGGATGATGATGTGTCGGTTGATATGTGTTTAGGAGGACACTTGTCGTGCCCTGTGGACAATCGGGGTGATAATTGGTTTGACCCGATTGCGTCTGTGGAGTGCTCTACAGGCCTAGGTGGTGTGGTAAGCTTGGCAAGCAAGGAGGGGTTGCACAGTAAAGTGGTACCCTCACCAAACTTGAAGAGACCTCGAGGTAGACCGAAGAGAGTGGCGTGCTCCCTTCCAGATACATTGTCCGTTCCTTCTACTCCTGTTCGTAGTTCTTTGGAAGCAGGGGCTACATGGACAACGGCAAGGAAGATTGGGGTCAATGACAACGATGAAGATGCTGTTATGGACGAAATAAGGAGGTCAAAGCGAGTTCAGATCAAGGAGGCAAACAACAGGCCGTGAACTGTGTGGGTAAGCCTCTTCTACTTAGGTGTTCAATTTCTTTTATTATGAATGCTCTGTTCTGGAATGTTAGAGGTTTGGGCAAAGGTGAAAAATGTATAGGGCTCAGGAATTTGATTAATCAGCACAGTGTGTCTTTGTTGGGGCTTGTTGAGACCAAACATAGAAATTCCTTTGACCGTCGTGTTCGAAGGTTATGGGGTTGTGATATCTTTGACTGGTGTGAGTCCTTGGCATCTGACACTCACAGTGGGGGCATCATTGCTATTTGGGATCCGAATATCTTTTGTGTTTCACGTAGGTGTATTGGGGACCGATGGATATTGTTAGAAGGCAGTTTGGTCAAGTATAGTTTCGACTGTTGGGTGGGTATTATCTACGGCTCTTGTGATAGATCGGAACGCAGGTCTATGTTCGAGGAATTGAAGGGTTTAGTTGGTCCGTCGAGTAAGCCTTTGCTAATGCTGGGTGACTTTAATGAGGTACTACAACCTTCTGAAAGGGCTGGGCATGTGAGGATGGACCCGAGTATTAGAGAGTTTGGTGCATGGGTCCAGGATTTAGTACTAATTGATGTTCCTCTTCATGGGATTAAGTATACGTGGGGGAGGTCAGGCACCCAAAGCAAACTTGACAGATGCTTGTGCAGTAATGAATGGTTTACAAAATTCCCGGACTTGAGACTTGAGGGGTTGAGTAGGAGCTCCTCTGATCACAATCCCATCATGCTGACTCTAGAGAGGAAAATCAATTGGGGGCCTAAACCGTTTCGAGCTTATGACTGTTGGTTCCTTAACCCTGAGTTTAAGGAATTTTTATATAGGGAGTGGGAGAGCCTTCCTGATCTATGCATAGCCAACAAATTCAAGGCAATCAAAGGGCCTCTCAAAACTTGGTGTAAAGAAAAGTTCGCTGGTATGGACATGAATATTGATAAGCTTGAGAGGGTGGTTCATGACCTACAGTTAAGGGGGGAAACGAGAGCTTTGACTGAGGTTGAGGATGCGAGGCTGAGAGCTGCTCAAAACCACCTTCAAGCATGGATGATTAGGAGAGAGAGATTCTGGAGACAGAAGGCACGTACATATGGGTTGAGCATTAAGGACCACAATACAAAATTTTTTCATGCATCAACCATGATCAGGAGGAAAAGGAATGAAATAACATCGTTGGAGATAGATGGCAGACTGATTTCTGGGGTGGATAACCTTAAGGAGGAGATTAATAGGTATATTGCTGATCGATTCTCCCAGAGGAAAATACCTGAGTTAGATTTTGACATGGGTAATCATCATCGCATCACACTTGAGCAAAGGGAGTTCCTTGAGGGCACTCCGACAAGGGATGAGGTGAAAAGTGCAGTGTGGTCATGTGGTATTGATAAGGCTCCGGGCTATGATGGCTTTAACTTCCGGTTCATTAGGGAGATGTGGGATCTTATTCATGATGATATATACCGATTTGTTCTCGATTTTCTGGCAAATGGGACGTCTGCAAGGGCTATTAACATCACATGGGTGACCCTGATCCCTAAGGTTGCTAATCCCAAGTCCATAGATGAATTTCGCCCTATAAGCATGGTTGGGGCTCTTTACAAAATCATATCCAAACTGTTAGCTCTAAGACTTAAGGAGGTTATTGCCCCTCTTATCGACGAATCTCAGAGCGCATTTGTTATGGATCGACAGATTCTAGATGGTGTTTTGGTGGCTAATGAAGCTCTTGGGTGGTTGAAAAAGAGGAAAATCTCTGGGGCTCTTCTTAAACTGGACTTCCAGAAGGCGTATGATTCTGTGAGATGGTGCTTCATTGAGAAAGTCAT
Source organism: Amaranthus palmeri (assembly GCA_019776075.1). Lineage (NCBI taxonomy): Eukaryota > Viridiplantae > Streptophyta > Magnoliopsida > Caryophyllales > Amaranthaceae > Amaranthus > Amaranthus palmeri. Next base: position 34,506 of record JAAKBH010000362.1, read on the forward strand.
GGGGAAAATGGGGTTTGGCCATAAATGGATCCGATGGATTATGACTTGTATTGGTTCTGCTTCATTGTCTGTGCTACTAAATGGATCGCCCCTGAAACCAGTTAAAATGGAGAAAGGTCTTCGCCAAGGTGACCCCCTGTCACCCTACCTCTTTATCCTTGTTAGTGAAGCCCTAGTATGTCTATTCAGGAGAGCAGAAGAGGTGAGATTAATTGAAGGGGTTCAGATTGGGAGTGGTAGAGTTAATCTGAAACATCTTCAGTTTGCGGATGACACGCTGATCTTTGTACCCAGGAATAACAGGGTTATTATTAACTACTTTCGGATTCTCGACGTTTTTGCCATCATGTCGGGCTTGAGCCTGAATTATGATAAGTCGAGTATCATCTCCTGGTGCAGTGGTGATGTAGAATGGGCTCGAGCTATTGCTTCTGAGGTGGGGTGTGTACACAAATCCTGCCCTGTGACATACCTTGGGTTACCACTAGGTGCTAATATGAGCAAAGGTGCGGCTTGGAAGCCGGTCATAACCAAGATTGAGCAGAAACTGGCATCATGGAAGGCAAGACTTTTAACAAGAGCTGGGCGTCTTACTCTAATCAAGAGTGTCTTGAATAGTCTCCCGATATACTATCTGAGTATGTTCAAGATGCCAAAGGTTGTGGCTAAGCAGATTGTGCAGTTGCAAAGGAAGTTCTTTTGGGGATCAAAGGTAAATGATCAGTTGATAGTTCCCTCGGTCAAATGGCGGGATATTGAGCTACCAAAGACTTTGGGGGGCTTAGGAGTTGGCAATATTATGCATAAAAACCTGATCTTGCTATTCAAATGGTGGTGGCGGTTCTCAGGGTCTGATGATTTACTTTGGAAAAGGATCTTGATCTCGATTTATAATATCAAGGGCCTAAAGGCATCCACAGACTCCTTGGGGAATATGAACAGTGGTACTTGGGGACACCTCTTATCAAATGATGCTGACACAAAGAGGGTTAGGGATATTGTTGAGAGTGGTATGCAAATTGTTGTGGGGAATGGTAGGTCGACGAGATTCTGGTTGGATAGATGGACCCCAGATGGTATGTTGAAACATCTTTTCCCTCGACTTTTTTTGATTTCTCTACAGCAGGAGTGTACAGTTGAGCAAGTGGGGGATTGGAGGGATAATCAGTGGACTTGGCAATTAAGAGGGAGGCGCAGACTTTTCGACTGGGAGGCTGAAGAGCTGGAGAGGCTCTACCTACTTCTTGAAAACCATACTCCTACTCCTCACAAACAAGATGCAGTGTCTTGGGATGGAGCTGAGTGCCCAAAGTTCCCCATCAAATCCATAGTTGCGAAACTACATGATGGAGATACCCCTTTAATCCCTAGAGAGATCTCATCTTATGTTTGGAGTATTAAGGTCCCTCCTAGGGTCCATCTCACGTTATGGATGGCTTGTCTTGAGCGGTTGAAGACTGGTGATTTTCTGGTTGATAAGCAGCTGCTGGATCCCCTCCAAGCAGTATGCCCCTTTTGTAGATGTGAGATTGAGACTAATTCCCATGTACTCTTTACATGTACATTCTCTTGGAGTGTTTGGATGACTGTCCTCAGGTGGGGGAACATTTCTGGTGTGTTACCCTGTCAGTGTATCCCCTTTGTTCAGTCATGGCGGAGACTTGCAGCTGGTCGAAGGAAAGGTAAGCTTTGGAGCCTGGTCTTGGGTTGTGTGGTATGGTCGCTCTGGTTTGAGCGAAACAAGATCAGGTTTGAGGGCAGAGCCCCAAACTTAGGCCTTTTCATCTACGCTTTGAGGATACGGGTGCAAACATGGGCTAAGGAGCTATTGGCTTTGGATCTGCCTACCTCGATTGTCGCGCCTAATGATGATATTTTGCTGCTTAGCTAGTAGGATATCATGTATCTTTTAGGTTTTTGTTTTCAGGTGTATTCTTAATCTGGGTGTATGTATCTGTTTTTTGGGTGCGGGTTCAGTGGGTGTAAGGGGTATTTGGGATCTCCTTAGTTTTATCTTGAACCCTTAGGCATAGTCCACCCCTATGCTCTGTTCTGGGTGGCCTGGTGTTATGTCCCTATCTCCAATGGCTTTTTCCCCTCGCGGGGTTTTTTATGCCGGCGGTTTTAGGGCCCCCTAACTCCAGTGTGGAGGTTTTTCAGTTGTTAATAATAATTCCGAATTTTCAAAAAAAAAAAAAAAAAATTTAATACAGGTTTATCTTTACCAACAAATGATGGATAGTTTTGCTGCTGACTCCGCTAGAAAGGCAATAACATATATGGACCCAGGTAAACACTCCTGCAATTAATCGTCCACAAACAGGTGAGTCCAGTCAGCAGAGGCAATATGCGTTATCACCTCCAAGTAGTGACCATGGTGATGATGGTAGCGATGATGCTGGTGATGATGATCGTGGTGATGCTGGTAATGATGATGTTGATCATGGAGGTGGATACAATTACTATGAGGTGTCTAATCCTTGTGAGCAACAAAGTGGTGGATTTCAAACCCAAACCGCAATTGGAGAAGAACAAGATCATCATACATCTAAAGGACGGATTAGGAGACCGCCGGCGCGAAATTCAAATGATTTCGTTAATGATTATAATTCATTGAATGAATTCTCTAGACAATGGATGTCATCTGAATCACAAGGGTCAAATTTCGAATCTTACTGGGGTACATCGTACTCTAGGCCTACAGATTTTTATGAAGAACATTCATCGTACCAATTAGGATCTGAAAATGAATATGGTTTTTTCACTGACAACTTGAACCCCAGAAATCCTGAAAATGTCCAAATTTATAACCATGGAACTTTAAATTATGGTGGGGTACATTATCACAACTCTAACATATATGGAGGTAGTTCTAGCTCAAGTCAAAATGAACAATCATGGATGGATGATGCAGGTACATTCTTGTTTAACAGCCATCAGAGAGCTCATTATGATGCAAATTATGAAAATAGGCATCCAGAACCTCCACGTCATTCATTTAAGTATTGATCAAAAGTACTTTTTGTGGTCACTTAATCTTCATAAATAAAATTGTAATATTAATTAATGCATTTGAAATTGTGTTAAATAGTTATTTAAATGTTTAGTTGTTTATAATATAGTTGTATAATTTTTCAGATTACGTTATTATATTAAGTTATTGGAGTTAACATTTTATCGTATATATAATGTTTTTACAATGCAATTACAAATTCCAATTATAATTTTGAGATAAAAGTCTATAAAATTTAAATATACATTACTAAAAAAATCTATTCAAAAGCAAATTAAAAAGATTCAAATTTTGCATAGCAATCGCGACCCGTTCCGCGATAACCAAATTTTTTCCGTTCCAGTGATCCGCGACCGCGACCGCATTTTTGCACCATGCACCATAGTCCCATACTCCCATACCACAACAATCAAACACAATAATAGAAATCTGAAAAAGAAAGAGTTAAGAACTTACATAATTTAGATCATATTAAGGCCAAGACCATCCTCAAAGCTTGAACACACGCCATTGAAGTCTTGAAGGCTAATATCCAAGCTTGAATCCCGCAAGGTTTGAGTACTTAAAACTCTTAACACTCTTAAAAATTATAGAAAAAAAGAAACGAAAAGCCATTAAAGGCTTGAAGTTTGAAGTCTTTGAACACTTAAAACTCTTAAAACCAAACTTTGAGTAGTGAAGGTAAAGCTCTAAGTTACTGAAAGTTATTATGGAATATGGATTGAACAAAGAGATATGAAAAGTCATGCAATAGAAATAGGAATAATGATAATATCTATGGAGTAGCCTTAAACCCTTAGTATGATTATATCTAGAGTAATGCGTGACTTTATAGATATTATCATTATTAAAGCCTATAAGTACATTAAACTATAAGTAGACTCTACCTACTCTCTACTGTAAGACTATAATTAGAGCATTAAAGTATTATAAAGCCACGTTTAGTAATTCTACTACTCTATTTTCTATATTTAAATTTTTAATAATACTAAATAGAAGTAGTAAATAGTATAAAAATTGCAATTTTTTTACTTACTAAAACATTTAAATATTTTTAAAGGTTCAATGTCCATAAAATTAATTAATTTATAAAGTGATAAAAATTATATAACATTTAAATAGTTTGAAAGGAAATTTACTAGATATTATTCTGTTCGTGGCACAATTTTCCAAAAATCAATAGACGCCACGAGTAGTTACAAAAAGGATGCCTCTTACTACTTTAAACTCATAAAGGATGTAATTGAAGAAGTAGGTCCACATAGAGTTGTCCAAGTCATAACTGATAATGAGAAGGCAATAAAACAAGCGGGGAAAAAAATTGAAGAACATTTTCCTCATATTTATTGGACTGGTTGTGCTGCACATGGTTTGGATTTACTTTTAGAAGATATTGGAAAATTAGAAAACATAAAACGTGTGCTTGTCAAAGCAAAAAAGATCAGCCAATGGATTTATAATTTCAAGTGGGTTATATATTACATGAGGCAATTCACTAATGGTTGAGAATTGGCTCGTCTTGACATTACTCGTTTTGCCACACAATTTATAATGTTAGAGTGCGTTGCGAGGCACAAAACATCTTTGCAAGAAATGTTTGACTCAGCAGATTGGTTTGCGTCAAGGTATGGACAAATGACAGACGATTTGGCAGTGGGAGTTCGTCAACTATTGTCAAAAAATCCTTCGACCTCGGTGGCTGAATTTTGGGATAAGGCAGACAATGTCTTAAAATTGACGGATCCCATTATTAAAGTGTTGAGGCTTGTTGATGGAGATGAAAAACCAACCATGGGCTTTATATATTAAGCAATTGATCGAATGGAAGAATCGATCAAAAGTAATGTGCCATTTTACCTTGATTATTGGAAAAGGGTTGACAAAAGATGGCTTTTTCTTCATTCAGATTTACATGCAGCAGGTTACATAATTTTATTCACTATTTTAATTATTAACGACTTAATAAATGATTTTAATTATTATTTTACTTAACCTATTAATCGTGTTTTATATTGAAGGGTATTATCTTAATCCTCAGTACATGTTCGGAAAACATGATATTAGAAAAGATAAGGAGTTGGTAGATGGGTTAAAAAGAGTCCTTAAAAAACTAGCATCAGATGTTGAAGTAGAAATCAAAGCTCGTCAACAAGTAAGTTTCCATGATCTAAAAGTTTTTGTTCATTTTAGAAAATTATTAATTAATTTATTAATGATATTATCATATTAAATTTTAATACAGGTTTATCTTTATCAACAAATGATGGATAGTTTTGCTGCTGACTCCGCTAGAAAGGCAATAACATATATGGACCCAGGTAAACACTCCTGCAATTAATCGTCCACAAACAGGTGAGTCCAGTCAGCAGAGGCAATATGCGTTATCACCTCCAAGTAGTGACCATGGTGATGATGGTAGCGATGATGCTGGTGATGATGATCGTGGTGATGCTGGTAATGATGATGTTGATCATGGAGGTGGATACAATTACTATGAGGTGTCTAATCCTTGTGAGCAACAAAGTGGTGGATTTCAAACCCAAACCGCAATTGGAGAAGAACAAGATCATCATACATCTAAAGGACGGATTAGGAGACCGCCGGCGCGAAATTCAAATGATTTCGTTAATGATTATAATTCATTGAATGAATTCTCTAGACAATGGATGTCATCTGAATCACAAGGGTCAAATTTCGAATCTTACTGGGGTACATCGTACTCTAGGCCTACAGATTTTTATGAAGAACATTCATCGTACCAATTAGGATCTGAAAATGAATATGGTTTTTTCACTGACAACTTGAACCCCAGAAATCCTGAAAATGTCCAAATTTATAACCATGGAACTTTAAATTATGGTGGGGTACATTATCACAACTCTAACATATATGGAGGTAGTTCTAGCTCAAGTCAAAATGAACAATCATGGATGGATGATGCAGGTACATTCTTGTTTAACAGCCATCAGAGAGCTCATTATGATGCAAATTATGAAAATAGGCATCCAGAACCTCCACGTCATTCATTTAAGTATTGATCAAAAGTACTTTTTGTGGTCACTTAATCTTCATAAATAAAATTGTAATATTAATTAATGCATTTGAAATTGTGTTAAATAGTTATTTAAATGTTTAGTTGTTTATAATATAGTTGTATAATTTTTCAGATTACGTTATTATATTAAGTTATTGGAGTTAACATTTTATCGTATATATAATGTTTTTACAATGCAATTACAAATTCCAATTATAATTTTGAGATAAAAGTCTATAAAATTTAAATATACATTACTAAAAAAATCTATTCAAAAGCAAATTAAAAAGATTCAAATTTTGCATAGCAATCGCGACCCGTTCCGCGATAACCAAATTTTTTCCGTTCCAGTGATCCGCGACCGCGACCGCATTTTTGCACCATGCACCATAGTCCTATACTCCCATACCACAACAATCAAACACAATAATAGAAATCTGAAAAAGAAAGAGTTAAGAACTTACATAATTTAGATCATATTAAGGCCAAGACCATCCTCAAAGCTTGAACACACGCCATTGAAGTCTTGAAGGCTAATATCCAAGCTTGAATCCCGCAAGGTTTGAGTACTTAAAACTCTTAACACTCTTAAAAATTATAGAAAAAAAGAAACGAAAAGCCATTAAAGGCTTGAAGTTTGAAGTCTTTGAACACTTAAAACTCTTAAAACAAAACTTTGAGTAGTGAAGGTAAAGCTCTAAGTTACTGAAAGTTATTATGGAATATGGATTGAACAAAGAGATATGAAAAGTCATGCAATAGAAATAGGAATAATGATAATATCTATGGAGTAGCCTTAAACCCTTAGTATGATTATATCTAGAGTAATGCGTGACTTTATAGATATTATCATTATTAAAGCCTATAAGTACATTAAACTATAAGTAGACTCTACCTACTCTCTACTGTAAGACTATAATTAGAGCATTAAAGTATTATAAAGCCACGTTTAGTAATTCTACTACTCTATTTTCTATATTTAAATTTTTAATAATACTAAATAGAAGTAGTAAATAGTATAAAAATTGCAATTTTTTTACTTACTAAAACATTTAAATATTTTTAAAGGTTCAATGTCCATAAAATTAATTAATTTATAAAGTGATAAAAATTATATAACATTTAAATAGTTTGAAAGGAAATTTACTAGATATTACTCTGTTCGTGGCACAATTTTCCAAAAATCAATAGACGCCACGAGTAGTTACAAAAAGGATGCCTCTTACTACTTTAAACTCATAAAGGATGTAATTGAAGAAGTAGGTCCACATAGAGTTGTCCAAGTCGTAACTGATAATGAGAAGGCAATAAAACAAGCGGGGAAAAAAATTGAAGAACATTTTCCTCATATTTATTGGACTGGTTGTGCTGCACATGGTTTGGATTTACTTTTAGAAGATATTGGAAAATTAGAAAACATAAAACGTGTGCTTGTCAAAGCAAAAAAGATCAGCCAATGGATTTATAATTTCAAGTGGGTTATATATTACATGAGGCAATTCACTAATGGTTGAGAATTGGCTCGTCTTGACATTACTCGTTTTGCCACACAATTTATAATGTTAGAGTGCGTTGCGAGGCACAAAACATCTTTGCAAGAAATGTTTGACTCAGCAGATTGGTTTGCGTCAAGGTATGGACAAATGACAGACGATTTGGCAGTGGGAGTTCGTCAACTATTGTCAAAAAATCCTTCGACCTCGGTGGCTGAATTTTGGGATAAGGCAGACAATGTCTTAAAATTGACGGATCCCATTATTAAAGTGTTGAGGCTTGTTGATGGAGATGAAAAACCAACCATGGGCTTTATATATTAAGCAATTGATCGAATGGAAGAATCGATCAAAAGTAATGTGCCATTTTACCTTGATTATTGGAAAAGGGTTGACAAAAGATGGCTTTTTCTTCATTCAGATTTACATGCAGCAGGTTACATAATTTTATTCACTATTTTAATTATTAACGACTTAATAAATGATTTTAATTATTATTTTACTTAACCTATTAATCGTGTTTTATATTGAAGGGTATTATCTTAATCCTCAGTACATGTTCGGAAAACATGATATTAGAAAAGATAAGGAGTTGGTAGATGGGTTAAAAAGAGTCCTTAAAAAACTAGCATCAGATGTTGAAGTAGAAATCAAAGCTCGTCAACAAGTAAGTTTCCATGATCTAAAAGTTTTTGTTCATTTTAGAAAATTATTAATTAATTTATTAATGATATTATCATATTAAATTTTAATACAGGTTTATCTTTACCAACAAATGATGGATAGTTTTGCTGCTGACTCCGCTAGAAAGGCAATAACATATATGGACCCAGGTTAACATTCCTGCAATTAATCGTCCACAAACAGGTGAGTCCAGTCAGCAGAGGCAATATGCGTTATCACCTCCAAGTAGTGACCATGGTGATGATGGTAACGATGATGCTGGTGATGATGATGGTGGTGATGCTGGTAATGATGATGTTGATCATGGAGGTGGATACAATTACTATGAGGTGTCTAATCCTTGTGAGCAACAAAGTGGTGGATTTCAAACCCAACCAGCAATTGGAAAAGAACAAGATCATCATACATCTAAAGGACGGATTAGGAGACCGCCGGCGCGAAATTCACATGATTTCGTTAATGATTATAATTCACTGAATGAATTATCTAGACAATGGATGTCATCTGAATCACAAGGGTCAAGTGTCGAAATTCATCGTACCAATTAGGATCTGAAAATGAATATGGTTTTTTCACTGACAACTTGAACCCCAGAAATCCTGAAAATGTCCAAATTTATAACCATGGAACTTTAAATTATGGTGGGGTACATTATCACAACTCTACCATATATGGAGGTAGTTCTAGCTCAAGTCAAAATGAACAATCATGGATGGATGATGCAGGTACATTCTTGTTTAACAGCCATCAGAGAGCTCATTATGATGCAAATTATGAAAATAGGCATCCAGAACCTCCACGTCATTCATTTAAGTATTGATCAAAAGTACTTTTTGTGGTCACTTAATCTTCATAAATAAATTTGTAATATTAATTAATGCATTTGAAATTGTGTTAAATAGTTATTTAAATGTTTAGTTGTTTATAATATAGTTGTATAATTTTTCAGATTACGTTATTATATTAAGTTATTGGAGTTAACATTTTATCGTATATATAATGTTTTTACAATCAATTACAAATTCCAATTATAATTTTGAGATAAAAGTCTATAAAATTTAAATATACATTACTAAAAAAATCAATTCAAAAGCAAATTAAAAAGATTCAAATTTTGCATAGCAATCGCGACCCGTTCCGCGATAACCGAATTTTTTCCGTTCCCGCGATCCGCGACCGCGACCGCATTTTTGCACCATGAACCATAGTCCCATACTCCCATACCACAACAATCAAAAACAAGAATAGAAATCTAAAAAGAAAGAGTTAAGAACTTACATAATTTAGATCATATTAAGGCCAAGACCATCCTCAAAGCTTGAACACACGCCATTGAAGCCTTGAAGGCTAATCTCCAAGCTTGAATCCCGCAAAGTTTGAGTACTTAAAACTCTTAACACTCTTAAAAATTATAGAAAAAAAGAAACGAAAAGCCATTAAAGGCTTGAAGTTTGAAGTCTTTGAACACTTAAAACACTTAAAACCAAACTTTGAGTAGTGAAGGTAAAGCTCTAAGTTACTGAAAGTTATTATGGAATATGGATTGAACAAAGAGATATGAAAAGTCATGCAATAGAAATAGGAATAATGATAATATCTATGGAGTAGCCTTAAACCCTTAGTATGATTATATCTAGAGTAATGCGTGACTTTATAGATATTATCATTATTAAAGCCTATAAGTACATTAAACTATAAGTAGATTCTACCTACTCTCTAGTATAAGACTATAATTAGAGCATTAAAGTATTATAAAGCCACGTTTAGTAATTCCACTACTCTATTTTCTATATTTAAATTTTTAATAATACTAAATAGAAGTAGTAAATAGTTGAAAAATTGCAATATTTATTTTTTACTTACTACAATATTTAAATATTTTTAAAGGTTCAATGTCCATAAATTAATTAATTTATAAAGTGATAAAAATTATATAACATTTAAATAGTTTGAAAGGAAATTTACTAGATATTATTTTGTTCGTGGCACAATTTTCCAAAAATCAATAGACACCACGAGTAGTTACAAAAAGGATGTCTCTTACTACTTTAAACTCATAAAGGATGTAATTGAAGAAGTAGGTCCACATAGAGTTGTCCAAGTAGTAACTGATAATGAGAAGGCAATAAAACAAGCGGGGAAAAAAATTGAAGAACATTTTCCTCATATTTATTGGACTGGTTGTGTTGCACATGGTTTGGATTTACTTTTAGAAGATATTGGAAAATTAGAAAACATAAAACGTGTGCTTGTCAAAGCAAAAAAGATCAGCCAATGGATTTATAATTTCAAGTGGGTTATATATTACATGAAGCAATTCACTAATGGTCGAGAATTGGCTCGTCCTGACATTACTCGCTTTGCCACACAATTTATCATGTTAGAGTGCGTTGCGAGGCACAAAACATCTTTGCAAGAAATGTTTGACTTAGCAGATTGGTTGGCGTCAAGGTATGGACAAATGACAGACGATTTGGCTGTGAGAGTTCGTCAACTATTGTCAAAAAATCCTTCGACCTCGGTGGCTGAATTTTGGGATAAGGCAGACAATGTCTTAAAATTGACGGATCCCATTATTAAAGTGTTGAGGCTTGTTGATGGAGATGAAAAACCAACCATGGGCTTTATATATGAAGCAATTGATCGAATGAAAGAATCGATCAAAAGTAATGTGCCATTTTACCTTGATTATTGGAAAAGGGTTGACAAAAGATGGCTTTTTCTTCATTCAGATTTACATGCAGCAGGTTACATAATTTTATTCACTATTTTAATTATTAACGACTTAATCAACGATTTTAAGTATTATTTTACTTAACCTATTAATCGTGTTTTATATTGAAGGGTGTTATCTTAATCCTCAGTACATGTTCGGAAAATATGATATTAGAAAAGATAAGGAGTTGGTAGATGGGTTAAAAAGAGTCATTAAAAAACTAGCATCAGATGTTGAAGTAGAAATCAAAGCTCGTCAACATGTAAGTTTCCAAGATTTAAAAGTTTTTGTTCATTTTAGAAAATTATTAATTAATTTATTAATGATATTATCATATTAAATTTTAATACAGGTTTATCTTTACCAACAAATGATGGATAGTTTTGCTGCTGACTCCGCTAGAAAGGCAATAACATATACGGACCCAGGTAAACGCTCCTGCAATTAATCGTCCACAAACAGGTGAATCCAGTCAGCAGAGGCAATATACGTTATAACCTCCAAGTAGTGACCATGGTGATGATGGTAGCGATGATGCTGGTGATGATGATGGTGGTGATGCTGGTAATGATGATGTTGATCATGGAGGTGGATACAATTACTATGAGGTGTCTAATCCTTGTGAGCAACAAAGTGGTGGATTTCAAACCCAAACCGCAATTGGAGAAGAACAAGATCATCATACATCTAAAGGACGGATTAGGAGACCGCCGGCGCGAAATTCAAATGATTTCGTTAATGATTATAATTCATTGAATGAATTCTCTAGACAATGGATGTCATCTGAATCACAAGGGTCAAATTTCGAATCTTACTGGGGTACATCGTACTCTAGGCCTACAGATTTTTATGAAGAACATTCATCGTACCAATTAGGATCTGAAAATGAATATGGTTTTTTCACTGACAACTTGAACCCCAGAAATCCTGAAAATGTCCAAATTTATAACCATGGAACTTTAAATTATGGTGGGGTACATTATCACAACTCTACCATATATGGAGGTAGTTCTAGCTCAAGTCAAAATGAACAATCATGGATGGATGATGCAGGTACATTCTTGTTTAACAGCCATCAGAGAGCTCATTATGATGCAAATTATGAAAATAGGCATCCAGAACCTCCACGTCGTTCATTTTGGTATTGATGAAAAGTAGTTTGTGGTCACTTAATCTTCATAAATAAAATTGTTCCGCGATAACCGAATTTTTTCCGTTCCCGTGATCCGCGACCGCGACTGACCGCGACTGCGACCGCATTTTTGCACCATGTTAAGAACAACAACCAGAATAAGCAAGTCTTCGACTAGAAGCATCTTGTTATTATTCTTGCTCTGGGATAATTGCATAAATGAATTTTGAGATTGCAAGTAGGTATCTATGGTCAACCCTATTGACTCTGATCTAATTTAAAATCTGATGAAAAAGCAAGAATCTGTTTCAATTCAGAATTGGGCTTTTCCAAACCACAAAAAAATTTGTATACATTGCTACTGGGTTGACCATTGGTGTTGAAGGTTGTGAATATTGTGTTTTTTGTCAAAGTCAAACATAATAAGTTGAGTAGTTTATGTGGGAATAGTATGCTCAATATAGATAAATTGGATGATCATAATTAGTTTTTGGAGATTAAAGGATTTTCTTGTCTTGATTAGGTGCTAGACGTTTCTCGAGCTGAGGGACTCTTTGACCGCCCTCTCCTTTATAGGTATGAGTTGTCGTCGTTTTTCCCTCCCTAGACTCCGACCATAATTTTATATGATGATGATGATGATTGGATTCAAATCTAGGTGAGTGTCTGGTATTTGTCTGGTCTACTGGCATCTAACCCAATAAGTGAGTTAATTGAATTAATTTTTCTTGTGAAGGGAAATAATTATATGTGTTGATTAATAAGTATAAGTATGGAGACTAAAACATCAATTAGTTAGACATTCTTCATTATGTTTTGTAGATTTACTCATTAAGATATTCCTACCTTAGACATATTTTATTTGTTAGACAATTCTGATGCTTGCTCCGAATCTATATGCGGCTTCTGCCCTCTGTCACTACTGGTGTGTTAGACATTCAAATGTTGAGCGATCTTGTCACACTTTCTTATGTGCCATCTTTACTTATTTCCTTTTTTATGATTTAATACTTATTGATTTCTTTATTTTCATAGTTTTCATCATTAGGTACCAAGACTACTTTATCGACTGACCCAAGCCGTTATCTGATTGGTGAAGATGAACACTTTTGGCCGGGTATAATAAAAATGGTTTGTGCTGTTCTTTTTGGCCTACTGTTGTTGATGGTTGATGCTGGTTCAACTGTTAATCAAGTTGATGCCTTCGATTGCCGCTTGTTGGGTTGTTGCTATCCAAGCGTGACCTGCAGTCGAATGTTGTGTAATATTGTGCTATGTAAATACATATTTCCTCAACAACTTTTTTACTTAGGAATTGTTTACTTTCTTGTCTTAGTACAATGTATAGGCTCCTAATTTTGCGTTATGGTATTTTGTTTCGTACTTTTGTATCTTGGAATTTACTCGAAGTTTATACTGTGTAAGTTATTTTCTACATTAATAAAATTTTGTTTTTCAAAACTAATAATAGTAATAGTGAAAATAATATTAATAATAATACCATCAAAAGAAAAATAATAATAATAATAACAATAATAATAATAATAATAATAATAATAATAATAATAATAATAATAATAATAATAATAATAATAATAATAATAATAATAATAATAATTTTCTGCTATATTAAGTTAAAATATTAGTTATGTTCATTAGCCAAGCTTATGAAATCATGCAGCCACGCTTATAAGTGAAGAAAGTTTTCAACACCTATAAGTGTGGCTAAAGGTACTACTAGCCACACTTATTAGCACCTTTAGCCACGCTTATTAAGCGTGCATAAAAATTTACCAACACAAGCAGAGGCCACGCTTAATTAAGCGTGGTTAAATTTATCAGCCTCACATATAAGCGTGCCTAACAGCATTTTTAAGCGTAGCTAGATGCAGCTTTTTTTGTAGTGATGACAGCGTTGGGATGAAACCCTAGTGCATAGGAAGAAAAACAGTCTCAAAGGAAAAAACTCCTAGAGAGAGAAAAAATCTAACTCCTAGAGAGAGAAGGGGACTCGCACCAATAGACTAACATCTCTTGTTACCCAAAAATAAGCTTACCCCATTTTCTTTGGCTTTTTTATCCAAACTCCAAATATTGAAAATAAATTATGAAAAATTTGGCGAAGAAATTACCAATATCTCATTTGTAAAATCAAAAGATCAACTAGCGAATTTTCTGTTAAACGCAATTGGATTCGAAACTTGAAAATTATTGTGCAAAACCTAACTTGAGGAGGAGTGTAGGAAAATAGAATGCATGATAAGATAAAGATATTATTTTAGAATATTATGTATTAGGTTAAGTTCTTTTTTAATATTTAGGATATTAAGATTATTTTCTTTTCTATTATTTGGGTTTAGGTCAATTTTTTATTTTCTTATTTTAGTCATAGTCTCTTGGATAAATAGAGGTGTTACCTCTTATTATTTTTCAATATAAATTAAATATTCACCAGACTAAACCCTAACCAAATTCCGTATTATGATTTTGACACATGTTAGTAGTGCTAATGTTGTTCCTATCCGAAAATAAGAACAATTAATTATTGGATTAACCACCTGATTTTACAAGTAACCAGAGTGATTAAGCTAGTGGGGGCCTTGAGCTTAATTCCTTGCCAGTTATGCTGCTAGATCTTTATGAAGGAGAATGGAGGATGATCTCTCCTGTTGAAGTATCGAATGCTTGTATTTATAGGCGATCGTTAGTGCTCCAATCTTCTTACGTACTCCCAAAAGAACTTTTTTGCACAAGTTGTTCTCTTTTACAAGACTTTTTCCCTACTTTTACTCGACCAAAAATACATTATCTATAGCATGGGAACTTGACCTTCCTATCTTTCCTTTTGCAATGATTTCACCTTTCATGTTGTCGCCAAAGGTCACACTTCCTCCATCATAGGCTTCAGTGAGAGAAATTTTGATCTATCGCCTATCATGTGCTTGGAACAGCCACTATCGAGATACCATGAGCTGTTCCCCCTCACTAGAACCTGCAAAACGAACTTAGTTGTTAGAGGGTGGAATCCAGCCATCCTTGGGTTCCATGTCGATTATACAAGAATCATATTTCTTAATCCAAACTCTATCGACATATATTTGGTTCGTTTTGTTATGCTGTTCCTTTTTTAAACATTGATGTTTCAGGTGCCCAGTTTTGCCACAAAAGGAACAAACCTTTTTACTTGGGAGATCAACGTAGACCTTTTTCTTTTTATCATGTTTGTCATATCCTAGACTTTCGGTTCCTTTGGTTTTAGCATTAAGAATCCATTTGGGAACTTCTTTGATTTTCCCTTTTCCTCTTGAATTTAATTCAAGCTTAAGTCGATCATTTTCTTTTAAGGCGGATTCTAGGTCTAATTTCATTTGAAGTAGAAAACATTTAATTTCTTTATTAAGTTGATTCAATTCAATATTTAACATGATGTTTTCTTTTTTAACCTTTTCTATAGCTTCTTTTAACATCACATTATTATCAAGCAATTCAAAGAATCGAGTTTGCACATCGGACCTAAAAGAATTAAGGTAGGATATTTGGTCTTTGCACGCCTTAAGGTCTTTTTCAGTTTTGAGACAGATGGCTGTTTGTTTTTCTAAATTTTCGTGAGATTCTAAAATCATTTTAATTAATCTATGTTTATCCAATTTAAATAAGTAATCAGAAAATGGATCAGAAGACAGTACCTCTTTTCCTTTAGATTTTTCATCATGCGTTGCCATGAGACATAGATGGCTACTTCTTCTTCAACGGGAGCTGCGGTTTCATCCTCGCTTTTGGATTCTCCCCATGCAGCTATCATGGCTTTGCGAAAATCAGCTTTGTTGAAGTTCCCTTTTGTTGGTTGTCTTCCGGTCTCTTTTGCTTTCCCTTTACCTTTCTCATTCTTCCATAGTGGACAATCCTTGATGAAATGCTCGGCACTTCCACATTTGTGGCAATCATATGTTTTGGAATTTGAAGTTCCTCTTTCTTTGTTATTTCTTTGATTTTTATACTTGTTGTTCCTGAAGTACTTCTTAAATCTTCGTACCAGCATTGCTGCCTCTTCCTCATCAGTTTCTGATTCTTCTTGATCGTTTGCTGTCAGAGCCAGACCCTTGTTCTTGGAACTGTCAGCTGTTCCCAGATGTAATTCATGAATCATAAGGGAACCAGCCAACTCTTCCAGATTAAACTTTGTGAAATCTTTAGATTCTTGAATGGCTGTGACCTTCGCTCTCCAACGATCATCTTGAGGTAGGCTTCTTAGGATTTTTCGCACTTGTTCATCTGAGGGAATTAGCCTTCCAAGGGAGACAAGCTCATTCGTGATATTCGTGAACCTAGTAAACATTTCTTGAATGCTTTCTTTAGGTTCCATAATAAATCTTTCGTATTTGGACATGAGCAAGTCAATCTTGGAACGCTTAACTTCACTCGTTCCTTCGTGGGTAACCTCCAGCAGATCCCAAATTTGTTTGGCGGTTCTGCATCCCATAATGCGATTATGTTCATTTGGACCAAGCCCACAATGAAGCAATTTGATAGCAAGAGCATTCATTTCCATCTTTTGAAAATCTTCTTTCTCGTATTCTGTAATAGATTTGGGAACAGTCTCGTTTATGGAGTTGGCAGTTGTTACCTCAAAATCTCCAATTTCGATGACTCTCCAAACTTGATAATTCTCGGCTTTGATGAAGATCTCCATCCTGTTTTTCCAATACGTATAGAATTTGCCATCGAACATTGGTGGTCTCTGAGTAGAGTACCCTTCTTCCATGCGTTCGTTCATTTTCAGCATCTCTAATACACCAAGATACGGCTCTCAGGGTTTCCTGATCAAATGAGGAACAGGGCTCTGATACCAATTGTAGAAACACTTAGTGACAATGAACTGCAACAAGAGGGGGGGTGAATTGTTGTTGTTGCCCTTAGAGTATTTTTGCCCTATTTTCTTGCGGAATTTGAATAATAAAAATACTCAAGATAAAATAAAGAAAACTAAAAAGGAACACCAAGATTTAACGTGGGAAAAAGAACCACGACCCTCTAGGGATTTCACTTCTCTATTAATTTTATGTAAATCAATTCTCTATTACATAAAATAAATTCTCCTTCTCTTTCTTTTCTCTCTTCTCTTTCTCTTTCTCTATTCTCGATTCTCCTTCTTGTTCCCTTTCTCTCTTCTCCTTCTCTTTCTCTTCTCTCAATTCTCTTTCTCTATTCTCAATTCCCCTTAGACTTACCCAAGTCTAATTACAAATTCTCTCAAATAAACTCGTACAAGATTTCTCTAAAATGGATGAACAAAACAAGAATTGCACAAGGATTTAATCTTGGAATTAATAAGCTATTAAAAACTTTCAAGATTTCCTTTTCTTGATTTAAGAAAACTCACGAAATATTTGGGCACAAGAAAATATTTTTTTCGGAAATATTTTCTCTTGAATGATCACCAATTTGTGCCGGTTTGTAAAACATCATTTAAATACTTTTTAGATCTTGTAAAGCATTAATCCCATGATCCTAAGATGTGGGAGTAGTGGGCTAATAACGTGAGTTTAGTGGATAGAAAACTTGGTGGTTACTCCAAGTTTTTCTTTGTCTTCTAGCTAAAAATAGCTAAGACCTAATTTTAGAAATCTAATTTTAAGATTTAAATTAAAAGTTAGTTATTTTAATTTAAGATCTAGTTTTAAAATAATTTCAAGATAACTACCTTGTGCATTCTAGATTTGTTCACCCGTACAACAAAACTAGAAAAGAAAA
The DNA here is from genome assembly GCA_019776075.1 of Amaranthus palmeri. NCBI lineage: Eukaryota > Viridiplantae > Streptophyta > Magnoliopsida > Caryophyllales > Amaranthaceae > Amaranthus > Amaranthus palmeri. Next base: position 52,329 of record JAAKBH010000362.1, read on the forward strand.
AATTAAAATTAAAATTAATTTCTTAATTAAATTTGTTGACTTCTTCTCTGACCGTTGATCTGGGAACACTGCACTGTCTCCGATTGACCAATCTTCGAAACTTGACTTGATCTTGAAACAGTAAAGTAGTAATGCCCTTTTCAACTTCTAATGGTTCCATCAACGACCTTTTAAGGATCGGATATATAACCTAACACAATAATCTCAAAAACGTAATATGTTTATTTAATAAAGTTTATGTTATCATCAAAACCAAATGGGCCAACAAAAAGGTTCTCCTCCAGCTTCAGCACCTGCAGGCTCTCCTTATCGAATCGAGAGATGTAACTCCGCAAGGACTTATCTCTTCCCTGGCGAATGTTCATCATCTCGATGGACTGTTTCGTTCTTACAGTTCTGGATGAGAAGTGATTCTTGAACTTCTCAGCCAATTCGTCGAATGATGATATCGACCCTTCAGGAAGGCTCTGAACCCACCTTTGTGCTGTGCCTGTTAACGTTAGTATAAAATTTTTACACCAACTAGCATCAGTGTGAGTATCCATGTCCATCTCATTGTTGAATGCTGCAAGATGAACATTGGGACACGTCTCCCCCTTATAAATCAGATGGGCTGGAAGCTTTACTCTCTTGGCTGGCGAGGCGGCTATCTCAGGCCAGAAGGGGGTTTTCCTAGATAGCCTGATCCTCTGTTTCTCCGAATTTTTCTGGGGAGTTCTAACATGTGGTTCTTCGATCGTTGTAGATTGCATCTTTTGTCGAAGGTCTTTGGTTTGACCTTCTGACTCCTCCACATCTTCAGGTATCCTTGACATTAGGAGGGAAGGGTTCCTACCTAGCCTACTTCTCGTTGGGATTCTTGTCGAACTGACTGAGTCTCTGGTTTGGGAGTCAGTCTGATAGTATACTGTTTCAGTCTAGCCCTTTTTGATGTGAGTTCCTTGCTGGGAGGACGACCCCGGACAGAAGGCGTTCGGTACTCAGCATATCTCTTAAGTGCCGACCCTTCCTCCCTTGGCCTCGATCCTTCTGGCTCCGGCTGTACTGAGATTTTCCTTTCATGCCGTCGAGGAGAAGGAGGAACATAAGATTCATCTCCTTCTTCCTCGCCCGAGTTCTGCGGTCCTTGTTCTTTGCTATTTCGAGCAACGTCGTCGCCCTTCTTCATGGCCATGGCTATGGCTCCGGCTAACTGTGAAATTGCGTTCTCAGGTAAGGTGAACTGGGCCTGTGCTCCTTGTACTTGAGCCTCCGGCTTTTCTCCGTGGTTACTCAAAGCTTGTCTTTGAACACGTCATTCATCGACAATCTCATGCGCTATATTCTTGGAATTTCTCCTCCGCATGTTCCTAGAGGAGTTGGAACGTTGGCTTTGTGAATTCGTCATTCTCCGTTCTTTAGAAAATTCTTTCAGTAACTTTGGTAAAGAAAGAAACTAGGCCCTCCTTCTAGCGCCAAATTGTTCCTGTCCGAAAATAAGAACAATTAATTATGTGATTAACCACCAGATTTTACAAGTAACCAGGGTTATTAAGCTGGTGGGGGCCTTGAGCTTAATTCCTTGCCAATTATGCTGCCAGATCTTTATGAAGGAGAATGGAGGATGATCTCTCCTGGTGAAGCATCGAATGCTTGTATTTATAGGCGATCATCAGTGCTCCAATCTTCTTACGTACTCCCAAAAGAACCTTTTTGCACAAGTTGTTCTCTTTTACAAGACTTTTTCCCTACTTTTACACGTGTCACTTCCCTAAGCCATATGAGATATTTTACTTGTCTTTTCTACAGATATTGCCCCCTAATCTAGTAATGAGCTACCTCTTATTATCATCATTACTTATACAAGTGTTGTACTTATCAGATTCAACGAACTACCCTCTTGTTGCCAGATTCCAAAAGGACAATACTGCCTTTCTGAGGCGTTCCCAGATGGACCCCCAAATTGCCAGATGGATCTCCAAGTTGCCAGATTCTCCCCCCTTGTTCCGAGTCAGATTGGGGTTAACCTTGACAGATCCTCTTAATTGTATTTTTACCCATACAAATGCTAATAGCATGCCTTTTAATAAATGAAGCTTCATATTTTCGGTTCTTTATGCGATTGGGCACACAAAACGTGCCCACAATCGTCCCCAACTATGTCTGCATAGAGATTTAAAAAATAGATTTGTGCTCTTTTATTTGTTTGTCATAATAATCTAAGTCCATGTACGTTCTCCTTAGAGCCGTCTCCGACATTTTAAAGGCTCTGAACAAAATATAAATTATGTATCTCTAAAAACTAAAGTTATGTTTTATTACATTTTAGTATTTGTAAATTTTTTAATAATATATTAAAATATTTCTAAATATTATAATTATATGGAACAAATATCTGTTTCTAATATTCATTGCTTCATTTTTAATATGTCCGTCGGTTAACATGAAACAATAATCATAATTATCCCTTAAATCAATTGTAATCGTCATTTTTTCTATTTTTAATCATCTTGAATATTTGGTATTATTCTAACTAATATTTAATGAAAAAAAACATATAAATCGGGGCCCTGAGCAATAGTTCATGGTGCTCCCCCTATTGAGCCGGCCTTGATTCTCTTATATGTCAACAGCTAGTGATCTCTTTAGAGATCGTCTTTCTAAGAGACGTTTCTCAAACCCAATCCATTAAAGCTTATTGCCTACATTTACTTTACATTTTTCCTAATGGACCAGCCCAATTAGAAATCAGATGGTCTCTCAAAAAGACCGTCTCTCATAAGAATTTGTAATATGTCAAATATTTTTCCAATAATGTAATTTGGAGAAAGAGCTAGTTAATATATAATTCAAGATTTTGGATACCTAATTGCAAATTTCTTTGTAGGACGTACACCGGTGTGCGAATCAAGTTAGATATTGGTGAGCAGCATTTGACAACTTATGTCATGCAAATCAAACTACGCCAGATTATTGTTTTCTTTCCTAAATGCCAAATAATTCCAAACTCCTAACACCTTCAACCACTCCTAATTAATTTGCAAATATAATGCTCTTTATAGTGAGACCAAGACTATTTCTTTTCGGCTATACTAATATATATATATATATACTTAGTTGATTATTGTGATCATGTGCTGTTTTATTATAGAAAATTAGTTGATTTTTGACTGTTTTTAGTTGTGATGTATAATATTTTATTACACCCTATTGAATTTGTCTCTAAATGCAGTAATAAAGGAAAAGAGTAATATTTTCTTACTAAAACATTTTTTGAAGGTTCATTATTTTTACGCTTCAGTATTTTAATGTGTGATGTTATAACTATTGTATTAATGTAAAAAAAATTTAAAAGCTATGTATTTTTCATAATTAATGTATTTTAGAAATAAATTGTTTTACTATTAAATGATCAATAATCCTGTTGTATATGGCAAATGATTGTGAGATTGTCATGTCATTTAACAGCAAAAATATAGAATTGTATGATTGTCTTAAAATAATCACTTACTATAAGTTATTATTTATAGTTTTAAAGTAATCACTTTTTATAGTTATAGAGTAATCAGTTATAATCGTAAAATAAGTATTCATAATTATCTTAAATTTATTAAGTAAAAATATAAATTAATTATATAAATTGGTCTTATAATACTAAAGTATCCATTACAAGATTGTTAGCCTCATTAGTCATAAGTGCATGAAAGGGACAAGTTTTACAATTTACAGTTATTGAGATATGCATGCAGTCCCACTATTTCAACGCTCATGGAAGAAAATGGAAATAATGCATTTCAACATGCATTAATTTTGTGCCTTATATTCCTTTTTTCCCATATGTTAGGTATGAAATTTAAAAAGGAAACAATACAAGCCGTAAGTTATGATTTAACTCTAGTTATTCCATGCAAAAAATAAACTTTAGTTGTTAGGGAATCACAATTTCTTAGTCTTATCACATTAAAAACAGGTTGCTGTAATCTTGAAACAGAGCCGTTCTTATTAGCTTTGGGCCCTAGGCAAAATATAAAAGAAGGGCCCTTGTATAAGTAAAGTTTTGGTTTTTTTCTCCAACTATGCATCATATATTTTCCATCACGTAATGTCAATAAATAGTACAAATTTAAAGATTATATGGAATGAGTGGAAGTACTTATGCACAAACTCAATTGTTTATAATAAGGAATAACTTAATTTTAGCCCATTTAAGTTGAAGCCCTAGGCGCTTATACCTCAAAACTACCCTCAGGAACTGCCCGCTTTGAAATAGAAAAAAATATATAGTTCTGCGTTCATTTAAAGTTTGTTATTGAGTAATTATAATCAATATAAATAAATATCATTGTATGGCAGTATTATAAGAACATAAAAATTTAGAAGTAAGGAGTTTGATGGGTATTGTCTCTCTATCGATCTAATCTATTTATCTAGCTAGCTATCGATCTATTGATCTTATCTATCATTTCTATCTATATAGAGAATACTATAATATTCTATATAGATATATATAATATATTATATATATATATATATAATATATATATATATATCTATATATATATATATATATATATATATATATATATATATTATATATATATATATATATATATATATTATATATATATATATATACATATATATATATATATATATATATATATATATATATATATATATATATATATATATATATATATATATATATATATATATATATATATATATATATATATATATATATATATATATATATATATATATATATATATATATATATATATATATATATTCTTATTCTGTTTTGAGATATTTTTATTTGGAATGATTTGAGTCTACTAAAAACTGAAAATTAAAATATCAAATTAAATCAAAATAAATTGGATTAAATTAATAGTTGAATAAACCTTGTACAATTAACTTGACAGGCAAACCGGTATGAAGACTTGACTATGCATGCCCAAAATAAGGAAAGTGGTCTTGCAACAAAATTAAGGTCATTATGCAAGAATTTAAATCATTAAATTAATATTTTAATGAAATGAAAATAAAAGTTAGTGGTGACAATGAAATAAAATTTTAAAAAAATTATATAAAATATTTTCAAAATAACAACACATTAAAAATTGTAGGATTTATCAAAAAGAAAATATTGCAACTTTACGAGATGATTAAACATAAAAATGGAGAATGATGTCTTTTCTAGGTAGCTGCAATTAAACCATATTTTTTGAAAATATTTAATTTATTTGTATTCGATTCTCATTGAGCATATAAAAAATCACAAAAACTTGGACGAGACGGTCTCACTATGAGACCGTCGATTTGAGCCGGCCCGATTTCGAATGTAATAACATTTCAATTTTCTAAAAAATTGATATCTTTTATGTCAAAATTTGATATTTTAAGATCAAAATTGAAATATGCTCAGATAATAAAAAAGATGCCCAGACTGGGCATGCGAATTGAACCGGCCTAAATTGACGATCTCATTATAAGGCCGTTTCGTCCAAGACTAGCTGATAATAATAATAATAATAATAATAATAATAATAATAATAATAATAATAATAATAATAATAATAATAATAATAATAATAAAGATAGAAACCGGTCAAAAGATTAACCCAAACATTGACTAATTAATACTATCTGACTTATGAATTACATTGTGTTTGTCCCCCTCCATAACCTATCTCTCCTTTCCTACCAACTATTCCCACTTCCCAACTGTTTTTCTGTTTCAATACTTAGTAGGAGTATGTAAGTACTTCAATTTTTAACATTAATGCAATTATAAACTTTATAACATGCACAATTCTCTATGCATACATTTTCTGCTTCTTCATTTTCTCCTCCTTTTTTATAATTTCTTTCTTTCTCTCTCAACCGTACCGGCCATTAGAAGAATATAATGTGGAAATACCCAGAAATTACAGAATCATCAAGCTCAGCCTCAGGAACACAAACTCATGATCATGCTATTGCCCAACAAGATGAAGATGATGAAGAAGCTCTCAAATGGGCGGCTATACAACGTTCACCTACTTATATTCAAGCCAGAATTTCTCTTTTTAAGACCATTTCTGGAAATGTTTCTCAAGTTGACATTACTAAACTCGGTAAAGACGACAGAAATCTTGTTTTGGATCGCCTTCTTGCTGCAGTTAATGATAATCCTGAGGGATTTTTCTGGAGATTAAGAAACAGATTTCTTGCGTAAGTTGTTAAATTCAATGACTATTTTGTTTCTTTGTTGGTTTCATTTGATTTTCACAAATTCTTACTTGAGACCGTCGCTTTCACAAGCTCAGTTCAATTCTAAATATATATTGTTACACCTCTAAATATAGATTTGGGCTGAACTTTTGAGAGACGGTCTCTCAAGAGAGCACCTGATTTATTTTTGCTTTGGATTGCACCAATTTTAATCTGCATGCATGGGTGTTTAAGACTTTATATTTTTTTTTGTATGTATGGATTTTAATCTGTAACCTTTGATGTCTTCATTTGCATTTTTTTTTTATGGTTTTTAAATTTGTTCCAATTTGCTCTGTATTTATAATTGCATTTTATGTATAAAAACTTATCAATAAAATAAGTATTCATCAAGACAAATTTATCGTCGATAATTATAGTCCAACAATATTGAAATTTTGTGCAATACACTAATTTATTAATATTAAATATATAAAAAAATAACTTCAAAAAATAATGTAAAGAATAATGCAAGTAAATATTGTGGTGCATAAATAATTTTTCTAAAAAAGTTAAATATCAATTTGTTTAAATTATTTATCAAATAGATTATCAACCTATTCAATTAAATATATCAAATTCTAGGTTAGGCATATAGAATCACTATATTAAATTATAAATAATAAATACTTCACCTAATTTAGCTCCAATTTAAAAAATATCAAATTTTAAATTAGGTAACTATTCTCAAGTAAGCAATTATTATCCACAAAAAATATTTATTTGTCAAAGCTCTATAAGGTTGACATTTATTATTTTTCATCTTTTTATTCCTATGTATTTTTATTCGGCTATTCTTGTGAGAGACCGTCTTTTAAAGAGACGACTTCAAAACAAAAAACCCATGTTTTTATTTTCTCTCTAATTTGTATTAATTAATTATTTAGCCCATATATATAATGCGTCTCTAGAAAGAAAAGACCGTCTCTCACAACAATTTGTGATTTTTATTACTATATACTAGTATGGGTGAGGTATTTATCCGAGTAATCTTAGATTAGAGATGCAATATGCTATCAGTATAAACTTATAATTTTTTATAAATAGATAGAGAAATTTAGTGTATATAGTGCATTTAATGAAATAAATTTGATTCTTAAGTATTACTTAAAGTTGTCAAAGTTATAATAATGAATTTTTGTCATTGTTGAAATAATTTTTGATTTTCATGTATTTTTTATTTTTTGATGTGTTGTGATTTAATGGTGTGACTTGAGTGCACCAAAATAAATCTTGTGACTCATGGGATGGTATCCTATGGAGTAAGTTAAATTGTGGTTAATATGGTATTTAAGTGAATTACATCTTGGTGTTAAAAAGAGGTTTAAAGAGACTTAAAACACATAAGAGTGATGGTGATAATTATGTATGATTGAAGTTAATAAGGTATAACAAGAGTTTCTGAGATGCTGTTCTATGTACCATGCTCGAGGCATTTGGAGGCTGTTTAGTGTCTTGAACAGAAGCTTGACCAGCTGGACCTCGAACGAGCATATCATGGCTCGAACGAGCGCTGAACCAGTGCACTGACAGTGGGTTTCTGAAGTTGCAGCTCGAACGAGCGTTATTATGCTCGGACGAGTATGTGTGTCAGATAGCTTGGATTTTTGCTGTGACGTTTCATCTATTCCTACTGCAGTTTTATATCTTAACTAGTATAAAACCCCGTGCAATGCACGGAATCCTTAGTATGAAAAAAAAATACTATAAATCTTATTTTCAAAAACATGTAACAATAAATATATTGTATACTAAAATTGAAGTAATAAATAATAATAAATTTAAATAGTTTGTAGATGAATAAAATAAATATCAGGTTGATTAACATTATTTGCCACTTAAATCAATATAAACCAATAAAACTCTTTCATCTAGCGTGACTCCAAAATATTAACGTGTGAGCTTTTTAATCTTGTTATTAAATTGTATAATGATTAGTTGAAGTAATTTTTATAATTAATCGGTCTAAATCTTAATAGATTATTTAATGTCATCTAAATACTTCTTATTTTATTTTATATTCAAATTTCTCTATCAATAATTTATTGAAAGATTTATGATTAATATTTTGTTTTCTAATTTGTAATATTGCCAAAATGATTCTTAATTTATTGTTTCTTTCATCTTAGTCATTTAATAGAATAGAATATCTGATTAGTTGAAATACTTTCTATTATTGAATCAATAAATTTAATAGATATAATATTAATTGATTGCCAAATCTTTGATTCTGTGAACTGCTCATCTATTTAATTCTTTTATTTTAAATTCTCCAATCAAAAAATTACACATGGCAAGTGCTCTTAAAAATTGACACTTGGCTTTTCACAACTCTTTTAATAGATGTTATGATTATGATTATGATTGCCAAATCTTTGATTCTGTGAACTGCTCATCTATTTAATTCTTTTATTTTAAATTCTCCAATCAAAAAATTACACATGGCAAGTGCTCTAAAAAAATGACACTTGGCTTTTCACAACTCTTTTAATAGATGTTATGATGGGCAGCTATTAAAAGGACTCTTAATGCTGATTTTTAATGGTCTTCAAGCATTATTATTACTCATGTAAATTACCACTATATATAGTAAAGCTATTAGTAATCCATACACATCCACAAAATAATCCATAGCCTAAACACTTAGCCTCATCTCTTCCTCTAATTGTAATACTCTATACTTGAGAGTTCTTTGAGCTCCTTTTTGATAATATAAGAGTTACTATACCACGGGGGACGTAGCCAATTTTGGGTGAACCTCCTTAAACATTTGTGTCATTTTATTATTGCATTTTTATTCCTATAAACATCGAGTTATATAATTTGTGTAATTTGTTTCACAAGACTTCACATATTTCGATCTTGGTGGTGTTAGTGGTTGAAACTCGTCGTTCGATCGCTAATACGTCATCGTTTTCATGATGAAATATTTTAGAAATTAAAATGTTAATGAAGAATCTTTATTAGTTAGCAAATACTTTATAAATGAAAATAAAAAAAATTATATTCTAAGAACTTTAATTGGAAATTTTATGTATTCAAAATTATAATATTCCATTAAAATCTAAAAAAACACATCTAATATTATAATACTACTCATATATATCATGTAATAAGTTGATGTTAACTTTTAAGAATCATTTCATATATGGAAAATTACTATGAGATTGACATTTGAAATCTTACTTTCTTTTTATTAGATTGTATGATGTATATGATAGATGATTTTATAAAAATAAAAAGTGGTGCAAAATGAGAGGGACAAATAGGGAGTCTCTTTTAGCAAAGTTAAATCTAAGTTTATATACTTAAGTTATAATATTTGATGGTGTTTGTTTATGGAGGGATTGTGAAGGTTCAAATGAGACTTTATGGTTAAGAATGAAAAGTTTGTGTTTGTTTTGAGGGGATGAGACATTAGAAAGGTTAGAGAATCATAATATGGGAGGCCAAAGTCATACAAAAACTATCTTGGCCTCTTTGGGGAGGGGTACTATTTGGGATTTAGACTTGAGTGTTATGCAAAGTGACATATTTGTTATGAATGAAAGCAAAGGAAAAAAATGAGTAAGATTATATTTAATTGGGAGCAATTGGGTATGCTTGGTAATAAATCAAAACTATGAAGTGAAGATTGATCAATATCGTTTAATGGGTTTTATGTACATTTTCTACCACACATAAAAACATATATTACATGTGAGCTCAAACGTCATGTCAAATAAGGATTTGATCAATTTAACTAAAAATCTATAATCTATAATCTATAATCTATCTATAACTATTACTAAAACAAAACACGGATGGCATCATCATTCTTAAAAATTGCTTAAGTGTCACACCCTCAACAAAAGTTTTCCCTTCAAAGCTCAATGATGATGTCATTGTTATAATGACTAATATTTATATCTTTGACTTTACAACTTTTTAATTATGACTATATTATTATCCCTATTGATTAGTTTTTTACTTTGGTGTTGTATAGATAAATATTTTTGTCATTCCTATAAAGAATGTAGGAGTATCTTTTTGGTAGATTCATATTTGTGCTATTTTAAGTGGAGTATATGATGTAGTTTGTTTCTTATGTGTATTGAGATTCTATACACATTGGATTTCTTATTGTGGGTTTACAGTGTAGGTTTGGAATTTCCAAAGGTTGAGGTGCGATTTGAGCATTTGAAGGTGAACGCTCTTGTCCATGTTGGAAAGCGAGCATTGCCTACCATTCCCAATTCCATCTTTAATATGAGTGAGGTAATAAGTCTTCCAATTTCGCGCCATAGATTCTAGTTTTAGATTAGCTAACTTCAACTATGTTAACTGTTAGAAGTGGTGATTCAATAAAGTCCAATGCTTGATAGATTGTGGTTTTACATGGTTTACATAAAGTTAGATAAGTGTGGAAAATAAGTGAAAATGCATGAACTTGGTCAGAAAGCTGATGCTGCTCGCTCGACCGGTTTGCTCGACCAAGGGGCTCCGCTCGACCTGGTCGAGTGGGAGATCAGAATGGAGACAGAAGCTTCTGATCTCCTCGCTCGACCCTCGCTCGACCCAACCCTGTTCTGCTCGACCTGGTCGAGCATATGGCACGGGAAAATTCTGTTTTAAGCGGGTTATTTTAAATGATTCAAGAACCGGTTCAAGACTCTCTTATTTTGTCCAAAGCCTATATAAGGCTATTGTAAACACTTGTATATGTAATGTAAGATCATTTGTAATAAGTGAAATTGGGATTGAGTGGAGAGCCACAAAATACTTAGGAATTTAGTGAGAGGTTTTGGGTGTTTTATCAATTCTCATTGTTGATCAACCTAAGGGGTTCTTGTGTACAAACTTCAAGTGTGCAATAATACTCATTCAATTGTTGACAAGGGTGAAGTTTTTTATCACAATATCACATTGATATTGAGGTTTTCTCCACCTCCTAAATTTTGTGTGTCTTCTCTATTGTTTTGTGTTTCTTTATTTTGATCTTTGCGCTTTCTTGGATTGGTTTAAGTACTCTAATTCTAACAAATTGGTATCAGAGCTTTGGTTGCATTTTAAGAAGGTTAGAGTGCTTAGGATTCAAGTTTCTTGGTAGTTCTTGAAGAGATAATGGATAGCCATGGGTGTGACAAGGTTTGAAATAGAGAAGTTTGATAGGAATGTGAATTTTGGGTTGTGGAAACTCAAGATGAGAGCAATCTTGGTACAAAATGGTTTAGAGAAGGCCATGTTTGGGAAAGCAAAGAGGCCTTCAACAATGTCCATAGAAAAGTTTGAAGAATTGGACATTAAGGCTCTTACATTGATACAACTAAGTCTTTCAAATGAGGTGCTTAGGGAGGTGGCTAAGGAGGAAACAACGGTAGGACTTTGGTTGAGGCTTGAATCGTTATATATGACGAAGTCGGTGACTAATAGGTTGTTGTTGAAGAGCAAGTTGCATGACCTTCGACTTGAAGAAGGGAGTTCACTCAAATCACACCTTGATGAATTTGACTCCATAGTCATGGATTTGAGTAACTTGGATGTGTCATTAGATGATGAGGATCTTGCAATCAAATTGCTTTGTTCTTTCCCTAAAGAATATAAGCACTTTAGGGAGACGGTGTTGTATGGGAAGGACGTTATCACTCTTGAGGAAGTCAAAGGGACATTGTTACAAAGAGAGCTTATTGACAAGCAATTGACAAAGAGTGATGATGGGACACAAGGTGATGGTCTTGTGGTTAGAGGAAGAATGAAGGGCAACTTTGGGGAAAACAAACCCAAGCATGGTAAGTCTAGGTCAAAATCTAGACTTAGGAATGTAGTGTGCTACAATTGTAAGAAGAAGCGCCACATTAAAAGATTTTGCCCGGAGAATGGGAAAGCAAAGGGGAAGTGGAATGGAAATGGATCCACTTCTCAAGACTCGGCGGTGGTTGTTCATAGTAGCGATGATGAGGGGTTGTATGATGATAGCCCTATACTTCTTGCGGTGGAGTCGGAGGCTAGGTCAAGGGATCAATGGATCCTTGATTCGGGATGTTCCTATCACATTACTCCCAATAGGCATTGGTTCACCACCTATGAGAGTGTTAATGGTGGTGTAGTGCTTATGGGGAATAATGCATCATGGAAGGTGATGGGTGTTGGGACGGTGAGAATCAAGATGTTTGATGGTTTTGTGCGTACGTTAAGCAATGTGAGGCATGTCCCCGACATGAAGAAGAACTTGATATCATTGGGGGCTCTTGATAGTAATGGATGTAGGTGCACTCTTGAGAAGGGTGTGCTTAAGGTGACTTTAGGGGCTCAAGTGGTGATGAAGGGCAAGAAAGTAGGATCGTTATATGAGTTGATCGGGGTGACAATTGAGGGTTCCGCTTGTGTGGGTACTTCAATGAAAGAGTCGGATCATACAAAGCTGTGGCACTTAAGGTTGGGGCACATGAGTGAGAAGGGTTTGTTAGAGTTGTCCAAGAAGGGTCTTCTTGGTAGTCAAGCTATTGGGTCTATGGAGTTTTGTGAGTATTGCGTGTTTAGGGAAGCAAAGAAGGGTTAGCTTTAAGGCGGCTGTTCATAGGACCAAGGCTACGCTTGACTACATACATTCGGATTTGTGGGGTCCTTCAAGAGTATCATCGTTGGGCGGGTCTCGATATATGCTTACCATTATTGATGATTACTCTAGGAAAGTATGGGTATATTTTTTGAAGAGTAACGAGGGAGTCTTTGAGGAATTCAAGGCTTGGAAAGTAATGATTGAAAAGCAAACGGGTAGGCTAGTGAAGAGATTAAGGACGGATAATGGGCTGGAATTTGTAAAGGATGAATTTACAAGGTTTTGCAAGAAGCTCGGTATTGTACGTCATAGAACTTGCGCCGGGAGACCGCAACAAAATGGGGTAGCGGAAAGGATGAATAGGACCCTATTAGAAAAGGCTCGATGTATGCTCTTCCATGCAAGTTTGAGTAAGGGGTTTTGGACCGAGGCGGTCAAGATGGCGGCATTCTTGGCAAATAGATCACCAAACACCGCACTTGGGTTGAAAACGGCGGAGGAAGTTTGGTCGGGATCACCGGTGGATTATTCCGGGATTAGGATATTTGGTTGCCCCGCATATGCTCATGTAGATGATGGGAAGTTAGAGCCACGTGCCAAGAAATGCGTTTTCTTGGGTATACGGATGGGATCAAGGGGTATCGATTATGGGATCCAAGCACATCAAGAGTCATTACAAGCCGAGATGTCACATTTAATGACTCCGTATTTTTCCAAGTAGAGAGCTCAAGTAAAGCCGCAAGCAAAGAAGTGGGAAAGATTGACGGAAATGAAATTCAAGAAGAAAATGTGGGGAATGATCTTGATGATAGTGAGGAGACACCTCAAGCGGGTGGAGAAATTCCTTCCTCTACTCCTAGGAAGGAATTGTCGCCAATTGTGCAAACCACAAGTATTGCACAAAGAAGGTCTAGAAGGAAAATCAAAGCTCCTTCTAGGTTAGGATATAAAGATGACGAGTACACTTGGGTGAATAAGAAGTTGAAGGCCCCGGTGGAGGCTCCAAAGAATCTTGATTTTGAAGACATGGCCGCTTATGCTCTTATGGTGGCCAAAGAGGTAATAGAATTAAGAAGAAATACAATCTTTATTGAAGAATCAAACATGGGTACTTGTGGAAAGGCCAAAGGGAAAGAAAATTGTGGATTGCAAATGGATCTACAAGTACAAAGAAGGCATTCCGGGTGTTGAGGAAGCAAGATACAAGGCAAGACTTGTGGCTCGTGGATTTAGTCAAGTGCCGGGTGTCGACTACAATGAAATTTTCTCACCGGTGGTAAGACAGACTTCTATACGCACTCTTTTAGCTCTTGTTGCTTTATGTGATTATGAATTGGAGCAATTAGATATAAAAACTGCATTTTTACATGGGGAGTTGGAAGAAGAAATATACATGCGTCAACCGGATGGTTATATTGTTGAGGGGAAGCAAGATCATGTGTGTTTACTAAAGAAATCTTTATATGGTCTAAATCAGTCCCCTAGGAAATGGTATAAAAGATTAGACAAATGCATGATTGAAAATGGTTTTTCAAGAAGTGAGTATGATAGTTGTGTGTATATGAAAGAAGTGAGAGATGGGCCTTTGTTGTATCTTTTGCTATATGTTGATGACATGCTTGTGATAGCAAAGCACATGTTTGAGGTAAAGAAAGTTAAAGAAATGCTTAAAGGTGAGTTTGAGATGAAAGATTTGGGGGCGGCAAAGAAAATACTCGGCATGGAAATCAATAGAGACCGGGATAAAGGGAAGTTGTACTTGTCTCAAGAAAAGTACATAGAGAAGGTCTTGGAGAGGTTTCACAATGGAAGATGCCAAGCCCATGGCAACACCTTTAACATTGCAAACCAAGTTGTCTAAGGAAGATTGTCCCAAGACTAAGGAAGACAAAGAGTTTATGTCTTCAATTCCATATTCTAGTGTAGTTGGGAGTATTATGTATGCTATGGTGTGCACTAGACCCGACATTGCCCAAGCCGTTGGTCTAGTGAGTAGGTACATGGCAAATCCGGGGAAAGCTCATTGGTTCGCTGTCAAAGGAGTTCTAAGGTATTTGCGAGGGACTACCAACATGTGTATAGAATATGGAAGGAGTGATGAAGGCCTTCAAGGGTATAAAGATGCTGATTTTGGTGGTGATCTTGACCAAAGGAAATCTACATCCGGGTATGTTTTTTGCCTTGGAGGGGCAGCCATTAGTTGGAGGTCATGTTTACAAGGAGTAGTGGCTCAATCCACTACGGAAGCTGAATATATATCGGTTTCGGAAGGCTTCAAGGAAGCCCAATGGCTTAAGGGTTTTATAAGTGAACTTGTGGTGAAAGAATGTGTGCCTACGGTGTATTGTGATAGCCAAGCAATCGACTTGGCATCACATCAAAATTGCTATTATAGGAGGACTAAGCACATTGAAATAAAGTATCACTACATAAGAGACATTATAGAAAAAGGAAAGGTTCTCTTAGACAAAGTTCACACGGAAGATAACTCGGCGGATATGCTAACTAAGCCGATTCCTACTCCAAATTTGAGCATTGCTCAAACTTGATTGGGTGTGTTTAATGATATAGCACAAATCTCCCTTTGAGAGGGAGATGCACCTCTTTGAAGAGGTAGAGATTCATCTTGGTTGAAAAGATGAGCGTCAACATGATTGAGTATTATGTCTTGATGGTTTTGTGATGAAGATTGGACTTATGTTTGTCACGGTGGAGAATTGTTAGAAGTGGTGACTCAATAAAGTCCAATGCTTGATAGATTGTGGTTTTACTTGGTTTACATAAAGTTAGATAAGTGTTGAAAATAAGTGAAAATGCATGAACTTGGTCAGAAAGCTGATGTTGCTCGCTCGACCGGTTTGCTCGACCAAGGGGCTCCGCTCGACCTGGTCGAGTGGGAGATCAGAATGGAGACAGAAGCTTCTGATCTCCTCGCTCGACCCTCGCTCGACCCAACCCTGTTCTGCTCGACCTGGTCGAGCATATGGCACGGGAAAATTCTGTTTTAAGCGGGTTATTTTAAATGATTCAAGAACCGGTTCAAGACTCTCTTATTTTGTCCAAAGCCTATATAAGGCTATTGTAAACACTTGTATATGTAATGTAAGATCATTTGTAATAAGTGAAATTGGGATTGAGTGGAGAGCCACAAAATACTTAGGAATTTAGTGAGAGGTTTTGGGTGTTTTATCAATTCTCATTGTTGATCAACCTAAGGGGTTCTTGTGTACAAACTTCAAGTGTGCAATAATACTCATTCAATTGTTGACAAGGGTGAAGTTTTTTATCACAATATCACATTGATATTGAGGTTTTCTCCACCTCCTAAATTTTGTGTGTCTTCTCTATTGTTTTGTGTTTCTTTATTTTGATCTTTGTGCTTTCTTGGATTGGTTTAAGTACTCTAATTCTAACAAATTGGTATCAGAGCTTTGGTTGCATTTTAAGAAGGTTAGAGTGCTTAGGATTCAAGGTTCTTGGTAGTTCTTGAAGAGATAATGGATAGCCATGGGTGTGACAAGGTTTGAAATAGAGAAGTTTGATAGGAATGTGAATTTTGGGTTGTGGAAACTCAAGATGAGAGCAATCTTGGTACAAAATGGTTTAGAGAAGGCCATGTTTGGGAAAGCAAAGAGGCCTTCAACAATGTCCATAGAAGAGTTTGAAGAATTGGACATTAAGGCTCTTACATTGATACAACTAAGTCTTTCAAATGAGGTGCTTAGGGAGGTGGCTAAGGAGGAAACAACGGTAGGACTTTGGTTGAGGCTTGAATCGTTATATATGACGAAGTCGGTGACTAATAGGTTGTTGTTGAAGAGCAAGTTGCATGACCTTCGACTTGAAGAAGGGAGTTCACTCAAATCACACCTTGATGAATTTGACTCCATAGTCATGGATTTGAGTAACTTGGATGTGTCATTAGATGATGAGGATCTTGCAATCAAATTGCTTTGTTCTTTGCCTAAAGAATATAAGCACTTTAGGGAGACGGTGTTGTATGGGAAGGACGTTATCACTCTTGAGGAAGTCAAAGGACGTTGTAATGTAAGATCATTTGTAATAAGTGCAATTGGGATTGAGTGGAGAGCCACAAAATACTTAGGAATTTAGTGAGAGGTTTTGGGTGTTTGATCAATTCTCTCATTGTTGATCAACCTAAGGGGTTCTTGTGTACAAACTTCAAGTGTGCAATAATACTCATTCAATTGTTGACAAGGGTGGAGTTTTTTTATCACAATATCACATTGATATTGGGGTTTTCTCCACCTCCCAACTTTCGTGTGTCTTCTCTATTGTTTTGTGTTTCTTTATTTTGATCTTTGTGCTTTCTTGGATTGGTTTAAGTACTCTAATCCTAACATTAACTTTAACTTGTATTAAAACCAACTTATCCAGGCTTTATTAAGAAGGATTGGCATTTTTCGTGGCAAAAGAGTTGATTTATCTATCTTGAAAGATGTTAGTGGCATTATAAGGCCTGGAAGGTAAAGTTTTGTTTAAACATTCAACATTGTTATTTATTTGGCCATCAATTACTAGTATTCAATAGAACCTTGTTTTTCCTGCTTTATTTTTGTAGGTTGACATTGCTTTTGGGTCCTCCAAGCTCTGGGAAGACCACTCTTCTTTTGGCTCTTGCTGGGCGTCTTGGAAGTGGATTAAAGGTATTGTGAGCTTTGCTTTTCAACGTTAGTACTTTGACTCATACCATAACGCCAATGCCATTTATGACTCCAATCTAGGCAGGATTTCGGTGGTTGTTGGGTGTACGCAATCATACCCTTGTTTGTAATAACAAAGAGGTTGTTTATGTTTAATTGACCCTTGGAAGCAAATATTATGTACAACCTCACATATCTCTCAATGAATTGAAAATGATTCATCCGAATGCAGTTCCTTCTGATTTGATTCAGGAGCAAATGGTTGCTTATCTTCATTATTCTTTCTAATCTGTGCACCAACTCTGTACTATTTGAAGGTATCGGGGAAAATAAGCTACAATGGATATGAACTAAACGAATTCGTTCCTCAGAGAACTTCTGCTTATGTTAGTCAAAGAGATTGGCACATGGCAGAGATGACAGTTAGAGAAACTATGGAGTTTTCTGGACGTTGCCAAGGAAATGGATTTGAATACGGTTAGCTGAATCCAATTGCATATACTACACCTTATTGCTGTGTATTTTCCAATTATGTGTCCTGATATGATTACTTCTAAATAAATGCTACAGATATGATTTTAGAACTTCTGAGGAGAGAAAAGAGAAGCGGGATACAACCTGACGAAGATCTTGACATATTGATTAAGGTTTGTACAACTAATTTAGAACTTCCCTTAATAATGCTTAAATTGACAACACGTCGTTGTACTATTTTTCTATAGGCCCTTGCACTAGGAGAGCAGAAAACAAGTCTATACGCAGAATATATTATGAAGGTATGATGTTGGTTGAATAATTGCCTATGTATCTCCCCTTAAAGATTACGTATTACTCTTTCGTATAAGCGGATAGGTTTATATATTCATCATGTTGATGACTCGTGTAAAAAGATTCTAGGATTGGAGGCTTGTGGAGATACAGTAGTGGGAGATGAAATGCTCAAAGGCATTTCTGGTGGCCAAAAGAAGAGACTCACAACTGGTAATCTGTAATGGTATTCATGGATGAAATTTCAACGGGACTCGATAGTTCAACGTGACTGACAATAGGTAATCTGTAATCCAGGAGAATTGCTTGTGGGCACGTCTAGAGTGCTTTTCATGGATGAAATTTCAACGGGACTCGATAGTTCAACTACACATCAAATAATCAGATATCTCCGGCATTCCACCCGTGCACTGGAAGGAACCACTGTCGTGTCCTTACTACAGCCAGATCCAGAAACATATGAGCTTTTTGATGATGTTATTCTTTTGTGTGAAGGCCAGATTGTTTATCAAGGACCGCGTGAGAGTGCTCTTGATTTCTTCACATATATGGGCTTTAAATGTCCCGAAAGAAAGAACGTTGCTGATTTTCTGCAAGAGGTATGCACTGATCGATTACTTGAGTATGTAGGGTAAATTTTTGGTACTTATTTTCACTTTTGACACAGGTAATATCGGCAAAGGACCAAAGACAGTACTGGTTCCCTGGTTGCTATTATCAATATGTTCCCGTGGCAAAGTTTGTGGAAGCTTTTAGGTCATTTCGTCATGGATATAGATTATCTCGGGATCTTGCAACTCCGTTTGATAAACGTCGAAATCATCCATCAGTTCTATCAAAATCCTCATACGGTCTTAATAGGATTCAATTACTGAAGATTGTTTTCTCCTGGCAAACCTTGCTTATGAAACGGAATTCATTTCTGTATATATTCAAATATATCCAGGTGAAATCTTTTCCTAAATGTCAAACCTGTAATATTCCTATTTCTTGTAGGATTAACCAGGATGAAATAGCTTTGTCATATGTTCTTAAATCATTTCTTTGCCATTTTTACACTAATATTGGGTCGCAATGTTTTCCGTTTGCAGCTTCTTTTGATTACTCTCATCATTGTAACTGTATTTTTCCGGAAAACTATGCATCACAACACACTAGAGGATGGAGCTGTTTATCTTGGTGCCATCTACTTTTCAATAGTTATGACTTTGTTCAATGGTTTCATGGAGGTTCCTATGTTGATACAAAAGCTTCCAATTCTTTATAAGCACCGAGACTTGCGCTTCTATCCATGCTGGGTTTACACTTTTTCTTCTTGGATTTTGAGCATTCCATCCTCCTTTATTGAGAGTGCTATCTGGGTAGGATTAACTTATTATTTGGTTGGATTTGATCCTGATATAACAAGGTAATGCTCTCTTCCTCCCACATTTACAAGATGATCAAAAAATGAATTGTTAAAAAAATAACTACCAAGTACCATGTTGTCGGAGATGCTTAATTTTCATTAACTGATTTGATTTGTCTTATCTTGTTTTGAATTTGAGCAGATGTCTGAAGCAATTTTTGCTATTTTTCCTTTTGCACCAAATGTCGATATGCCTCTTCCGAGTAATGGCATCCTTGGGAAGAAACCTGGTAGTTGCCAACACTTTTGGCTCTTTTGCAATGTTGGTTGTTATGGCGCTTGGTGGATTTATTCTTTCAAGAGGTCAAATTTGAATGCTCTTTTTGTGCTGCAACTGTTTTGTGTGACTTGTATTTACTGACATTTCTTTGCATTACAGAAAGCATTCCCAAGTGGTGGATCTGGGGCTACTGGATTTCTCCGTTGATGTATGCTCAAAATGCAGCTTCAGTCAATGAATTCCTTGGACATTCTTGGAACAAGGTAACTAGTACAAGTCAACCCTTTTCTTTGTTAATTATCGTAAGACATTGAGTCTCAAACATTGGATGTTTATGAAAATAGAAGACGGTCACAGTTAACGTGTAACATATTTTGTAGCTCATATTAACTACTGTAAGCTTTCCACAACTGCAGAAGGTTGATAACAGCACATTATCTTTAGGAGAGATGCTACTGAAGACGAGAAGCTTGTTTCCTCAGAGCTATTGGTATTGGATTGGTGTTTTTGCATTAGTTGGATATACAATTCTATTCAATATCCTCTTCACGCTTTTCTTGACATACCTGAACCGTAAGTTGAATTTCTTCCAGCCTATCTTTCCTAACTCCCAATTCCTAGTTTTCTTCTCCCTTCCTTCCTCGCGCTATTGCTATCGCAAAACTGTAATGAATAGTTCAAAGATCTGCTAGACAAACGGAAAAGTATATTCTTCTTGGAGAGACTTTATTTCCATATTTAATATGTTAAGTCACATCCTCTGTTTGAATGCTGATTAAAGCCCTAGGGATGCATCAATCTGTTATATTCAAGGATAAGAACCAACACAGGAATCAAGAAGAGGAGCAAGAAAATCCCAATATTGAACTTGGAGAGTTTCTGCAGCACTCATTCTCATTTACAGGTTAGTTCCTCTCGGTTTTCTTCACTGCTCCATTCCATTTGTTGTGCTCATTTCCTGCATCTTTTCCTTGAATTTGTCTTGCAGGAAAAGACTTAAAAAGGAGAGGTATGGTTCTACCCTTCCAACCACTTTCTATGGCGTTCAGCAATGTTAGCTACTATGTGGATGTCCCTGCGGTATCTCCCTTTTCCCATCATTCATTACTATTACGATTCCTTATGATTTTCTTTCCTCACTATCAAACATATTCCTCCAGGAACTTAAACAACACGATGTAATGGAGGACAAACTACAGCTATTGGATAGTGTGACGGGGGCATTTCGACCTGGCATCCTTACTGCATTGGTCGGTGTGAGTGGTGCTGGAAAAACCACTCTCATGGATGTCCTATCAGGTAGAAAAACGGGTGGAATCGTTAAAGGGAGCATATACATAGGTGGTTATCCTAAAAAGCAGGAAACATTTGCAAGGATTTCTGGATATTGTGAACAGGATGACAATCATTCTCCATGCTTAACAGTGCATGAATCACTTCTTTTTTCCGCTTGGCTTCGGCTTCCTTCTCAAGTTGACCAAACAACACAAAAAGTGAGTTCCAAAATTTCCATAATTATAATCTATTTGTAAAACAATACTAAGATATATTTTCTCTACTTAGTGACGAATGCATATGATGTGCAGATATATGTGGAGGAGGTTATGGAACTGGTGGAGCTTACCTCTTTAAGTGGAGCTTTGGTTGGTATACCTGGTGTTCATGGACTTTCCACCGAGCAAAGGAAAAGATTGACAATCGCTGTTGAACTTGTTGCAAATCCTTCTATTGTATTCATGGATGAGCCGACATCCGGGCTTGATGCCAGAGCTGCTGCCATTGTCATGAGAACAGTACGGAATATTGTTGACACTGGGAGGACAATCGTTTGCACTATTCATCAGCCAAGCATTGATATTTTTGAGTCTTTTGATGAGGTCTATCTTTCCTCTCCTCTTGCCTTTCCTCTCTAACCTCTATCTTTCTTGGTTCTTCTTCTATGTATTTTCTGATGGTGTCTTTACAAAAGGATCACGTGTGAGTTGATTTTACTTTAATGACTGTATATATGTCTGTACGAAATCTGTCTCAACTAACTCTTCAAGAAATTTGGCCTTAATTTAAATTCACTGGACCCTTTTGTTTATCGCTCCGCTTTAACTTGTTTGGAATAGCATTACTCAGATTTTGCTAAGATATATCGCCTTCTGAAGTTTTTTGATTCATTGTTATTATTGTGTGTTCAAAACTGAATGAAGTATGCTTCTGGCGACAAGTCCTCTCACCTTTTCTCTTGTGGGTTTTTTGTACAGGTTTTGTTGATGAAGTATGGAGGAAAATTGATTTATGCAGGACCCCTAGGAAACAGATCTCGTGAACTAATAAAATATTTTGAGGTGAGATGAGACTCTACGTCTTGTCCCAGGATTGAGGAACTACCTTTTGGCTTGAAAGAATTAAGTCAAGAATAACCAGCATGGTCCTTATGCTTGCCTTTGTTTTGATAGGCAATCGAAGGAGTTCCGAGAATCCAGTCTGGCTACAATCCTGCTGCTTGGATTTTAGATATATCATCTCCAGCAGAAGAAAGTCGCTTAGGAATCGATTTTTCTGAAATTTACCAGGCATCACCTCTGTTCAGGTAGGTAAAACTGGTAGAGCACATAAAACCTGATTACATTCCTGATTCCTACAATATATGATCTCTTATTCAGGCAAAACAAAGTAATGGTTGAACGCCTCAGCAAACCAGACCTGGATTCTCTTGAAATATGCTTCCCTACTAAATATTCCCGGTCATTCCTCTCCCAGTTTTTAACTTGCCTTTGGAAACAATATCTATCCTATTGGAGGAACCCACAGTACACTGCTGTTCGATTTTTGTACACCGTCATCATCTCATTGATGTTTGGAACAATGTGTTGGAAGTTTGGCTCTAAAAGGTTCTTTCTTCTTTGCGCAACATAAATTGAAAAGTTGTATCATCGATTCTTAAAAAAACTACATGTGGGTAATTGGTTGTGCAATAAGTAAACTGATCAATGAAAAATATCACAGGGAAACCCAGCAAGATATCTTTAATGCCATGGGATCGATGTATGCAGCAGTCCTTTTTATCGGAATAACAAACGCCACAGCTGTGCAACCTGTTATCGCGGTGGAGCGATGTGTTTCCTACCGAGAGAGAGCAGCAAGGATGTATTCTGCTCTAGCATTTGCATCTGCTCAGGTTCATCATCTACAATCTCAATATTTATATTAGGAATAATTGATGAGTATTTAAGCAGAAAAAGTTCATATTCTCAGTATTCTGAAACAGGTAGCAATTGAGTTCCCGTATGTATTCATACAATCGGTCATTTACAGCGGCATCTTCTACTTCATGGCATCGTTCGAGTGGAACTTCCTGAAGTTTTTCTGGTATCTATACTTTATGTATTTCACATTACTGTACTTCACCTTCTTCGGGATGATGACTATTGCGGTTACTCCTAACCATAATGCTGCCGCCATCATTTCTGCTCCGTTCTACATGATGTGGAACCTCTTTAGTGGATTCATGATTCCTGAGATGGTATTATTCAATATTCCATTTCTCTATTAAAGCTTTCTTTCTTCGATATGTTACATAGGCTTGCGAAAGCTGTTTTGCATCCTTAGCATAGTATCTGGTTACTCGATAATCCGATACCCATCAAGTATTAAATAGAGAGGATTACACATTTGAATCAATTCACATTTTTGGGAATACTATGCAATAACCAACAGTATTATCAATCGAGAATCTTGGGTTTTCCCTTTCACATTTTTGATGATAGATGAATTCGCACCACCTACAAGAGGTCCTCTCTTGTATATATTCTCTAGCCTATCCCCGGATAAAAAAGTGTATATTAATCATTAAATCTAGGGCGCAACTTATAACATCATTTGCTAGTTTGCAGATATTAACTTATGCTTTCTTGTTGATCCAGAGAATACCGGTGTGGTGGAGATGGTATTATTGGGCAAATCCGATAGCATGGAGTCTGTACGGCCTTTTAACATCTCAATACGGGACCATAGAAGACCCAGCAAAGCTCTCAGACGGAATTGAATCAGTACCTGTAAGGCAGTTACTGAAGGATCAGTTCGGGTACAGGCATGATTTTCTAGTCATTGCTGCTGCAGTTGTACCGAGTTTCTGTGTGGTGTTTGCTGTGAGTTTTGGTTTCGCCATCAAATACTTCAACTTCCTAAGGAGATGAAGGAACAAGATTATACTGGATCAACAAACACACAGTAGTAAACAAACACATTCATAACTGTAGTATACTAATACATGAAAGATCCAAGCTGTTATAGGATATTTATGAGCATGTGCCTAGCACATGACAGTAGTATACATTATTTAAGCATGTGCTAATGCTTAGCACATGATAATAGTATAAGTGATAGCTTGTATGGTTTTTGATGGAAATCATTGAAAATATATCTTCCCCATCTGCCTTTATTACGAAAAAAGAACGATTTGGGGGTTATAGTTTGTGTTCTTTATTTTTATACAGAAAATCTGGGTGAAACCGCCTTATCCGTGCAATCAGTCCAAGCCCTATAAGTTTTTTTAGAATATTCTGACATACTAATTTTAAGACTTAAAAGGACAATTTCTAGACTTAAAAATCCAATTTTAAGACTTAAAAGGTCTATTTCAAAGTTCTAATATCAACATTAATATTCGAGTCATCTTACTTTAAAGTTGAAATGAGAATTTTAAGTCTAGCAATTAGTCTTTTAAGTCTTCATATTGGTTTTTTGAGTATTGAAATTGAACTTTTAAGTCTTGAAATTGTCAAATTCAATGATTTAAAATATCAATTGTAAATCTTTGAAATTGTTCTTTTAAGTCTTCAAATTGGTCTTTTAACTCTTATATAATTGACATTTTAATTTGTAAAATTAGTAGAAAAATATATGTAATTGGGCCAGCCCAATAAGACGCGTCTCACAATTGAGATGGTCTCACCCAAGTTTTTGTGATTTTTATATATTCAATTAATTACAATGTTCTGGTTTACTTATATATACATAATAAAAGGCTATCTAGGGTTACCTAAAATAACAAGAACACATAATATTAGTTTTACTAATTACAATATCGTGTAAATATATTATTCCTGATTTTATTAATTTTCTTATTCTAATACTCCCCTTCAAGTTGGGTCATAGGATCACCAACACCCAACTTGCACAAGACTTCTTCAAAGAATATTGCTACTATTACTTTTGTGAGAATGTCTGTTAATTGATCCTTTGAGCGTACAAATGGGAGGTTAGTTGGTTGGAATTCCGACTAATTTCCCGACCTCTGGCATTTACCGACCATTTTATGCCGACTGGACGGCTTTAGTCGAAAGTTAGTCGGTATAGCTCTATACCGACCAATCTCCGACTAAAATGGGAGTCGCAAACTTGTAAAATTTTTGTAGTGTCACATTTGCTTCTAATTTCTCTTTTATGAAGTGTCTGTCAATACTACATATTTTGTGCGATCATTGAACTGAATGTTCTGATATATTAAGTGTAGTTAAATTATCACAAAACAGCTCACAACTTTTGGTTGGAGTATAACCAAGTTTTCTTAGCAACTTTCTTAGTCAACACTTAAGTTTTATAATCTACTCTAAACCTTAAAATGCAAACACTAAGCATTAAATAGCAAATTTCAAGCATTAAAAAGCCAATTTCAATGTTTAGATTGTCTACCCCAACACTTATGTTTAATATTCTACTCCAAACCTTAATGTTAACTCCAAGGCTTAAATTGTCGATTTTAAGGGTTAAATGGAAAGTACTATAAAGTATTAATCTCCTACTCCATTACCTATTGTAACTTGTAATTTAACATCTATTTTATGTTTTACGTACTACTCCTTCCTACTCAAAATAATTGTCCATTTTGGGTTGGACACCGATTTTAGGAAAATTGTAGTTGGGGTATTTTAAGTGATTATAATAATTGTAAAGGTGGTAGTTGGGGTACATAAGTGATTATAATAATTGAAAAGATGGTAGGTTGGGTATTTTAAATAATATAAGTTGGGGTAATTGGGGGATATTTAGGTAAAAAAATCTTTGCCAAAAATAGAAAGTGGATAATTAGAGTGACTTGACTAAATAAGAAAAGTGGACAATAATTTTGAATAGGAGGGAGTATAAATCAGTAATCCCTTGGTTCATTAACTATTACCAACTCCAAGGCTCAAAATGTCAATACCAAGGGTTAAAAATACCAATTTCAAGGATTAATCTCATATTTCAAATATTAAATTGCTTATTTCAAGAATTAAGAAAAGAATAAAAATTATTCAATTGTCAATATTTAAAAGAATATAAAAATTCCACGTGGTAACCCTGAGGTTTTGGGTTTTCCACGTGGTAACCAAAACTTTTTAAATATATATGCGATAACCTTGAGGTTTACCAAATTGTTTCACCGTGACCTTTTTGCACATCAAACATTAGCAAAACGTTAGGAAACATTAATTTCGAAGCTTAAAGGCTGTTGTACGCCTATTTATGTGACCCGCCATTTTAAATGTTATCGGTTTTAACCTTTTTTCCAAAATATACTGGTGCTTCTTCGTTGGTGGCTTTCGATTTTTTTGGCGTTTCTCCATTTGACGGCGGTTTTAATCTCCTCTGGGATTGCTTTTGAAAGGTCTGTTTGGGGTTTTGGTTCACTGAGTGTGAGTTGGCTTCGATTTTCTGGGTGGTTCTCCATTTGAAGAAGGTAAGCCTCCTGTTCTTCTGGTGTTGCTGGTTGCTGCTCTGTTTGAGCGTTTTTTGGGTTTTCAGCGCAGGTTTGGTTGAAGGCGGCACAGGTCTGGGTAAGTCTAGATCTGTTTAGGGTGGTTGTGTTGACGACGGTACAAGTCTGGGTAGGACTAGTGTTTTGGTTCTGACGGCGGTACAGGTCTGTTTGAGCGTTTTTTGGGTTGAGCTATTTAGGGTTTCTAATGATGCCTCTATTTTTCATGGTGTTTTGGGATGCGAGGTGTTTGACGGTCTGTTTTGTGGAGTTTGTTTCGTTAATTTCTGGGCAAGTTTCGGATCTCTGTTTCGTGGTGTTCTGTCCTCTGTTCAAAAATGGGGCTGCCTCTTGGTGTCTTTGGGTGTTGTGGGGTAGATGGTGTTGAGGGCGTGGTGATATACCTGTCGCGGCGTTGGTGTTTATTTGGTGTAGTTGGGCCTCCGGGGGTTTTAGTGCGGGTGCTGGGTGGTAGGGCCGATGGTGTTTGGTGGTGACTGTTCATGGTGAAGAAGTATTTAACGTTCCATGTAAGTGGCCTCGTTTGGAATCTGGGCCTTTAGGGTGGGCATTGGCTCTTTTTCTGGGGTATTGTTTTGGTGAGATCAGTGTTGCTGTGGTGGCTGGATTTTGGACTTCTTTGAGTGGGTTATGGTTTTGTTTGTGAAGACAGCTTATTTAGAAGGCGGGTCTTGGTGTCTTTCCAATTGGTGATGGCGGCTGCGCGGTTTCTGTGATGGCAATCTTGGGGATGACGGTGATTGGTGTTGGCGACACTTGTTAGTGGTTCGTGGTTCGGGATCTCATTGGCGGGATTGCTTGCTAGTTTTCAGAGGTGTGGGTTGTTGGAGTTTTTGACTGGGCGTTAGGTCGTTTTTGGTGTTTCTTCTGTTTAAACCATTAGATACTGAATCTGGAGGAGTCTTTTTTTGTATTTCTTGGTGGTAGTATAGCTTTACCTGGTGTGTAAGGTGATTGGACCAGCTTGTATTGGTGTTTTTAAGAAAAACGATTTTCGCATAGCCCACCCCTATGCTGTTTAGGGTGGCCTGTTTCTTGGTCTCCCTCTTTCAATGGTTTTTTTCCCTACGGGGTTTTTTTTATACCGGCGGATTTGGGGTCCCAAGTTACAGTGTGGTGTTTCATCCTTATTATTAATATATTCCAAATTTTCAAAAAAAAAAAAAAAACACTAACTGTACCATCTTTGAATTTGGGTAAAAGATATGATTTGGATGAAAGATGGTAGAGTCGGGGTTTATGTTTTGGGAAAAAAGGTTGAAACTAATAGCATTTGAAAATAAATTGTTTTTTTTTTGGGTTTGAGGAAAAAAGGTTGAAACTAATGTCACATTTATCTAAAAAATTTAGAAAATTGTAAAAAGAAAAACAAATAATCTAATTAGTACCTGACATTAGAGATCTTAAATTGGCAAAATTTTTGGTATTTTCCCTTTTCATTTCCGCTTTGATGAGCAAGAATTTGGCTAGGAGTTTTTTTTCCACAACTTTTTTTCTAATATAATAAAAATTAGAAATCTTAATTGATAAATAAACAAAAATGACACTCTAATTTGGCTATTTTTGAGATTTTATGGTAAAAATTAAATTTGCTTTTTCTTGAAAATTTTGAGAGCTACTAACAGTACTGACAAAATAAATGTTAGGAGGAAGGTTGTAATGTCCGCAGCCAATAATAAAATCTCATTTGCTGCTACTCTAAGGGCTGCGAGACAAAACCGCAGCCAATACCTTAAAAAAAACCCGCAGCAAATGAGGTTTTTTCCACTAGTGAGTACCAATTATAAATTTGTCAATCTTTGATACTTGAGAATGGTGAAAGGACTTTTAGAATTAAAGTTTGAAGAAGATAATCATAAAATCAGTTCTAGAAGAAGGGACTTAAGTAATTGGTAATATTGGGAATATGTTATGATGATGATCAGCTACCCACCAAGTACTCAATCAACCACAGAAAAACAGTAGAAAAGAAGTTAGACAGATTTAAGAAAGAAGAAAGAAGAAGAAGAAGAATAACAGAGAATGGAATGCTTGTATTTATGTATTAGAGAACGTTGTGTTCCCTCGAGCTCTTCGAGTGGCTCGATAACTCCCTCGGTACAAGACCCAAATGATATTACAAGCATACTGTAACTATTACCCCCATTCCCTATTTATAATCAACTCATATTCTAGAGTATTTCCATGATAGCTCAGCATACTACTACAAAGTAAATAACAAACAGCATCTTTTTGTATAACCGAATTCTGTTAGCCTAAACTCCTCCTTTTCCTTGAGTATGTATATTTAATCATGGGCTTGGGCCTTTCCATGACAATGCCCGCCCCAACGAGAGACACCTTATCCTCAAGGTGGAAGTCAGGAAACAAGGAGTCAATGTTACCATAAAGTTCCCAAGTCGCTTCAGATTGAGGAAGATCGTGCCATTGGATGAGCACTTGAGCTGCTGAAAGAGGCTAATTTGGTTCTTTACGAAACCCCAATACTGCTGCTGGTGTTGTTACTAGCTCCAAGGTGGAAGTTAACTGAGTGGGCAATGGTGTTGGATTGAAGGTCGCTCCATGAGCCAACTTCAACTGCGATACGTGAAAGACGGGATGTATCTTGCAATCAGCTGGAAGTTGTAACTTGTAGGCAACTGCCCCTACTCGTGCTTCAATGACATATGGTCCATAAAAACGGGCAGCTAACTTGTCGCAAGGACGGCGAGCTAATGATTGCTGCCGATAAGGTTGCAACTTTAAATGTACCAAATCTCCAACTTCAAAGGACACGTTCCTCCGCTTCTTGTTAGCCCATTTAGTCATCTTGTGTTGCGCTTTAAGCAAATGGTAGTGCAAGTCATCAACAATGGCGTCACGCACCCGAAGTAATTGCCCCAAACTATCCACGGATGTTGAATTATGCCCCATTCTAACGAGGGAAGAAGGTGAACGCCCATACAAAGCCTTGAACGGAGACATTTTGATTGACATGTGAGGAGCCGTGTTATAACAGTACTCGGCCCAATGAAGCCACTTGGCCCACTGTCGTGGCTGGCCATTAATAAAACAACGGAGGTAGCACTCTAAGGCTTGATTAACAATCTCGCTTTGACCATCAGTTTGCTGATGGTAAGCGGTGCTACGGGATAAAACCGTACTTTGCAAACGAAATAATTTTTTCCAAAAGGTACTCATGAAAACCTTGTCACAATCGGAGATGATCGAAGAAGGGAACCCATGTAAGCGGACTATTTCTCGAAAAAAACAGCAGCCACTGAGGGGGCTGTAAATGGGTGCTTGAGCCCAATGAAGTGCGCAAATTTGGTCAAGCGATCAACGACGACCAAGTCCGTATCATACCCACCGGACTTAGGAAGTCCTTCAACAAAATCCATGGTGATGTCCTCCCAAACTTGTGAGGGCACGGGCAATGGTTGTAATAACCCAGCGGGCTGTTGATGAGATGCTTTTTTGCTGTTGGCAAATCGAGCAACACTTGACAAATTGCGTTACCGACTTCCGCATTCCTTCCCAATACCAATCTTCGGCTAAGTGAATATATGTTTTTTACTCTCCATTATGGCCCCCAATAGCTGTAGCATGATATTCAGTGAGTAACTTCTCGATCAATGATGATGAGCTAGATATTGCCATACGGCCTTTATACATGAGGCAGCCATATGATTTAGTGAAAACCCAACAATCTCACCCCCTTTCTCCGATAATTCAGCACATATTGCCCCTAACACAGGATCTCTTTGTATTTCATCTCTAATTGTTGTCCAGTCAAGCCTACAAGTGGAGATAAGAGCATTCAATTGAGCCTGATAAATGCACGGATGTCGCGATAATGCATCAGCAGCATTATTGGTGATACAAGGGCGAAATTGTACTTCAAAGTCGTATCCCAATAGCTTACTGACCCATTTCTGATATTTGGCTCCAATTTCCCGTTGCTCTAAGATGAACCGTAAGCTTCGTTGGTCTGTCCAGACCACAAAGTGACGACCAATGAGATAATGACGCCACTTTTGTACAGCTAACACGATCGCCATAAGCTCCTTTTCATAAATCGACTTCGCTTCCCCCCAAACTCCTAACCCTTTACTGAAAAAAGCAATTGGATGTTTTTCTTGGGAAAGGACAGCTCCTAATCCTTTTCCCAAAGCGTCGGCTTCTACAACAAATGGAATAGAGAAATTGGGAATCGCTAAGACTGGGGCTGTGAGGAGTACCTGTTTAAGCTGCTCAAAAGCCGAAGTGGCTACGTCGCTCCAACCAAAATTATCCTTCTTTAACTGATTAGTGAGAGGTTCCGCTAATTGAGCATACTTGTGAATGAACCGCCTATAATAGCCCATTTAACCTAGGAAACCACGAAGCTCCTTTAAAGTCTGTGGCAATGGCCACTCTTGAACAGCTTTAACCTTCTCTGGGTCTACTGCCACCCCTGCTCCTGATATAATATGACCCAAGTAAGAAACTGTATCCTGCCCTATCACACATTTTTTTCCATTCACGTACAATTGGTGCTGCGCCAAGACTTCTAACACCTCCGATAAATGTTGGACGTGCTCCTCCCCACTCGAACTATAAATCAAAATATCGCCGAAGAATACGAGTACGAATCGACGAAGGAACGGCTTGAATATCTCGTTCATCAAAGATTGAAAAGTTGCCGGCGCATTTGTTAGCCCAAAGGGCATGACAAGGAATTCGTAATGGCCGTCATGTGTGCGAAAAGCCGTTTTATGTACATCTTCATCCTTCAGGCGAATCTGATGGTAACCCGACTTCAAGTCGAGTTTAGAGAATATCTTCGCACCATATAACTCATCTAACAGCTCCTCTATCACGGGTATTGGGAACTTATCCGTAACTGTCTCCTTGTTAAGGGCTCGGTGATCGACACAGAACCTTCATGAGCCAACCTTCTTTTTCACCAATAAAAGCGGGCTGGAAAAAGGACTTCGAGACGGTTGTATTATCCCGGCTTGTAGCATATCAGTCACCAACCTCTCAATCTCAGCTTTTTGGATGTGGGGATACCGATATGGGCGGACGCTGACTGGATTAGCTCCGTTTTAAAGTATGATCTGGTGTTGATGTGATCGTACAGGAGGTAAACCTGAAGGCATATGAAATACGGCTGAGTACTGCTCTAGCACGGGCTGCAAGAATGTGGGTACTGGGTTAGGAACTTCTACTGCCAAAGTTCCTGTATCTCCTTTAAGACAAGTCACTTCGATCAAAATGCCTCCTCCACTCTTCTTGATCACCTTCATCATGGATTTAAGTGTGACCAAAGAGCGTTCTAATGTTGGATCTCCCCTTAGAATCACTTTACTCCCCTTCCACACAAATTGCATCAAAGGATTCTTCCAATTCGTCGATACTGTGCCCAATTTGGCGAGCCATTCTATACCCAAAATCACATCCAAATGCCCGAGCTCCAACGGTAAGAAATTTTCAGTAATACATATGGTTCCCAAATCAAGTTCCACCTCCTTACAACGCCCCTTTCCACTACGGGTTTCACCGGTGCCGAGTGTTACTCCAAATTCTTCTGTGGGTTCAACAGGGATATTAAATTTCTGCACAATTGTGGGTGAAATAAAATTGTGGGTTGCCCCCGGGTCTATCATCACTACCACTTTGTTACCGCCAATCTTCCCCTCCAGTTTCATAGTGCGAGGGTTATCAATTCCGACTACCGAATTAAGTGATATTCCAATCTGACCTTCCTCCACAGGCTCTACTGGATAATTTTCTTCATCCTCCATATTTTCCGTATCCCCGTCATCTTCGTCCCCTACGATCAATACACTCAACTCCCGCTTTTGGCAAATTTGTCCCACTCGCCATTACTCATCACAACGGTAACACAACCCTCTCGACTTTCGGTCTTGGTACTCTCGGTCAGTTAACCGCCTGGTTTGGTCGCTGGGTGAGTGGCGATAATTTGGGTTTTGGTTCTGTGAAGGGTGTCGGTTATTTGTGTTTGGAAAGTGAGGGTGGGTATTTGTGGGGTAATATTTGTGAGAGTTTTGGTTTTGGTTTTGGGTGACAGGTGGAGGGTAGTATGTTTATTGAGTACTGGAAGGTAATTGAGTGACAGGTGGAGGGTAAGGTTTTTTAATGTGGGTAGGTCTGGAAGGGTAGGATGGTAAATTGCGCCCAGATCCCATTGGATTAGTATTTAACAGCCCAAAAGCCCACAATTTCTCTTCTATTTTCACAGCCCAATCTAGAGCTTCATCCATATTCATAGGGTCCATCAACCTTAGTTCAGTCTGAATTCTCTACTCCAACCCTTTTATGAAATTAGCAAGCAAGCAAGATTCACTCACCTCCTCTTCTAAATTCGATGCAAATTGGATGAAAACTTTCACATACTCCTCTACACTCCCTTCTTGTGTGATGCTCATCCACTGCTCCATTAATGAACCCCCTCGTCGACCTCGAAAATGTTTCAATATCATTCGCTTCAACGTCCTCCAGTGCAAAGCGTCCCCCTCTAAACCCAAACTCACCGCCCCCATTTTCTCCGATTCCGATAGATTATAAACTTCGAAATACCGCTCTGCCTTACTCACCCATCCATTCGGATCTTCCCCAAAAAATATAGGAAAATCAAGTTTCCGTACCTTACCATGGCTAGCCTCTGCGTTACGCTCCATAGCTTGTCTCAGTTCATCCATGAAGCTCGAATGCTCCCTGTTTTTCGAATGGCTCTGCTCAATAGTTAACTGCTCTTGCTCCAAAATGGAGTGGGTATAGGCTCTTTCTTGTTGATTTGCTGATTTTAAACTAAGAGATTTAACCTCTGCCATAAGTACAGTGGCAGCTGAGGTTAGATCCTTTTGTACCCTCGAATTTTCCTCCCACTTTCTGTTTTGCTTCTTTTGTGACTCCTCAAAATACATTTTCAGTTCACCAAATATTTCTCCATGGTTTCTTTTAATTCGGGTACTTCACCATGCAAAACGGCAAGCTCTTCTTCTACAGTATCCAACCAAACAGCTTGCTTAGGGGGCATGATTGTTTGCTCTGATACCACTGTTATGATGATGATCAGCTACCCACCAAGTACTCAATCAACCACAGAAAAACAGTAGAAAAGAAGTTAGACAGATTTAAGAAAGAAGAAAGAAGAAGAAGAAGAAGAATAACAGAGAATGGAATGCTTGTATTTATGTATTAGAGAACGTTGTGTTCCCTCGAGCTCTTCGAGTGGCTCGATAACTCCCTCGGTATAAGACCCAAATGATATTACAAGCATACTGTAACTATTACCCCCATTCCCTATTTATAATCAACTCATATTCTAGAGTATTTCCATGACAGCTCAGCATACTACTACAAAGTAAATAACAAACAGCATCTTTTTGTATAACCGAATTCTGTTAGCCTAAACTCCTCCTTTTCCTTGAGTATGTATATTTAATCATGGGCTTGGGCCTTTCCATGACAGAATACTGAGAAAAAAAAGAGTAATTAAAGTAGCTAGCCACTGTATTTGTTTAGCTTGGGTTTCGTATCTGAATAATTTGGTTAAAAGTCCAAAACTTATACCAGCTGTGCACCCATGTATTATAGGTAAGTTATCCGCCATTTATTACATGAGGCCTTCTGAATTTTGGGGCCCGTTCAATGGAACATCCTGAACCGGCCCAGAACCGCCACTACAGCAGCTTTACAGCTTTGAAATTATTTTGTTAACATTTTTATGTGCAAAAAGGTCACGGTGAAACAATTACGTAAACCTTAGATTTACAACATGGATTTTTTAAAAGTTTTGGTTTTCACATGAAAAACCCTAAACCAAACCCTAAACCTGAGTGTTACCGCGTGGAATTTCCGAAAATATTTATTTATAATCATGACTTTAATAGTTGGAATAAAGAAGGTTTAGTAGGTGTTGAGCACCACTATTGCAATCTTCAAGCACTACCCCCATTCTTTATCCTTTTTCATTTTCATTTTCACAACCACCACCATACATGCACTAGTTCAGAACCATTAATCTCTCACTATTTTCCAATTCCACACTTACTGAAAATCTTTTAGAGTTGGAATAGAAATTTACCATTTTCTTATGACTAACCTTGACGATGATATTGATCTCTTCACCTTTATTTGATGCCACTAAAGAAGAAAGTGAGCATTGTGAAATTGAATCTTCTAAAGAATAAAACTATCCGCAATCAAAGTGAAAACTCCAAAAGATATTAAAGATTTTCTCTTCTTGAGAAACAACTATTTTATCTTGTGCATTTTGTTTGATGGAATGAAGGAAGATAACTCGTGGGGAATAAAATATAAGGCCACAGGTATTAGACTAAAAATAATACGCTCATGAGATCACATTATCTAAGACATGTAATCGGTAAAGTGGATAAAGTTGTAACATGTACGTGACACTGGGTGACATGTGGAATGCAACCCTTGTGACATGTGGGTGACACGTGGTGTGCATAGAGGTGTGACACATGGCAAGCATGAAGGTGCCACACATGGCGTGAGATTGCCACTATGCTTGGCAAGGCTACTCAAAAACTTTAATTATTAAGTATCTCTCTAAAAATATTATTCTACATTAAAAAGCTTATATCGAGATATTAACTTGGGCGTTGGAGGCACCGCCCTCAGGGACCACCCGGGGTTGTTGGTGTTTATTTTCAGGTATTCAATGGTTTCCGATCAAGCTCCGTTTGACCACCACATACACCCAAAGGTCATCATTTATTTCATAAGCTTTCGATAAAGCTTTCGATCATTATTAAGTATCTCTCTAAAAATATTATTCTACATGAAAAAGCTTATATCTGGGTATTAACTTGGGCGTCAGAGGCACCGCCCCCAGGGACCACCCGGGGGTTGTGGGTGTTTATTTTCAGGTATTCAATGGTTTCCGATCAGCTCCGTTTGACCACCACATATACCCGAAGGTCGTCATTTATTTCATAAGCTTTAGATTTTTTACCGGAACAATTTGGCGCGTCAGGTAAGGGCATGGTTTTCATAGTGAATTTCCTATGGCTCCATGACCCACGAGATTATGCTCTGAAAGTTCTTAAATTTTTTGGTGGTTCAAACAAATATATATTATCAAGGTAAGACGAGGTTGAGTCCAAGACTCCCTCGAACCCTTCCGATCGTCCCAATAATTGACAAGAGCATATATTATCTAGAGTAGACGAGGTTGAGTCCAGGAATCCCTCAAACCCTTCCAATTGTCCCAGTAATTGGCAAGAGCATATAATATCTAGGGAAGACAAGGTTGAGTCAAGGACTCCCTCGAACCCTTCTGATCGTCCCAGTAATTGGCAAGAGCATATATCATCTCGGGAAGACGAGGTTGAGTCCAGGACTTCCTCGAACCCTAGAACATCGTCATCTAAGGAACCCAGAAAGTGTTTGATCAAGAGATCAAACATGAGAAAAGCGTAATATCCCATAAAGTGTCTGAAGCAACATCTTAGACATGAGAAAAAGTGAAATATTTGGGTAGTGGGAAAGCCCTGGTTTTATGACTAAGGAGTTCGGTTAAGTCATAGGGAAGCACTGATTTCTCGTAACCAAGGAACCCAAAAAGTGTCTGAAGAAGATATCAGACATGAGAAAAAGAAAGTGTTCGAACAAGTCCACAAGGAAACAAAAACTTATTATGGAGCAGATTGACACTCGGCGAATTGGGTAACTTTATAATATTGCATTTTATTAATGCTTTTAATTATCATTATGAGAATGATTATATAGAAATGCGTATAACAATGTTTATAGAGACTTTTCTGTTATAGCTCTTGAGTCTGAGGGGGCAATTGTTGGGGAATAAAATATAAGGCCACAGGTATTAGACTAAAAATAATACGCTCATGAGATCACATTATCTAAAGACATGTAATCGTTAAAGTGGATAAAGTTGTAACATGTACGTGACACGTGGGTGACACGTGGCATGCAACCCTTGTGACACGTGGGTGACACGTGGTGTGCATAGAGGTGCGACACATGGCGAGCATGAAGGTGCCACACGTGGCCTAAGATTGCCACCACGCTTGGCAAAGGTTACTCTAAAAATATCCAACTTGAATTATGAAAAAGGGGAGCACCAAAAATCAATTACATTAAAAAAGAAGTGATCTCACCTTTATTTATTAACTTGTATAAAAACTCATGTAATGCACGGTTTTTTAATATAAATAATATAAAAAATTTTATTTTTAATTAATGATTCAATTACATATTATTTTTATTTTATTCAAATATTTTCATTCGGATATTTATAGTTATCACTATAATAATAATAATTTTTTAATTTTCAAATATAATAATCTTATTTAAATATTTTTCATATTCAAAAAATTTCTAAAATAAGTGGTAACAATTTGATGCATTAGACAGGTAGAATAGTTTTCAAACATTGATAGCACACATTCAAACATTGATATCCAATTAAAAAACTTCCTTAAATAATTACCATATTCAAACAACCATACCCAATCAAATAATTCCACATGGCATGACTCTTAGAATGAAGACATGTGGCATTATACATTCTTTTTAGTATATGTTATGATTATGATGATGATTATGATTATGATGTTATGATTAGTAAATTACTTTGCTAATGAAAGGTTGTTGGCGTTTATTTATAGGTATTCAAGGGTTTTCTGATCAAGCTCCGTTTGACCACCATATAAACCCGAAGGTACTCATTTATTTGATAAGCTTTCGATTTTTTACCGGAACAATAATGTAAATTTTTATCGCTAACTAGTATAGAAACTCGTGCAATGTACGAATTTCTTAATATGAAATATATATAAAAACAATTTCAAATAATAATGTGAGTAATGTATACAATCATTATTAAATTTATCAAATACATGATTTTTTAAATCAAAACATAATTACTGGTGTTTATTTCAATTGTTTACTTGATACATAAATTTAGAATCTCATTCAATTGAACATATTAAATTCTAGATAACTAAATAAAGTTACTATAATATATCATACAAATACTTTACCTAATTTAGCTTCAAACTTAAACAAAAAAATATTAGATTCTAAATTTGATGAATATTGACATGCCTTTAAATGATGACTCTTTGGAATTTTTCAAGACTTTTATATGATTGTATGATTGTATGATTCTAGTTAACTAAATAGAGTTACTATAATATATCATACAAATATTTTACCTAATTTGGCTTCAAACTTAAACAAAAAAATAGGAAAATTTGCCAAGAATAATCCCAACTATCACCCGTTGGCCAGAAATAATCCCAACTATTGATTATTTTTTAATAATCCCAACTATTGATGAAGTTTGCTGAAAACAGTCCCACTCCATTTTTAACCAGCTGTAAAAGGTTTTTTGAGTTTTTTTTTTTACCTTTTTTTTAACTTTAATATAGGTTTACCTAATTTGATGAAGGAAAGTTAAAAAAAAAGGTAAAAAAAATACTCAAAAAACCTGCTACAGCCGGTTGAAAATAGAGTGGGACTGTTTTAAATTGTAATTTTTTTATTTTTTTTGTTTACGTGAGACATTTTCCCTTTTTTTTAACAAAGTTTCTTTAATTTATGTTCTTGTATTTTAAATTGTAATTTTTTTATTTTTTCTATTTTTATTATTTTTTATTATTATTATTATTTTTTTAAAAATATCTCGGATATTACACGTACAGTCTCACCGTGAGACATGTCTCATACTTGGATTAAATAGCCCAATAATAGACTCTTTAGCTTATGGGCTTCTTGTTGTTAGGTTGTCTCACCGTGGAACAGTAGAGACAGGCAGTTCAAGTTTCTAATATCAGTAAGTCTCATGGGAGACGGTCTATTCTATAAACGGAATCCATGAAGCCGAGCTCGAAATATAACATAGTATATTTGGGGTTATAATAAATTATTTGGGGTTATAATAACTTATATTTGGGGTTATAGAATAGTATATTCGAGGTTATAATACCTTACATTTAAGATTATAACATAATATAATCAGGGGAGGAGCAAAGTTAGAGGCCCTGTTTAATTATACAATTAAAGCATTAAATGGGGCCCCTTTAATAACGATTTGAAAGCGAGTTTTGCATCCTAATGTTCTTGAGTTTTGCAGCTACATATTTTGAAACCTGTAGAAAATACGCATAACAAAAACAAATGAACAATATCATATACTCAAATCTCACTTTTTTTATTTTGAATTTTATAACAAAAACAAAAAATTGTTCCACCGAATTTTTTAACAAATATTTTTTTAAAAAATCCTGAATTTTTGTTCCACCGAATTTTTTTCCTCTTTTTCTTAACTAAAATCTAACTTCTTTGATTTTTAATTTTATGAAAATAAATTATACTAAATTAAATATCTATCTAAAAAAATTTTTTAAAAAAATGTAACAAAAAAAGGAACAAACTTGATACCTGAAATTAGAGTACTTGAGCAATTGAGCATTCAAAATGCAATTTGATCTTCCCTTTTTTTTTGATAAGCAAGAATTTTGGTAAGAGTATGGTTTCATAATTTTTTTCTAAATTTGATTGAAATTCCATATGGTGGATGAAAAATAAATAGATAAAAGATCACTACTTTGAGAGTCATTAATGAAACAATGGAAGAACTTCAAAAATAGTTGTTAGGAAGAAGATGAATGTGTTGATAATAATTATGGATCTTCAAATATTGGAGAAGGTGAATGAAGATTTAAGATGCCTTTTCCAGAAAAATAACTTGGGGAATTGGGGTATTGGGGTTTGTAAAGAAATCAGAAAAAAAGAAATAAGTAAAGTGGTAGTAAGTAGCCGCCCATTTTTTTGTACTGATTGGGTTTCGAACCCTGGGGCTTTAATTTGTAGTCCAAAACTTTAACCAGCTGTGCTACTTAGTATTATTGATATATTGATCAATATTTTTAATATGAGGCCTTCTAAATTTGGGACCCTGTTCGACGGAACTGGCAGAACCGGGCCAAAACCGCCTCTGAATATAATTGATATTACAGTAAGTCTCATGGGAGACGGTCTATTCTATAAACGGAATCCATGAAGCCCAGCCCAAAATATAACATAGTAATTAGTATATTTGGGTTATAATAAATTATTTGGGGTTATAATAACTTATATTTGGGGTTATAGAATAGTATATTCGAGGTTATAATACCTTACATTTAGGATTATAACATAATATAATTGATATTATAATAAAAAAATCAGTTAAGGGAAATGGACTGGCCCAATTTTGTGGTCTATCCTATAGACCGTCTCTTGTGAGATTTTGTGTTGATATTATAATTAAAAAAATCAGTTAAGGGAAATGGGCTGGCCTAATTTTATGGTATATCCTATAGACCGTCTCTTGTGAGATTTTGTGTTCTAATATTAATGGGCTGGACTTTGATGTCTCATATAAGAGACGTCGGCACTGGAGACTAACTCGTACGGTACATTGAGGCTTATTGGGTTTGGGCTACGGCCTGTTATACTAATTGTTAGTAATTTACAGAGAATACAAACCCTAGAGGCTAGAGGTATATATATGGCGACACCAATCCTCAAACTTATATTTCCGTCTAAACTTTTAATCATCTTACCCCTCAGTTTTCATTATTTTTTCTTTTCAGTAGATTAATACCCGTCTTCCTGCATAGCACCCAGTACCCAATTATTGGTATTTTTGGGATTTCTTTCAGTTCCTTAATTCTATTATGGAAGAATAAAAGGCAGTAATTAGAATAGCAGGTTTTAAGTTATGTCGTTTTAATATTATTTTTGATTGAATTTTTCTTCATTTTATTTTGAAGGTTTGTTTTGGAGGATTGATTTTATTTTATTTCTATTGATGCCAAATTAGGATCATTATTTTTTGAGGCCTCCTTTTTAATTTGAATCATTTATATTGTTTTTACTTATGATTTGATTAATTCAGAAGAAATCTTGAGAGGATGAATGTGCACTGGGCTCTGATGTTTAAGATGCATAATAGCCAGCCTAGAAAGCTACTTCTGATCTTTCATTTCTTTCACTTCAATTTCATACGAAAAAACTATAAAAACTGTGATTTGTGATTTGATTAAAAGATGAATTGTTGATTGTGATTTCTCGGTGATGAATAAGTAACGATGACGAGTCCGATAAATCCATTCTTTTAAAATCGTGACGACAAATCGAGGCATTTGTCTGAGAGGAATCAATCATTCTTTTAAAGCTACTACTTGAATATTCAAGTTTAGATTAGATTGTAATTGTAAATCTGAAATTGTAAATGTTTAATTTTTGAATCATTTTTTTAACAAAATGAAGGTGCTATGATGATTGATTTATATCTCGTTAATCTGAAAGATTAATCTGAGGACAATATTTTCAATTCCATTCTTTAATTAAATCTGAGCATCTTCTTTCTTACTTTCATTCTTTCTTCACTTACGGAGGATAATGTCGGAGAAATAATCTGTAAGTGTTTGTTATAATTAAGCTTTTATTATATTTTATATTTTGTTTATGTCTACAATTTTTTACATATTTTTTTTTAACTTTATTTTAATAATTTTAAAGGAAATTCCACGTGGAAAACCCTGATTCCACGTGGTAACCCTGAGGTTTTGGGTTTTCCACGTGGTAACCTAAACTTGTAAAAAATCCACGCGGTAACCCTGAGGTTTAACAAATTGTTTCACGGTGACCTTTTTGCACATAAAACGTTAGAAAAATGTTAGCAAACGTTAATTTTCGAAGCTTTAAGGTTGTTGTACGACTATTTATGCGACTCACCATTTCAAATGTCATCAGTTTCAACCTTTCCCTCTAAAATATACACCTTGAATCAACCATTTTTGAATTTACGGGAAAATTATGATTTGGATGAAAAAGAATAGAGTTAGGGTTTATGTTTTGGGAAAAAAGATTGAAACTAATGACATTTGAAATGGTGAGTCACATACATAGGCAAAAATCAACCTTAAAGCTTCGAAATTAACGTTTGCTAGCGTTTTTTTGTGCAAAAAGGTCACCACGGAGCAATTATATAAACCTTAGTGTTACCGCGTGGATTTTTTAAAAGTTTTGGTTACTACGTGGAAAACTCAAAACCTCAGGGTTACCATGTGGAATTTCCCTAATTTTAAAGTGCTTATGGTTATCAATATGATTTTTACTAATTTTATTAAGTTTTTTCATAACTTTAGCATTTATATTTTTTCAATGTACTAATTGATAGGCACATGCACCTCTTAGATTTTCTATATTAAATTAAATTGAAAAGTAATTAGTCTTTAAGTAACAATCCTAGAAATTGTTATGAAATTGAAGTTTAAGCCAAGGACAACAAGAAAATTGAGAGTACTTCCAAGATAACTTACAATGATGATCCTAACTTTGTATTATATAATCTTGCAAATGAAAAGAGAACATTTTCATGTTTACATTAGTTGTCACGACATGTAATAATTTCACTAAGTTAAGGTGTTGAATAAAGTATGACGGATTAAAATTTTAGGCTTGACAGTCATAAGAGTTTATAACACGGTTGAAATAGTCTACAATTTGTTATTAAAAAAGATAAATGTGGGATTTATTTACAATACATGAGAGGTAGAAACAATTGAAGAACAAACTAAACTCTTATGTAGTATTTGGGGTTAAGT
Source organism: Amaranthus palmeri (assembly GCA_019776075.1). Lineage (NCBI taxonomy): Eukaryota > Viridiplantae > Streptophyta > Magnoliopsida > Caryophyllales > Amaranthaceae > Amaranthus > Amaranthus palmeri. The sequence continues at coordinate 94,553 of JAAKBH010000362.1, forward strand.
ATTTCATTTCAAATTATGGATTTTAGTTATAAATTCATAAAAATCATAATTGAAGAATTTGAAAATGATAAGTTTCGAGTAGTCTTTTTCATATCTTCAACTTTAAGTACTTTAAAAACAAGGAAAAATTGTCGGGAATAACCCGTACTTTTAACGTTTGCCTGTAAATAATCCCTACTTTTGATTATTCATAAATAATTCGAATTTTGAAGTCAGTTTGTTCACGGCACCCCCAAATTTTCGAAATCGGCTATTCTAGGTTGCCTTCAAGTAACCCCATACAACCTTCTCCTTCCTTTCTAATTGACACTCCCACAAGCAAAAACCCCAATTCATTTCTAGGGTTCATGAATACATCCCAAATTTTGCAAATCAAAGACAAATCTTGGCAAGGCTATCTTCAATTGGTTGTGGGTATTCTTCATCTTCATTAAAATGGTCACATTTCACACTCTTATTCAAATTAGAACCTCTACTATATGTTGAAGAACAATGAGAATTCATTTTTCTAAAAATCAAAAAGAAAAAAAAGAGTGAATGGAAAGTTTGAATTTTCTCTCTCTAAGCTTAGGTTTTAACAATGAAGTAAGAGGTTGAAGATGATGAATTGAAAAATCAATCAGCAACTCATAATAAAGGGGAAGGAACAAGTAATTTCGTTAGGGTAACTTGCTACAACCGGTCAAAAATGAGGAGGGGGTGCTGTGAACAAACTGACTTCAAAGTTCGGATTATTTATGAATAATCAAAAGTAGGGATTATTCACATGAAAACGTTAAAAGTACGGGTTATTCCCGACACTTTTTCCTAAAAACAATGGTAGAGTTTTATCTAAATCTAAATTTGAAATTTTTTGATTTGCCACCAAATGAAATCATTGTTTCCAAAGATAGCATTAAACAATTTAAATGTTAAGGGTAAAAGAGAATTGGTAATCGTGTTCTTCAAGTGTTGATGAAGCTTCAAATATATAGCATTGCTTCATACTTGCCAGTTGCCATTGCTTCAAATATAGGTGTTTGTTGCTTCATGTGTTTGGGCACCAAAGCCTTGTAATGAATTTCATGTTGAATTAGCTATTTTCCGGCTTTCTTTGGACCAAAATTGAACCTGTAAAATTAGTTCATCAAATAGCAAAAACCTAGCAATTTAATTTATTTATTCCCCAAGTCTATTAACTCATATCAAAAACCGATAGGTTCATTGAATAATTATTAAATCAAATTTGACTTAGTATTACTTTACGTTTATTTAAAAAGAAAATTATTTAGAATAATTCAATTTGATTTTCTTAAATAATTACATCTATTGATTAATCATGAAAAATTCAAACTTTATGGGGCATTTTCCTTGAGTAAACCTAGTTAACTCAATGACCACCTATGATATGTAATTTATCAAATAAATAAACATAAAATTAAATTAAAAGTAGAGAATGTTGGACTAAAGTCCAACGTTGGGCTTATATGTAAATATTTATATATCATTATAATTAATTAAGACTGTCTTTATGCCCTAATTAAAGTGATCTAATTAAAGTTAAAGAGTTTGGGCTTAAATGTATCAATATGTTGTGGGCCTTAAAATGAGTCTCTACACTTTTAAGGCCCACAATCTATTGATACATTTAAACCCAAACTCTTTAACTTTAATAAGATCACTTTAATTAGGGCATAAAGACTGTCTTAATTAATTATAATCATATATAAATATTTACATATAAGCCCAACATTGGACTTTGGTCCAACAATCTCCCACTTGGGCTATATGTAAAAATTGTAAAAACTTGTATCATTATAAAATCAAATTTGAGCTCAACCATACTGTCAAAACTGTAATGTATCAGAAAACTGTAATGTATCAGAAACCAATCTCGTCCACCAATTATATTAGCATAGACCAAAGCTGCCTTTGTTACATCTTTTCGTAACTAGACCTCAATGATCATAATACCAACACAAAAGAGTGACATACATCATGAAGTGGATGTGTAGCATGGAGACAACATGCAATGTGATCTTAACATGTCCGTATCCAACTGGTCCACTTTAATAGTGAGATCAAACTATTACCATAACACAATCAGAGTATAAAACCAAACTTTATCATAACTTTATTTCTGCAGAAAACTTTATAACTAAAATGTCAATACATGTTCAATAAATTGAATTTACAAACTCCCACTAAAACTAGACATCCTCCATAGCAGAAACAACACCCATATGAGCTAAAAGCTCAAGAAACCGCTTGGGTGGTCACGCCTTGGAAAACGGATCCGCAACTTTAAAGTTTGTACTAATATGTGTGATTGACAATTATTTACCCTGAATTCTCCTTTACAACCTAGAATTTGAGAGTCACAAACTTTGACTTCCTCAAGCACTTATTGTTGTTAGAAAATTTCACAGTGGAATCTTTTTCACAAAATAACTTAAGTGCTCTTTGTATAGAATCCACTATACACAGCCCCATGACAAAATTTCAAAAATCGAAGTTAATATACTTAATGATCTCGAGCTTATTTGACCTCCTATATGTGAGAATATCTCTTTGTCCTATATATTTAATATAAGACACCTTTAAACTGCTCTCTGATATTCTAAACATGAATTACTTAATCAACATCCCAACATCCCTGTTATGTATGCAATATCTAGACGAGTGCAAACTTAAGCATACATTAAACTCCCTACTACTGAAGCATAAGGAATATTTTTCATTTCCTTTTATCAAATTCATTCTTGGGGCACTAATCAAGACTGAATTTGCTTCCCTTAGCCACATGGGTATCTCCTGGTTTGCAGTTTTGCATGACATACCTTTTCAACAAAATTTCGATATAACTCTCTTGTGATAACTCAAGAATACCTCGAGAACGATCTCGATGTATTTTAATACCTAATACAAAAGAGGCGTCACCAAGATCTTTCATTTCAAAAAAATCTTTGATAAAAATTCTTAGTTTCACGCAAAAAAGCTTATATCGTTGCTGGCAAGCAATATGTCATCAACATACAAAACCAGAAAAATGTATTTCCTTCCACTAAACTTATGGTAAATGCATTCATCAAGCAAATTCATCTCGAAACCAAATGAGAGAATGACTTGATGAAACTTCAAATACCATTGACGAGACGCATGCTTGAGTCCATAGATGAATTTCTTAAGTTTACAAACCATCTTCTTTGGGTCACCCACCGCAAAGTTTTCAGGTTGTTTCATAAAAAATTGTCTCTTCAATATTACCACTGAGAAACACTGTCTTTTCATCCATCTGATGCAACCCAAGATCAAAATGTGCTACCAATGCCATTATTATCCGCAAAGAGTCTTTCGAAGAAACCGAAGAGAAAGTCTCTTTGTATCAATGCCTTCCTTTTGTGTAAAACTTTGCACTACTAGACGAGCTTTAAATCTCTCCACATCGCCATTTGAATCCTTTTTGGTCTTAAATATCCATTTATAACCAATCGATTTTATACCTTCTGGCAATGCGACGAGATCCTAAACATCATTGTCCTTCATGGATTGCAGATCCTAAAACAATAGAAAGATTTTCTTTCCATTCTTTAAAATTTGAGCCATTCAACATAGGAATTGAATTGATGTTGGAAGTAATATTAGCAGGATTAGACATAGCTGACAGAGAACAAAAACATAAACATAATAAGCTCACATACTTTAATTCTTAAATTAATAATAATAAGTTTAATTTAGTAACAACCCATTACAAGATGTCGGTTTTCCATTAATATTCCATCTTTGGATGAAAATACTAACTTCTTAGTGACAACTTGTTGTAGTAATCTAACATTGATAATAAAATAACATGTCGATTATAAAACCTTCCTTTGGGCCGATTAAATAATCACATGTAATCCTAATAATTATCACACGTTTATCAGCACCTGAAAAAATTCACACAATTATATTATCAAAGACCTTCTTTTGAGTCGATCGATTATAATATAATTTATATGAATCATCCTTTTATACTGTTAATAATTTAATTTATATGAATCATCCTTTTATACTGTTAATAATTCTTAAATGTGTAGAGACTCATTTTATGACTGGGTTCTATGATGGGTTGAATACCAGTCGCAAGTTATTATATATATAGTAGTTATGGTCCCTAGGTTACACATATTCCTTTTCTCCTGACATCCAATTATCAGAGAGAATCAAGAGTGATAATATTAAGGGTCTTCACTTTAAAGAATACGTGTTAATCTAGAAGAACCATACTCTCTCAATTTTAAGATTATCTACCGAGCTATGGCATTAGGTATTCTTCAATTTTGTCTTTTAGTTTGTTCTTCTAATTCAACATAATCGATCCTGTTTGTTAGTAATGGTATTCATTATTTTTTTGTCCCATCAGAGAAAATTTGCACAAAAGATTCTTAATAATAAAAATAATAAAAAAAAGATTTTTCACATTTTTTCAACATTTTTATTTAACATTTTATTTTGATTTATCTTTTTTTTTTTCAAAAAACAAACTTGCCATAACAAGTCATTCGGTTATCGAGTGTACTTTAGGAAAATACTCCTATTGTGGAATTATTTATGATTAAACATCATCATCAAAATACCTAGTGTATCCCGCTTATGAAAGATATGGCCAGAGTATGGGAAAGGAAGGACAACGAAAACTCATACACATAAAAGAGAGTGCGACCGAAAAGTCTCTTGGCTTGAGAAAGAATAAGATAAGATTCTGCAGCTGATGGGACTAAGTGCGGCTGAAGCAATCTCCGCAAGTTTGCGTCTTATCACACATAAGTGTGACTCTTGGACATAAGACAAATAAGAATAGAATGCATATGGATATAATAAAATACAATAAGACGAACAATAAAAAAATGAAAAGCAAACAATATTAATGATAATAATAGCCACGACTAAAAGCCGGGTGGACAAGAACATTGCGGAGGGAGAATCAATAGTCTAAAACATGGATAAGGCGCCTCCACCCACCCATATCCCTAGTCAAGACTTCAGAGAGGTTTTATTCACAAAAGTCAACTTTTATTTGCTCATCCCAAGTTCTCTTGGGTCTTCATCGACTCTTTTTCCCCTCTAATATGATGCTCTATATCCTCCTCACAAGGGCGTCGAAAGTCTTTCTTTCCACATGTCCAAACCACCTCAATCTATTTTTCACGTATTTTTGCTGAAATAGGGGCAACCACTAGTTTGTCTCTAATAACTTGGTTCCTAAATTGATCTATCAATGTGTGCTCGTACATCCACCTCAGCATACGCATTTTTGTAACTTCTATCTTATGTTCAAAAATCTTCTTTACAGGCCAACATTCTATCCCGTATAACAAAGTAGGTGTGATTGCCACCCTGTAAATTTACCTTTAAGCTTATTGTGGAGCTTCCTGCCACATAGCACCGCAGTTGCTGCTCGCCCCTTGAGCCAACCCGCATGTATTCAATAATTGACATCTTTGTGAATCTCCCCATCCCTCTGAATGATTGATCCCAAAATACCTGTACTTCATCGTACTAGTAACTACTTCTTCGCTAATAGACACCTCTGGCTCACCAATTGGTGATGTCTCACTAAAGTCACAACGCAAATATTTAGTCTTCGTACGGCTAATTCGCAACCGTTTACTTTACAAAGTAAAAATTTTAAAGGAAAATTTGTCAAAAATAATCCTAACTACCACCCGTTGGCCAAAAATAATCCCAACTATCGATTATTTTTTAATATTCCTAACTATTTATCGAATTTGCTCAAAACAGTCCCACTCCCTCCATAACCAGCTGCAACATGTATTTTGTGATTAAATTTTTTTTACCTTTCTTTTTAACTCACCATCATCAAATAAGAACAATTACCCTTTCATCTTCAATAGGAATTACTTTTGCACTTTCTAAAAAGCCATTTACACCTTCCTTCCTCCATTGATGAACCTTCAAACTAACTTCTCTAATTGCACCCCTCTTTTTGGGATTAGGGTTTGAATACTTAGAAGGAGAAGAGGAACTCATTGAATCTTAAAGGGATGAAACTTTTAAAGCTTTAGCATGAGTGAAGTTTTTTAATGAGAGTTTTAGGGTTTGTTAATGGAGGAAGAATGAATGAAGAAGAAGAGGACTATGATGAAGATGAAGGGCATCTTCTTATTTGATGAAGGTGAGTTAAAAAAAAGGTAAAAAAATTTATCAAAAAATACCTGCTGTAGCCGGTCATGGAGGGAGTAAGACTGTTTGAGCAAATTCGATGAATAGTTTGGATTATTAAAAATAATAGATAGCAGGGATTATTTTTGGCCAACGAGTAATAGTTGAGATTATTCTTGGCAAATTTTCCAAATTTAAATTATTCTAGGTGATTTTTCCTATTTTGAATTTTAACTAGATATAATTTACTTCCTCTGTTCCAATTTACTTGCAACATATGAGAATCTAACACTACTCATTCATTACTCTTAATGTGCAAGTTTTTAATCTATAAGTTAAAATATAGTCAAGTGAGATGTTCTTTAATTCGTCTCAAAACAAAGATTATTAATATCTAATTTTTATAATCTTTTATTATACATAATTTTAGATATTATGTAGCACCCCAAGATTTCTAATGACGTAATATTTTAAATTTTAATAACTTTTGGAGACTTTATATTTATATTAAATTATTTTTGATTTAGTTTAATGAATTGTTTTTGTTTTACAAATTTCGAAGTTAACATATTTATATTAAAGATAGATTTGCAAGTACTAAAATAAAGAGCTTGGGATCAAAACTATTCTATTTACACTACAAAAAATTTGCAAAGTTGCGACCAAAACCCACCGACTACCCATTTTTAGTCGGAAATTCCGACAACTTTTCCGACTAAACCATGTTAGTCGGAAATTCCGACTAAATTGCGACTAAATGTGTTTTTGGTCGTAATTTCAAATTTAAAAAAAAAATAAAAAAAATAGCATTAATTATCACCGACCAACCACCGACCAACATTTAGTCGGAAATTTTTCCGACCACTTTCCGACCAAAAGTTGGTCGGTTGTTGGTCGGTGGTAATTTTCATTTTTTTTATTTTTTTGATTGACCAAATACAGATATAAGTTAAAAAAATTTAGATATAAAATACAAAAGTTGTTGTGGTGTAGTGGTTACTACAATGGTTTGCAAACCAAAGGTCCCTTGTTCAATTCAAGTCAACAACATATTTTGTTATTTTATTAAAATTTTGTTTTATGCTAATAGTTTTGCATTATTAATTTATTTTTTGTCTTACTAGTTTAATTTGTCGGTACTCGAAAAGTTTAATTTGCATTATTAATATATTAATAATATACAACGACTAATAATAATAATAATAATAATAATAATAATAATAATAATAATAACAATATACTAATACGACTAAATAACTAATAAAGTACTAATAATGCACTAATAATAATAACTAATACGACTAAATTACTAATAAAGTAATAATAATGCACTAATATCATACATACTATTAAAAGTCTTGGGAAATGACAATCATACATACTATTAAAAGTCTTGGGAAATGACAATCATACATACTATTAAAAGTCTTGGGAAATGACAAATGTCATGTTATGGGAATGCATGCCATTTGTCATTTTCCTATTGGTTATAAGATAGTAGAATCATACATACTATTAAAAGTCTTGGGAAATGACAAATGTCATGTTATGGGAATGCATGCCATTTATCATTTTCCTATTGGTTATAAGATAGTAGAATTCTTTCTACATTAAAATCAACATTGTTTAATTTTCCTAGATTTAGATTATATACTCTATAAATTTAAAAGATTCAAACTCTATTAATTATGATAATCAATATATTCAAAAAATTATCAAATCTGGAAATATCTTTTAAAATATGTTTATTTAGCTAATATTGTCAATTAAATCATATCATACATACTATTAAAAGTCTTGGGAAATGACAAATGTCATGTTATGGGAATGCATGCCATTTGTCATTTTGCTATTGGTTATAAGATAGTAGAATTCTTTCTACATTTAAATCAACATTGCTTAATTTTCCTAGATTTAGATTATACTCTGTAAATTTAAAAGATTCAAACTCTATTAATTATGATAATCAATATATTCAAAAAATTGTCAGATCTGGGAATATCTTTTAAAATATGTTTATCATACATACTATTAAAAGTCTTGGGAAATGACAAATGTCATGTTATGGGAATGCATGCCATTTGTCATTTTGCTATTGGTTATAAGATAGTAGAATTCTTTCTACATTTAAATCAACATTGCTTAATTTTCCTAGATTTAGATTATACTCTGTAAATTTAAAATATGTTTATTTAGCTAATATTGTCAATTAAATGTCATTAAATCTTACTTAATAAAGATAACTTTAAATTTCTTACCATTTGATCGTCAATTAGTTTTTATATATAGGATTTATACTCTGATAATATTGTCAATTATACTCTGCTAATATTGTCAATTATGATATAAGGCAATACTTTTAAGGGGAAGGTTAGTCAGAATTTTTGAATTATCTAACAATCAAGTATCAATTTTTAAATTAATTACTACAAATTGAATTGTTATTCAGAATTTGATGTATATCATTTATGCCTAATTAGGAAAAAAAAATACTCCCTCTGTTCCTTTTTGTTTTTCCACCTTACTAAAACGGGTAGTTCCATAAGTTTTTCCACTTTAGAATACTTTCCATTTTTGGAAAGCTTTCATCCCACTTTTACCCTTAAAACCCTACTTTCTTTACTTCACACTACTATTTAATTATCTTCTCTCTCATACTTTCAATACAATCATTACATTACACTATTATTTAATTATTTTTTCTCAAATACTTTCAATACAATCATTACTTCCCACTATTATATAATTAAAATAATACCCACTACCACTAAAGATTCCATTTTTCTAAATCTTGGTGAAAACCCCAAATAGGAACATCAAAAAGGAACGGAGGGAGTAATTCTTTTCCATTGATTAGAGCCAATTAGGGGATTGTTATGTTTTCTTAAAATTCTGCCTTCTTAAATTAAGAAAACCCAATTTTAAAATTCTGTCACAAAAACCTTACAATCTACTTTATATAACAGATATACCTTAAGTTATTTCACACAAAACCTCTAAATTGTTATTCTCTAATGTAGATTTCTTTATTTTTTTTTTATTGATTTGTTTTACAATTTTATATTATATATACAATTGCTTTATTTTACATAAGTAATTGCATTATCTCTCAAATCTAATATTACATTATTAAATCGTTACATTGTTTTTATATCAAATGTCATAATTTAAAAAATGACAAATTAACATGTATATTATAAACATACATTAATTTTATTATTTTACATTTTTTATGTATTAATTTTAAAAACTCCGTGCATGCACGGGTTTTTATACTAGTAACTAATAAAGTACTAATAATCTACTAATACGAGTAGTTATATACTTATACAACTAATATTATTCTAATGAAACACTTATACGTACGACTAATACTAGGACTAATATTATTACGACTTATTATAAACTAATACAGCTAGTAAGATATTAACACTACCCCTAATAAGATGATGATGAATTGATGATATACTAATACGACTCATAAGTTACTAATACTATATTAATACTGTATTAATATGACTAATATAATTACGACTTATTATAAACTAATACAACTAATGATGATCATGATAATGATGATAGACTAATACGACTAATAATAACTAATACGACTAATACGACTAAATAACTAATAAAGTACTAATAATGCACTTATACGACTAATTATAACTAATACGACTAATACGACTAACTAATTAATAAAGTACTAATAATAATTAATACGACTAATAATAATTTTTTTTGGAGGACTAATAATAATTAATACGACTAATATTGACAAATACAACTAATAAAGTACTAATAATGGACTTATACAACTAATGATATAATAATAATAATACACAAATACAACTAATAAAAGTAACAATATACTAATACAAGTAATGTGAGTAATAATATACTAATCAACTAATAATAATATAATAATAATAATACTAAATATTAATAATAATAATAATAATAATAATAATAATAATAATAATAATAATAATAATAATAATAATAATAATAATAATAATAATAATACTTCGCTTACGTGTGCTACGTCCTGCTTCTATGATGCTGATAAGTCTGTTGGCTCAAGGTGGAGGATGAAGCTTGGCAGCTGCTGTGTCTCAGTTCCGAGTGCCTCCCTCTTGCCTTGATGCTCTTGCTGATGTTTGGATTGCTACTGCTACTGGTTGGTGGCTGCAACCTTCATATAGCTGATGATGTAACAAATGGTCCATGATTATCGGATCCGTTGACTGGGATGACCTCTTTAGGATAGTCACCTGTTGAGGAGTATATGCTTCAAGGTCTGAAATGGTGCTTCGAGCTTTAGTGTTGATCCTCATTTTGAGTAGCCTTATTTTTGTGTATAGAAATCATAGTGTGTGCTTAGTCCACATTGGCTAATGCCGTCTGTAATGATCTTGTTTGTAGCACCCGTGGTATCTAGGATTTATTTCCTTTTTTGGAGATGTTTCCCTAGCTTAGCGTATGACGAGGGGCCTGTCCCTTTAGAAGCTCGGCTTTGGATTACATCTCAGTCTCTTGAACCGATTGTAAGCTTCGGCTATTTTTCTCTGGCATTTTATAAAACTTACTTTGCCCAAAAAAAAAATAATAATAATAATAGATAAAAAAAAGTTTTTGAGCCGGGATCCACTTTCTCTCTCTGGCGATTTGCGAGCGCTAGCTACTCTACTGTGCTTCCCTCCCCGGAGCACCAGCCATGGCGGGTAGAGGGAAAGGATGGCCACCAAAGAAAAGTGGAAACCACCGTGCTAAAGGGAATGGTACCAAGAACCGATATGTATCCGATTCCTCAGAGAGTTCGAGTATTTCTGGGTCAGATGGGGAAACCTTAAAATCACCCCCAATTCAGAGTTTGAAGCAACAATCAAGCTTGAAGGCGACTTTATCTAATTGGATAAATGCTGCCGGTAAAACGAAGGGGACAAGGCAGGCTGCTATGGCGGAACCACCTCAATTGCAAGCTGGAGACCGCGCACCACCTCCTTCTCCAGGTAACTTAATCAAAATCACTAAAGAAGATGTTATGGATGAAATTGTGTTTTTGGGAATCTTCTGTGGTCTGCTATGTCCTCGGGGCTAACCCCCTCTTCAAGTTGTTGAAGGTTTTATTAAACGGATATGGAAGAACATGGAGATTGACAAAGTAGGCTTATTAGGCAAAGGTGTTTTTATTGTGCGTATGAACTCAAAGGTAGATAGAGACAAGGCTTGTGATATGAGCGACATTTTGTTTGACAAAAAACCGTTTGTGGTTAAGCCTTGGACCCCTAAGACCTCGCCTAATAAGACACACCTAACCTCCATGCCTATTTGGGTGAACCTACCAGCTTTGGAACTTGAGTATTGGAGCGAATCAATGCTGAAAAAGATTGCAAGCTCACTAGGCCCAGTCATACGCATTGATAACGCAACGACGAAACATGAAAGAATGCTCTACGCTAGGGTTCTAGTTGAAATGAATATTTATGGTGATTTCCCGGAGGAAATATACTTCATCAACGAATTAGACGAATTGGTAAGCCAAAAAGTTGTCTATGACTGGAAACCGATATTCTGCGGAAAATGCAATGAAATGGGGCATGTAGAGTATAAGTGCAGGATGGGTGAACCATCTAAGAGGATTTCCAAGCCCGTTCCAAGACAGAAGGAAGGGAAGATTGATACTCCTGTTAAAGAGATACCAGATACGGTACCCCAATCCCAACAGGACAAAGAGGTCTCCCAACCCTCAAAGCAATGTCAGGTGGCTGCAAATGAAACCGTTGGCTCCCCGCCCAATCAATCAAAAACCCCATGCCAGACTACGGAAATCTTCTCAACCAACGCAGCCGGGGAAGTTGTAATCACCACTGTAGAGGTGAATACCGATCCTGGTAAGCGTGGAAAGCCTCCGTATGATTGAAGTCGTTCACTCATGGGAAGGTAGAGCACTACCCCTTGGAAGGTAAGACTACTAGGGTCTCCACTCCCCTCTAGCTCATTGTATACATCAAGTGGATGGCATTTTGGTTCAGCACTGTAAGTTATGTCTTGTGGTATTGTCTGGACTATTATTTGGGCTTACGATTCATGTGTTGCTATATTTTTGAGGATGCTCTCTGTCTGGTTAGCAGACTAGTATTTTGGTTAACTCAATTAGCACTTTCATGTTGTGGAAGTCGTTATGTAAAGGTCTTGGCTTGTTGGGATTACTGCTACCAATCATTTAGCTGTCATGGTGTTGGATGTATATACTCTAAACATTCTGTCTTCTGTGCTGTTTTGAACCTATCTATTAGCATCTCTTGATGATAGGTGGCTTTAATTAGCCATCATGGTTTTACGCCACCTCCATCAAGTCCAGTAATGAACTCTCTTGTTAATACCTGTTTTTGTTCATAACCTGCTTATCTTCAAAGGCAATTGTGTCTTGGCCCCCCACTTTGCTGCACTAGGTGGGGTGGGATGATGCTGTGAATCCAATTTGATGCAGGCTGTGTTTGGTTTAAAAAAAAAATACTTGGGCATTGAAATGTAAAGCTTATTTTTTGGTTAATTTAGGGAATTTGTCTTTGTTAAGCCCGTTTGTGATCGTGTATCATTGTATAGCATAGGGTTTCTATTTACCTTTTGAGAGCAGTTGAATCATACAAGCGAATGACAAGGGGCCTGTCCCTTAGGAGCTTAGTATGGGTAGACTTCTCTGTCTTTTGAATTTAATGTAAGCTTCGGCTATTTTCTTTGGCACTTTATAATATTTACTTTGCCAAAATAATAATAATAATAATAATAATAATAATAATAATAATAATAATAATAATAATAATAATAATAATAATAATAATAATAATAATAATAATAATAATAATAATAATAAATGGAAGGAGTATTATTAATATAAATTCAATAACATAGCTTAGGGTATCAGTAATCTACTGTTGGTTTGCTGGTTGGTGCATGTGCCTCATATCCATGAGGTCTCGTGTTCGATTTTCGCCTGCAACATTGTTCTGCTAATTGTGTGGGGTGTACACGCAGGTGCCAAGTGGGCGTGACATGGCACATTCAAAAAATTTTTTTTTCTTTTTTTTTTTTTTGCGACCAAATGGGTTGGTCGCAAGGTGGTCGCAATTTTTTTAAAAAATATCTTCTGATTTTGGTGCAAATTGCTGAAATAGTGTTATCCGACTAATTTTTGACTACCACGATAGTCGGAATTTGCGACTAATTTTCCGACTAACCAAAGTTAGTCGGAAATTCCGACTGTTTTCCTACTAAATTGATTTAGCGACCATTCTGAGCCAACTGGATGGATTTAGTCGGAATTTAGTCGGTATAGCTCTATACCGACTACACTGCGACTGTTTTGGGTAGTCGCAACTTTGCATTTTTTTGTAGTGTTATCAGAACTTGTGAGTACACAAAGTTAGGGTTTTAAGTAGTGAAACACACTACCTCCCTCAAAAAGATGAAGACATGCCTCCCTCCCTCTCCTCTTCCCTTCTCTCCTCTCTCCTCCACTACCAGCACAACACCACCATCGACCACCTTTTTTTTTCTCCCTCCATTGTAAGCAGCCACTGCATAGACCGCAACCCCTTTCCCCACGCACTACGACAGCTAGGGGTGTTCAAAACTACCCGACCCGCCCGACCCGACCCGCCGACCCGATGACCCGCCTCATAAATGGCGGGTTAAAAACTAAAAAAAATTCAAAGTTCCGGGTCGGGTACCCGACCCGCCTTAACCGGGTCGGGTCATGGGCCGATAATTTATTGACCCGGGTACCCGTTTGACCCGGATAGCTTATTTTGAATTTTTTTTTTATTTTTAAGGTATTTCATTTTCTTGATTCATCTTCAATGTGTAAGAATCACACCCAAGAAGACCCCGAAATAACCACATGACCATGTTTAAAAATACCTGGTCGAGACCAAGGTGCACCTCTTTCTCTTCCAGGGCAGAAACATCCTTAACATGAAACTTATTAATGAGTGTAATTCCACTAATGGTAGACATTGGCTTAACTTCAAGATTATCCATAACCATATATGTTACAACCCCTTTTACATACCCACCATCATCCCCACTGTTCCAAATGGCAGAGACATTATGTGGAAGATGAAATCCACAAAATCTTTGTTTGCTTACTTGCTCAAAAAATTCACGCGCCACTGTCTGGTCCTACTGTAAAAATTCTTAAACATATAAACTCGCGTATACCTTCGATTGCCTAATATCTACCCAGAAATCGATCTTAAAAATAATAATTAAATTTGAAAAATCACCAAAAATAATAACCGGGTACCCGGTGTCCCGACCCGTTTTATCCGGGTACCCGCTAACCGGGTACCCGCATTAAATGGGCCGGGACACGGGCCGCAAAAATAGGTACCCGGTTAACCGGGTACCCGGCTTTCCGGGTACCCGTTTAGCCGGGTACCCGGTTATGAACACCCCTAACGACAGCAACCCAGCTCTACTCCACCTACAACAATCACAAGTTGCGTCACAGACCAGCTGTGTGTGCTGCCAGCAGGTAGTTGGTCTGGGCCCTTCCACTAGTCGTTTCTTCGTTTTCCACCACCTTTGCAATCTTCATTCCCCTCTTCGCTTTTCTTACTAGTTTTATCTTGGTGAGTCATCTCTTCATTTTGAATTTTCTTGCTTCTAAATGAAATTTCATCAAGGTTTTTGGATTTTGTGTCAATTTTATATTATTGTGATACCCTAGATTTAGCTTGAAAAAGGATTGATAGAGTAGTCATATCAACAAGATGCATCTTCTTTTTCATTGGCAATCATTTGCTAAGAACTCCACAGTTTAGCGTGCTTGGCGGGGAACAATCTTAGGATGGGTGACCTCTTGGGAAGTTTTCACGGGTGCGCACGAGTGAGGCCAAAGTGCGCTGGAAAGACTTGTGTTGGTCTGTAGGGCCAGTCTACAGTCTCCATGAGTAGTCATCTGCGGTTTGAGAGGTCGGGGTGTTACAAATGGTATCAGAGCAACCTTGCGACCGTGACTGATTATGTGTTCAGTGCACCTAGCGGGGGAAAAGATCCTGAACCTACGGTCCAACGAGGATGTTGTAATCCTAAGTGGGGGTCAGTGTGATACCCCAGATTTTGCTTGAATAAGGATTGATAGACTACTCATATCAACAAGATAAATCTTCTTTTCATGAGAATTCATTTGCTAAGAACTCCACAGTTAAGCGTGCTTGGTTAGGAGCAATCTTAGAATGGGTGACCTCTTGGGAAGTTTTTTCGGGTGCGTACGAGTGAGGCTAAAGTGCGCTGGAAAGACTTGTGTTGGTCAGTTGGGCCAGTCTACAGTCTCCATGAGTAGTTATTTGCGGTTCGAGGAGCCGGGGTGTTACAATTATATTTATTGAATCTTATTATAGGTGATAGGCAAAGATGTTGTCTTTAAACATAAATTGATTATGGGTTTGATTTAGAGATGAGATTACTAGTAGTGTGTGTTGTATGCTACTTAGGTGTGTGGTGATTAACTAATTAACCTTTTGTTTTAAGACTTTGTTAGTTGATTATTCTTGTGATAATTAGTTATGATTATGATTATAGTTGATTATGAAAGTGTTTTTTTTGTTGATAATTGGGAATAATAATTGTTAATTTTTATTTGATTATTGTTAAATTATAAAGGAAAAATTACCCAGAATAATACGACCTTTCACTGATTTTCCAAGAATAATACGAACTTTCAATTAACCACCAATAATACGAACTTTGACATGCATTTTCCGCTGGCATACATGACCTGTTTATAACCGGTAGTACAGGTCTCTTTTTGACCGTTGCTCAGCAGGTTTCAACCGGTAGTACGAACTTTCAATTAACCACCAATAATACGAGATGAAACCTGCTAAGCAACGGTCAAAAAAAGACATGTACTATCGGTTATAAACAGGTCATGTATTCCAGCGGAAAATGCATGTCAAAGTTCGTATTATTGGTGGTTAATTGAAAGTTCGTATTATTCTTGGGAAATCAGTGAAAGGTCATATTATTTTGGGTAATTTTTCCAATTATAAATACTCTTCTTAGGTTATTGAAGTTATAAATACATACTCATTGTTGAGAGTTGCTAAAGTTACTTATCATGATGTTTGATTATAGTTCTTTCTAGCTTTGGAGAAGGTAACAAATGATGTCGCTAATCGATAACTCTAAGAATTGCCTTATCGTTATATTGATGTTATATTAAAATTTTAAGATTTGGGTGTGATTTCTATTTTTTTTGGTAACGCGTGTCTATATAACTCAAATTTAGTTAATATAAATTTACGATTCACATAATACTGTTACTTTCAAATTGATGAAATGACTTGTGTCGTGTTGAGTTAATGGTTATGACTTGTATTAAATGAAATGTGTGCGTGTTAAGGTGATTAGAAACTTAATTCTAATGGATGATAGTGGTGATAAGTGGAAATATTTGCACTTATCCGTGCTATTTTTATACTCCTTATATGTAGTTTTAGTGGGTTTTAGGGTCTGTTTTTAGTAATTTGCGATAATTTTGTCTTATGATATTTACATTGTGTTTTATATGGATTTTGAGGCAAAATTGGAACTTTACAAGGTATAGGATTAATAAGAAGGTGAAGGCTTGGAGAAATTGCCTAAGATCCCTTAACCCAGTGGAGAAATCACGCCGGAAACGCTTAAAACGGGAGGTAACAAGTCATACTCAAAGTTCCCAAGCCCCAAGATAATGCATGAAGCAAGGAATGGATACAGTGAATAAAGCCTACTCGACTTTTGGGGAAGAATAGGCTACAGACAAGTCGGTGGTGAAATTTAAAGCAAGCATTCGAGGCAGAGAGTAAAGCCGACTCGGCTTTACTACCCATAAGCATCACCACCGAGTCGGTTTTTTTCTCGGGAAAAATCATCATTGGTTATTGATCAAAAGCCGACTCGGCGTCACATTCAGCAAGACCTACAGCCGACTCGGCTGTGAGCTCTGGCCGACTCGGCTTCACTATTTAAAGTGGCGGTTACTTTTGCTTAGGATTGTTAGTTTTCATTTGTAATTATCTGAAATTTCTTTTTAGAGTTTTGAGAGTTTTCATTTTAAAGTAACCTTTGAGGAACCTTTGTTGCATTTGGATTTCGTATTTCGGTTTATGTTATTTCTCATATTCGTAAGTTTTCTCGTGTTATTGTTTTGTTCTTCGCTTTTGATCATTATTTGTTGTATCTCTCTCATAATAATGTATTTTGAGTAGTTTTCTTATCTAGTGTTAGGGTAAAATCCCTAATTCGAAGCATGGATTGATATTTTATGGATTGATTGTGTGCGATTTGAGTCTATGATTGAGCCTATGCTTATAATGAATCTTGATTTAAACATCTTTGTTGGCCATTGCAATAAAACGGAAGTTTGAGATTTGGTTTAACTTAGGATTAAGATATATTTGAGTTATATTCCTTCTGGTATTAGCCAATACAACGGAAGTTTGAGGATTAATGTTAGTTAGTCTTAAATCGATATTAGTCAATAGAGCGGAAGCTTGAGATGAATTAGATCACGTTCTATCATGTTAATGGCTCAATTTCATACAATCATGAGAGTATTTGAATTCCATGTTAGAATTAGATGATGCCCGACGCCCTAGTGTCCATTATATCATTGTTTTAACGTCATTATCATACTTGTTTTAGTTGCTTGCATCCTAGGATTAGATACAAACCCCAACTTATTAGTTTTTCCCTTGTCTTGGTTATCATAAACATACAACTTAGAATCATATAGCCTCCTTGTGTTCGACCCGCACTACGCGTACACCGTGCACTTGCGGTTAAATTGAAATTTGCTTATCAAGTGGTTAGTTTGGCATTTAGTTGGTATGAAAAAGTAGCTAAGGGCACTTATTAATTATATTACTAACTTGTTTAGGTTCCCAATTCATAAGAGGAAAGAAGAACTTTAGTTGGGTGATTTTTTGTGACTTTTTGATCATTCAATGACGCTTACAGGTACGCACACGCAATAACTAACTACTATATGCTATTGCTTAAAATATTCTATATAGTTGTGATTAGATGCACTGTGTTAGAAGTATGAAGTACTAGCAAGTTAATTTTATACATGAATAGTTTTCGATTTGTGAATTTCTCGAACTTAGAATGGAATAGATGCATAGGATGAAGGTAATAGTAGAAGTTGAGAACAATTTCCCTTATTGATAGAATTACACTGTTTTTACTTAGAGCCTGAATGATTCCTTTATATATGAATTTAAGAATAAATTTAGTTACCGGTGGGTCTTGCAAACCCCATGGTTCTCATTGATAACAAGAGTATATTGAGTTACCGGTGGGTCTTACAAACCTCATGTTTCTCATTGAAAGCAAGAGTATATTGAGTTACCGGTGGGTCTTGCAAACCCCATGGTTCTCTTTGAAGGAAAGAGTATATTGAATTACCGGTGGGTCTTACAAAACCCATGGTTCTCATTGAAGGCAAGGGTATATTGAGTAACCGGTGGGTATTGCAAACCCCATGGTTCTCATTGAAAGTAAGAGTATATTGAGTTACCGGTGGATCTTACAAACCCCAAGGTTCTCATTGATGGCAAGTTGTATATTGAGTTTACCGGTGTGTCTTGCATACCCCATGATTCTCGATCATTGTTAGCAAGAGTATACTTGCGTTACCGGTGGGCCTTGCAAAACCCAAGGTTCTCATTAAAAGCAAGAGTATATTGAGTTATCGATGGGTCTTGTAAACCACAAGGTTCTCATTGATGACAAGTTTTATATTGGGTTTACCGGTGGGTCTTGCACACCCCATGATTCTCATTGATGGCAAGAGTAAACTTGAGTTAACGGTGGGTCTTGCAAACCCCAAGGTTCTCATTGATGGCAAGTTTTTTATTGAGTTTACCGGTGGGTCTTGCACGCCCCATGATTCTCATTAATACCAAGAGTATACTTGAGTTACTGGTGGGCCTTGCAAACCCCAAGGTTCTCATTGATAGAGAGCTTATACATTGGTAGAATAAATTGTTTAGTTAGATGTGAGTCTTACAAACCCCACGATCTTCATTAATAGAATAGTTTATGTTAGTGAGAAGTGCCCTGTGGGTCTTGCGAACCCCAAGGGTTTTTCTTCATAGCAAGAGTATACTTGATATCATAGCCGTCAAGAGTATACTAAGTTGAGTTACCGCATGAGAGTTAAGAATCCCAAGGATATACTATGATAATCCTTACTTTAGGGTAGACAAGCGTTGTAAGGCCATGCGTCATCATTAGCCATCAAGTTGTATGTTAACGCCCTTAGTTAAATTGATATCATACGTGTCTCATAGAGATGTTATGACTTAGAAGACGAGTGTTAAGATATACAATCCACCCATAAACACATGGATTGGGTTGGAAAAAACGAATCGAGACTAAGAAATATACATGGATGATAAATGGTTACTAATTATGCTTGTGTTTTACGTAATCATCTTTATACAGTTTTATAACATAATGTTAGCTAGTCTGTTGACGTTTTTATATTTTTTTCTAGTTATTGACGTGTATGCGGTGGTGTTATTGTTTGATTTATTATAACCTTCTATGATGTTTCTGCTAAGATACATTTGGCTTATGGATGTTGAGCAGTAGGATCATCCTACATAGGTGTAACAAATATTAAAGCTCTTTTGCATTGCATAGGGGGAGAGTGATGAGTGCGAAGCATAACACGAGTTATGCATTGATCTTTTGACTTCGTAGCTCTTTTATGTCTTTTGTAAACATTAGGCTGTATATGTTTTTATATGGAGAACTATGTCCACTGTTGTATTTTCATAATTCCACTGCGTAGCTCATAGTTTTGTATGATTTCAATGTGCTTTATTTCTTTTTAAAAATCGAGCGTCAACACTAGAACCACGATCCATGCTTGTCATGATGATTTGAGGAGCCAACGATGAATCATTCCGTCGTGGTACGAAATTTTAAAGGCGATATGCCTTGGATCAGTTTAGTTATCTTGTTTTATATTCCATCACGCTCTCGATGTTTAGAGGAAATTCTGCCGAAATTTCCCCTCACATTCATAAAGGTTATTCTTATTTTATTTATTTTAATATAACACCCGAATTTCCTTCAATTTTTTGCGGTTTTGGTTCTGTATAAGGGGTCGAAAATTCAAGGGTGGTACATATTAAGTATTGAATTAATGCATTGAATGATGTGAAAAGCTAATATTGCAACTAATTTAAAACGAAGGAAGTAGGAATAGTCTAAATATAGATACATAAATTTAGAAAGACTATTTCCACATATTTAGGAATTATATTGCACCCGTTTTTCCTAATTTAATTTAACAAGTAATTTTTTTAATAATAAAAACGTGTAACAAAATTAATAATGTCAACATAATATACTTTATCATTTAATGAGTAACTAAAATAAAATTAACAATTAGTTCGTTTTTTTTACTTATTATTCTAATTAGATTAAGGTTGAACAAGTAAAGAGACCAAAGGCTACTTGGAATGATTGTACAACTAGAATATTTTGTGAGGTGTGTGCTGAAGAGGTCTATGCCGGAAATAGACCTAACACTCACTTCAACAAAATTGGTTGGACTAATGTGATAAAAAAGTTTCAACAAAGAACAGGGATGCGATATGATCAGAAGCAACTCAAAAATAAGTGGGAGAAAATGAAAAGTGAATTCATAACTTGGAAAAGTCTCATAGAAAAGGAGATCAGACGGGATTAGGATGGGATAATGAGAAACAAACAGTAATTGCACCCGATGAATGGTGGGCAAGCAAAGAAAAGGTAAACATTGAATTTTCTATGATTTTTTAATATAATATCTAATTGCTATAACAAATATATGTTGTTTGATAATGATATAGGTCAATCCCGTTGTTACAAAATTTCGAGAAGGTGGAATAAAAAATTTGACGGAGTTAGAAGTTATGTTTGGTAAGATATGTGCTTCAACAACATCCTCTTGGAATCCGTATTTGCAAGAAGAGGACGAGTTACAAGATGAATTCACACAAGAGACTGAAAACTTGCAAGAGGAAGAGGAGGTGCATATCACACTTGATGATAGTACACCTAAAAATCATGTTATCGAAAATACACCTATTGAGCAATGGAAAGCTTTTCACAATCAAGTTCCATAACAACATTAAGGAGAAGTGATATTCCTGGTTGTAGTATTAAAGAGAGCTTAGATTTGTTAAGAGACACCCCCGGTGTTGAAGTTGGAAGTGAACTTTATATGCTTGGAACACGTTTATTTATCAAACGAGAAAATAGGGAGATGTTTGTTGCTATTCTAGACGAATATATATGAAGTGAATGGCTCGAACAAGAATTGCGAAGGGAGAAAAGCAAAGTTTAAAAACATTAGATTTTGTTTTTTTTTTTACTTACCATGAATCTTTATTTGTGTTAATGTACTAGACATATTTTCTCAATAACTTTTTATTTATATACTCCCTCCTATTCAGCACAATTGTCCCATTTCCTTTTTGGGTCAAGTCAGCTCAAATGTCCCATTTCCTTTTTTGGCATGTAATTTTTACCCTTATACCCTTATAACTTCTACCTATTTACAATTTTACCTAAATTATCCCTTACTAATTTCCCCCCATATTTTTAATCTAACCTAATTAATCTAACTAAACATTAAACTAAATCTCATTCTTTTTTAAACCAACCCACCCCCACCCCCACCCCCACCCCCTTTCATTAAACCCTACCTCCCTCTCTTCTTCTCAGACATTTCCATAACTCCTCACCTTCTCTGATGTTTCTGGGTTGTTCTTCGACTGTTCATCTTCTCTCTCTTCTTCGACTGTTCATCTTCTTCAGTCATCCTTCACGATCTGGGTTTGTTCGACTGTTCATCTGCTTCTCTAAACTAAGCCATGGAAATTTTTTTTTGAAGATGATTTTTGAAAACTAAGCCATGAAATTTTTTGAAGATCTGGGTTCATGTTCTAAACCAAGCCTTCACGATCTGGGTTTGTTCGTTTTTACTTTACTGGGTTTGAAGATCTGTTGAAGAAGAGAGAGATCTGGGTTTGTTCGTTTAGAAGATCTGGGTTTGTTCGTTTTTACTTTACTTTGTTCGTTCTGGGTTCATTCTGTTCTAAACCAAGTCTTCATGAAATTTTACTTTGTTTGTTCTGGGTTCTTGAATTTTTTTTTGAAGATGATTTTTGAAGATCATTTTTGTTTGTATTTTTTCTGGAAAAATAGTGTTTGTTCGTTTTTTTTTGGTTTGATTTTTCTGGTTTGTGTAAAAATGGTGTAATTGAAGATGATTTTTGAAGATGATTATTGGAACATTGTGTAAAAATGGCGTGATTTTTGAAGATGATGATTTTTCTGGGTTCAATTTTAATCTCTACAATTGTGTATGATTTTTCTGGGTTCATGAAACATTGTGTATGATTTTTCTGGGTTCATACAAAAAACCCACAAAAATGGTGATAATCATTAATTTTTAATCTCTACAATTAAAAACCTCTAATAACACTCTCTCTCCTACCCCAAGGGTCCCATTTGACTCTCCTTAAAAACCGTGAAAAGTCAAATGGGACAATTGTCCTGAATAGGAGGGAGTATAATATTGTGTTGATTTAGAGTTTACCATTCAACAGATTGATTATACTGAAAGTGATAGTGATGAGTTGTCTGATGATGAAGAAGATATGATACACCAAGAACAATTGAAGGTTAAGCTAATGATGTTATATGCTGCTTCGGGGGTAACCATACTTACCAAGTATTATCTTAAATATTTGATTAAAAATATCCCTAGAAGTTCATTATGTTCTGGCTGGCAATGGTTGCAAGAAGTATTCACTACCCCTGGTGAAAGTTATAGAATATTGCGAATGGAACCTCATGTATTTCACAATCTTGCTAAACTATTGGAAGAAAAATATGATTTAAAATCTACAAGGAGTATGCAACATGAAGAAGCATTGGGGATTTTTGTATACTTATGTGCCCAATTTCAATCTAATCGTAATATGCAAAATAGATTTAAGCATTCCGGTGAGACAATAAGTAGGAAATTTAATGAAGTTCTTGAAGCGATGACGAGATTTTCTAGAGACATTGTGAGACCTTATGATCCTAACTTTAGAAGAGTTCCATCACAAATTCGGAATAATTATAAATATTGGCCACATTTTAAAAATTGCATTGGTGCCATTGATGGTACTCATATCCCATGCGTAATCTCAGAAGAAGATAAAATCCCTTACATTGGTAGAAAAGGGTATCCGACACAAAATATCTTGGCTATTTGTGATTTTGACATGTTGTTTACATATTTTGTTGCTGGATGGCCTGGATCCGTACATGATAATCGTGTTCTTAAGAATGCTATTGAAGATCCTAGCAAAGCTTTTCCTCATCCACCGAAAGGTATATTATCTTTATGTATGTATAATTGTGAATATTAACTTTCTACAATTATTAATCAAAATTATATGTCCATTTTTTTATAGGTAAATATTATGTTGTTGACGCGGGTTATCCTAATATGAAGGGATATTTGGCTCCTTTTAAAGGTGAGCGTTATCACATTCCAGATTTTCGTCGTTCGACACAACCTCCAACTGGATATTATGAAATGTTTAATTACTCACATTCTTCATTAAGAAATGTCATTGAGCGAACATTTGGAGTATGGAAAAAAAAGGTGGAGGGTATTGTCTATAATGCCAAGTTTTCCAATCGAAACTCAAAAGAAAATTGTTGCGGCAACAATGGCCATGCATAATTACATTAGAATGAATGCACTTGAAGATGAGGAATTTGATAAATGTGATGCAGACCCTGATTATATTCCAGAAATTGAAGAAGAAGAAATTGTTGGACAGGTTTCAAATAATTTAGTAAACACTGGTCAAGAGTCGATGATGGTTCGATGGATGATAGTAGTATGGAAAGTGTGCGTGATGAAATTGCAACTTCTTTATTAAATCATATGAAATATTAATATTTATGTGTTTTTAGAAGTTATTTATGCTAGTTATGAACCAATAATGTAAGACTTATTTTATTTTTTCTTAAAACAAATTTTATTTACTTTAATTGATGACATTGTCAACTATATATTTTTTTTTTGTTATTTTTAATCTTAAAGAATAATTTTATTTTTTCATAAAACAAATTTTATTTAATTTAATTGATGACATTGTCAATTATAAATATTTTTTTGTTGTTTTTAATCATAAAGAATAAGTGCTAAAAAAAACTCAAAAATTGTCAAAATAAAAAGGGCCAAACAACCAAAACTGTTTCTACTTCTCTAAATCCATGTTTAAAAAAATAAGGCCAAACAATTCTATTTTTGAAAAGTATTTCCCCAAAAACAGTTTCTACAAAACTACTTCTAAGAAACAAAATTTGTGTTTTAGAAGCTAGGCCAAACAAACTCTAAGTACTGCTGAATAATCCCAATATAACATTTTGTTAACTTCCTTAATAACTTTTTGAAGGAAATGAAAGGAGTGAGGGGGGAGGGGAGGGGGGGGGGGGGGGGAATTTTCTTCGTCTGTAAACGTAAACTTTACTTTGCTTTGCACTGCTGCTACTAGGGATTGGCACAGGTCTTGGACCCTAAGAGTCTAAACCCGACCCGACCCGACCCTAATTTTAAGGGTCTGGGTCCACCTTTTTTCGACCTTATGGATCTGGGTCGAATCTGGGGCCATGACCTTAGGTTCCAGGTCCTGGTCTGGGTCTACTCATTTGAGACCCAGATTCGACCCAGATCCGACCCATGGACCCATTTACATCTTTTTAAAAATAATTATAAATTAGCTATCATGTGTATTTACTTGTTTGATTTGAAATTTTATTATATTTTTGAACATTGCATAATTTTGAACTTTGTCGGTTCATGTAATCTAAAATTTGGTCGTTGTATTAATACTTTAAAAATTAAAGACTTGATCAATATTTCGTTATAAGAACTTGAACGTTGAAAAACTTCATATATATCGCTCAATTAGTATAAAGTGTTAGAAGATTCTCGTAAGTCGAAAATGTTTAAATAATTTTATGCGAATTCGTCGAAAATTGTACTTCATAATATAATTTTAAAAAACTTTTAGGAAAAAAAAATAAAATTGTGTTGGACCCAGATTCAAATCCTAGACCCGCTAGACCCTAAGGGTCTAGGTACGGGTCCAAAATTTTTAGACCCTACGAATCCGGGTCCGGGTCTAGGTCCAATAAAAAAAATTAGGGTCTGGATCTGGGTCTTGCTGGACCCGACCCAGATCCGACCCATGTCCATCCCTAACTGCTACCGCTAATGCCAACTACTTGCTCTTATCTGTATGTGAATTGCATGTTTAATTTTCAGACCGGACCGGACCGTTTAAAATGTCACACCGAACCGGAGCAACCGTTCTACAACGATTTGGTCTGGTCTGGTTTACGGTTTATTTTTTTTTTCCAATTTAATATTTGTTTTATGAAAATATTTCGCACTTGCAAACACTAAATAATTATTGTTTAAGCATGGGATATATTCTTTACCATTTTTGTGTGAAACATTCTATTAGTCAATAAAGATTGTTTAATCATGACTGGATAACTTTAACAATAATACTATTGGAATTGGATATATAAGTGCAGTATTTTAATAAATGTCTTGGCTCTTTATAGCAAATGTGTTTATTGAGAAAAAAATGGGGGGATGAGAGGACACTTAATTGTATACGGTAGATTTCTTAAATTGTGATGAATAAATACAAAAATGATAATTAAATATGATAATATGACAATAGCTAAAAGAGGAAAATGAATAGGTAAATGTAATTAAATATGATAATATCACAATAAGGTCTTTCAAAGTATATATACCCTTTATAATAATGGTGCACACGCTCTGGTTTGATCTGGTCTTACATTAAAATCTGACCAAACCAAAAATTCTGGTTTGGTCTGGTTATGATAATATCACATTAAAAACGTTGCCCTCTTCTTCATTCTTCTCTTTTTAGTTATTTAACAAATCTGTCTTCTCTTTTCATTGCCATTTTCGTGCTTGTTCTGATAATTTTTTTGGTTTTACAGTAGAAATAGCAGTTATACAGCTTCGAGTCGTGAACGTGTAGACCGTTAAAACACCTAATTTCGTGTTCATATGAAAAAGTTATACCCAAAATACAACAGGATGTCTTGAAATCAAAAGTCAAATTCTAACACCTTGACCAAGTCTTCTACTATCTAAAAAGCAAAAGGATATTCCATTATAAAAATATAACAATAGATTTTATAACGGAATATCGTTTTGGTTTTTAGATAGTAGAAGACTTGGTCAAGGTGATAGAATTTGAGTTTTTGTAACGCGTGGAAGACTTGGTCAAGGTGTTAGAATTTGACTCACTAGTAAAAAAATCCTTATTTGTATCTTGTTTTTAAGCTCATTTGTATCTCATATTGAGGGTTACTAACAAGTGGGTTACAAATAACATATTATTTGTATCTCTTGAAAACCCAAGATACAAATAAGGGTTATTTGTATCCCCTATTTCAAACAGGGGATACAAATAACCTATTATTTGTATCGCGTTTTACATACAGGCGATACATCTAATGGGTTATTTGTATCCCCTGTTTGAAATAGGCGATACAAATAACCCTTATTTGTATCTTGGGTTTAAAACAGGCGATACAAATAACCCAGTTATTTGTATCCCCCTATTTAAACCTTAGATACAAATGACTTTTTTTTTTTAATTAAAAATATATATATAGCCCTATATATCTATATCATCACGGGATTATTAATATAATATATATCTATAGAAGTCATTCAAGGCTATTATATATATAATATACGATTAAATAATATGTACATTAATTAGAAAATATTGTATGACATAACATCCACAACTACACTTATTTAAAATTAGAAAGTATGATCCACAAGTACACTACTAGTAAATTACATTAAAATTACATAACAAGTTAATTAAAATTACATTTACTTTAACAAAAAGTTCAATCTAAAGTACTTTGTCCATTGCTCACGGACTTCATCTATTTCATCTTGGCTATGTGATTGATCTTGCAATATACTCCTTCAAAACAAAAAATAAACAAAATAAATTAAAATAAATACATTATTATTTATGAACGCGCGCATTCCATACAATAACGACCTATATCTATATTGTAACCTTGAAAGCAAATAACAAAACAAAAAAACACATTAAAAAGTTCACCAAATACAAAAATTATGCAGAAATTTCGGCAGAGTTCCGTTTGTAAAATGAATAATCCAAAAATTTTTAAACTCATGAACCTGCAAATAAACACAATACAATAAAAGTGGTGTTCATAACCACCTTAATTCTTTCTTGTACAAACCAAATAATTTCCCAAAGTACAATGAAAGTGGTGTTCATTACCACTTTTTCTCCAATCTAAACTATTTAACTAAACAACCATCCCAAAGTACAGTATATGAGCCTCAAGAATGTTGGTGTTATGTCATTTCACTATCT
The DNA here is from genome assembly GCA_019776075.1 of Amaranthus palmeri. Lineage (NCBI taxonomy): Eukaryota > Viridiplantae > Streptophyta > Magnoliopsida > Caryophyllales > Amaranthaceae > Amaranthus > Amaranthus palmeri. The sequence continues at coordinate 122,239 of JAAKBH010000362.1, forward strand.
CCTAATGCTCTTTTTAGCAATACAGAATTCCTTCTTTTTAAGTGGGGTGGGATGACGGGGCACAGAAAAAGTGAAGTTTTTTCCACATAATAAACAACACCTCACCTATAACTAAAACACAAAATCCGACAATCAACATCAGATCAGCATCTAGCTATGCAAAAAAGCCTAGGATATTGATTATTAAGTCAAATTTTAACCCTAGTATTGTTCAAACACCAAGACCCTCGGTACATAAGTCTTTAATTGTAAGTTTCTGTTCATGAAATAGTATATTGATTGAGGTGCGGGAGGTTTGAGAAGTGACCTCAATGAATCCATAATATTGGCAAAGGATGGACGCTTCCAAGGCTCACTAAAGAAACCAAAATAAAAATAAATAAATAAGCAAAGGGACATGCTGAACTCAAGCATATGTGCAGTAAAAATGGATTTTCTACCCACTTTTCCCAGCATGCCTCAATAATTGCAGCTACTTGAGGATTTACATCTCGTGGAATTTCAAGTCTCATTCGCTTGAAACCTACGGCCGCAACCACCTGTATAAGAGTATACCACAACCTTAATAACATTATACAGCGATGCCAAAGCCTTATTTCCACTAATATGAGGAATATAAATCATGTGCGGAAACAGAAAAGGAGAATAAAAAGTAGGGTAATTGAAGCATTTCCAAAGCTACAATATAAACCAAGGAGCATAGTTAATAAAACCAACGTATATTATTGTACCTGGGACCATTTCAAAGTATTAAGCAAAAGGTCATAAAACCTTGACGCAATATGAGCAGTTGACTAAAAGTTTCGCGATTACTTACAAAATATTGTTGTCCATTCTCAACAAAGTGAAAAATTTGTAGTACAGCTGGGTAATGAAGAATTGTTGAGGTTCAGCTCACAAACTCCAAGTTTGAGTTACCAGACTGTTTATAAAAAACAAAGAAGCATAATTTTAAAAGCTGATTATGATAAAGGAGGGGGGGTCCATTGCTCTTCATGTGCATTTGTACAAAACAAACGAATACAAATTTTAATTGATAACTTTTATATTAACATGCCAAGCTTCCTAATATAATTGATGATTGCACTAACTTCCTTCTAATACTAACGGAATATTAATAATCCAGCTGTTAATACAGCCTATGATGGTGCAACATAAATTAGTATTGGTGCAACATAAATGAAAGAGAAAACCTATGATGGTGCAACATAAATTAGTATTGGAGTGTCTACTTGAAAACAGAAGGCTGCTGTAATCTTTCCTTATTTTAGTAATATAGCCTGCTCTTCTTCTTCTTATCCTCTTTATTCAATTCTTGCTGTTGTACTTGCTGAGATTTCATTGGTGCAATTTACAACACCTTGAGAATACATGTCAGCATCACAAATAACCATATTGTTTCCAATGAACAAAGCACTTTTAGAGACAATTACTTCTGAGGATGGCATCTCCTTCATAAAGCACCATCAAAAATGAATTTGTGCTTCAAGGATAACTAGGAAACAAAAAACTCTTATTTCAAGCAATGGTTAAAACCATGTAGATAATAGACCATGTTTCAGAATAAATAAGAAAATTTAGCACTGTCAGTTTACTTTATGATCAATTTGATTGGACTATAGAAAATTCTTAAGGATTATATAATTTACTAATTTACTTTAGGATTTTATAATTTACTTTAGGATTTTATAATTTACTTTAGGAAACAAAAAACTCTTATTTCAAACAATTACTTTAGGATTTTATAATTTACTATAAAGATTTATATAACTTAAATTTGTTTACTTTATGATCAAATTTGATTGGACTATAGAAAATTCAGTTTACATTGGGTGTAACATGCTGCTTAAGGATGATTTTGATGTTATTAAGAGAGCATAGAAAATAGTAAATTGTTGTTAAGTATTGGTAAACAGACTATAAATAGCACAAAATAGTACTTCATAGTTTGATAATGGGTATGGGTTTGTACACTAATAATGATCAATCACTAACTGAAAATCTGTTGGCCCATTTGAGTTTTGATGATGACTTAACAAATTATAAACAAACAAAATATTTTTAGAGATTGTTTTGTAGGTAAAATATCCGATTATTGTAATCGTCGATGATACTTAAGGACTGGTCAATGGGAATCGTACAAGTCAAAGTCAAAGTCAACAAAGTCAAAGTCAGTAGAGAAGGTCAATGAGGAAGTCAAAAGTAGAACCCAAGTCTACTGTTCCTGATATTGATAAACTGATGATGTTGTAGATAGAGACAGTACGTTGTTCCTCCAGAATCCGGTCAGAGGAGAAGTCAACAAAATTATTTAGAAAAAGTCTTAAGTTAATTTTTCTATATTTTAGTTTTGTTGTACGGTTAATAAACAAGAAAGCACAAGGAATTAATCTAAGAATTAAAATAACCAACTCCTAAAAAGTCTCTTGAAAATGGCTATTTTTAGCTAGAGTCAAAGATTGACTTTGAATAACCACCAAGGAAGTTATTTCCTTCTCACGGTCAATGCCCACTAATCCCTTGTCTTTAGATAATGGGTTTATGGCATAACTTGTTTTAAAATGATTATAAAAGCATTTTTCTAACCGGCACAAACATTTGGTGATCAACATTGAGAGAAAATTATTTTCGAAAAATTGTGCCCATTTTCGTGAGATTCAAGAATCAAGAAAAGGAAATATTGAGTGTTCTAAACCGAAAATTAATTCCTAAATATTTTCTTGTGCTATCTTTGTTTGTTCATCCAATTAGAGAATTTATTTTGTATGGGTTTTTGAGAGAATTTGTAATTAGACTTGGGTAAGTCTAAGCGGGAAGTGAGAAAGAGAATCGAGAAAGAGAAGAGAGAAAGAGAAGGAGAATTGAGAAAGGGAACAAGAAAGAAACCGAGAAGAGAAGGAGAAGGAGAAGGAGAAGGAGAAATATATTTTATGTAATAGAGAATTAAATTACATAAAATATTAGAAAATCGAAATCCCTAGAGGGTCGTGGTTCTTGTTCCCACGTTAAATTCTTTGTGTTCTTTAAAGTTTTCTTTTATTTTGTTTTGAGTATTTTCTCTATTCATAATTCCGCAAGAAAAGGGCGAAAATACTATAAAGAGAACAAGTAACAATTCACCCCCCCTCTTGTTACACTTCATTGTCTCTATACGTTTCTACAATTGGTATCAGAGCCCTGTTCCTCATTAAATCAGGAAACCCTGAGAGCCGTATCTTGGTGCTTTAGAGATGATGAAAATGAACGAGCGTATGGAAGAAGGGTACTCTACTCAGAGACCACCAATGTTCGATGGCAAATTCTATACCTATTGGAAAAACAGGATGGAGATCTTCATCAAAGCCGAAAATTATCAAGTTTGGAGAGTCATCGAAGTTGGAGATTTTGAGGTAACTACTACCAACTCCATCAACGAGACTGTTCCCAAACCAATCACGGAATATGAGAAAGAAGATTTTCAAAAAATGGAAATGAATGCTCTTGCTATTAAATTACTTCATTGTGGGCTTGGTCCTAATGAACACAATCGCATTATGGGTTGCAAAACAGCAAAACAAATTTGGGATCTGCTGGAAGTTACCCATGAAGGTACAAGCGAAGTCAAGCGTTCCAAGATTGACTTACTCATGTCCAAATATGAAAGATTTGTTATGGAACCTAAAGAAAGCATTCAAGAAATGTTTACTAGGTTTACGAACATCACAAATGAGTTAGTCTCTCTTGGAAGGCTTATTCCAACCGATGAACAAGTACGAAAGATCCTAAGAAGCCTACCTCAAGATGATCGTTGGAGAGCAAAGGTCACATCCATTCAAGAATCTAAAGATTTTACAAAGTTTAATCTGGAAGAGTTGGCTGGTTCCCTGATGACTCATGAATTACATCTGGGAACAGCTGACAATTCCAGGAACAAAAGTTTGGCTCTGACAGCAGACGATCAAGAAAATTCAGAAACTGATGAGGAAGAGGCAGCAATGCTGGTACGTAGATTCAAGAAGTTCTTCAGGAACAATAGATATAAAAATCAAAGAAACTACAAAGAAAAAGGAACTTCTAAATCCAAAACTTATGAATGCCACAAATGTGGAAGTACCGAGCACTTCATAAAGGAATGCCCACTATGGAAGGACGAGAAAGCTAAAGGGAAAGCAAGAGAAACAGGAAGACAACCAACAAAGGGAAATTTCAACAAAACCGATTTCCGCAAAGCCATGATAGCTGCATGGGGAGAGTCCGAAAGTGAAACCGAAACCGAAGCCCCCGTGGAAGAAGAAGAGGTAGCTAACCTCTGTCTTATGGCTACTCATGACGATATATCTAAAGGAAAAGAGGTACTGTCTCCTGATCCATTTTCTGATTATTTGTTTAAATTGGATAAACATAGATTAGTTAAAATGATTTTAGTTACTCACGAAAATTTAGAAAAACAAACCGCCATCACTCTCAAAACTGAAAAAGACCTTAAAGCATGTAAAGACCAAATATCCTACCTTAACTCATTTAGATCCGATGTGCAAAATCGATTCTTTGAATTGCTTGATAATAATGTGATGTTAAAAGAAGCCTTAGAAAAAGTTAAAGAAGAAAACAATAGCACATATAATAAATTTATGCAGACAATTTTAAAAAACTAACACATTTTATAATATTCACCTCTTTTGAGTGAGATGGCATTAGAGAAGGGGAAGGAATAGTAGGAACTTCAACATTCATCCTTTTTTGCCCCTGTTTTAAAAAATAGCAAAAATGAATTCATTTGTAATTCCAAGTATTACAGTATGATTAATTGAATCTTCAAAAACAACAATATGATTAATTGAGGGGTTGAACCTTGAGTCATTTTCAAATTTATAATCCCAATTTTCTCATCTCATTTCCTTATAAATATATAATACCCACATAATTTATCCTTATTTTTTAAAATTCTGGGCACATAATCTTTCCATTGATGTTCAATTACCAATAATCTTTTCTGGTTCATTTGTAAGATTGTTCAATTTATAAAAAGACAAATTTTTGAAGGTTTCCATTTCTCCAACTTTAGAATCTTGAGAATTCTTTAAATTACTTGAAAATTGAAGAAACGTTTGTCATGATGTCATCGTCAGTGTCTTCCATAACCCACTTCTTCAATTTCATTTTTCAGTAATTATTTTAGATATTTGTTGACTTTTTTTTGAAACAATTTTATGAATCTGACATATTACATCCTTATACAAACCATGAAATGCATATTACATTCCTATATTTTATCAATCAGACATGAAAATTCAATAAAAATTTTGAAATTACCTTGAAATTATTAGCAGAAGTTGTTTTTGTGGGAGGGCGAAATTGCGAGGTTGGGGGTCGTGGAGCTTCATGGTCCATGAAATCAGAAAATAATGCTTGAGAATGGGGATGATGGTAGCCGCCAATGGTACAGTTGATGAGGAGAGAAAGATGCAAAGAGGTGGGAAAAAGAAGAAATAATTATTTTTGGTAATAGCTCCCCGAAATTCTCAAGAGTAGAAGTTGCAATTTCTAGCTTCTCCTTCTAACCCTTTGAAAAGTTATTTTGGGCTTTTTTTAAAATTGTTTCTACTTTTTAAAAACTACCTGTTTGGCCAAAAAGTCATTTTTATTTTTGAGAATCCCTATGAGAAACTAGGCCAAACACTACCTTAGTAACAAATAAATAAATTGTTCATAAAACAACAACTAACAAATCACTTCTTAGACCTAGTCTTGCGCCTCTTAGCTGCATGATCCTTTGATGGTGGTGGTGTAGCTTCCTTAGGTGGTGGAGTAGCTTCTTTTGGTTTCGGGGAGGGTTTTGAAGCAGAAGCGTCGTGCTTAACCTCTTCTTCCACCTTTACTTCCTAAACGACCATTCCCTTCATCTTCTTAATAATATTTCAAGCATAACTTATCATGTAGGTCTAGGACGGATGACTTGAGTTGACAAACATCTGAGTCAAGGGACTCGAGGTGGTAATGAGTTGTGTAGTCCTTAATCAAAGGTTCTAAGAGGAAAAGCCTTTTACCATGGATTTTCTAGCTTAAACAATGGGAACTGTCATTAACATGTTACAAATATCTAAAAATACATTGAGGATGAGATATCATGCTACATTAATATGCTACTTATGCCTCTTCTTTGTTCTTATCCCCATTTAGCCAAGGCTTCCAATGCTTCCAAGAGAGTAGATAAAGCAATTCAAAGCATGCATGTTGTCTTGATTGGCAGCTTTTAGGTTTAAATCCATTCCGCATTGTTTATTGTTAAATGTTTATATGTAGCCTTTTTGTCGAACTCGTGCTTTTGTGCTTTTTACTATTTTATGTTAAATTGATTACTTAAATTATCTTTCATCTTATATTATCACTTTTCCCTTACATAACTATATGGTTATAGATAATTTCTTTGAAATAGAACTAAAAAAATGAAGATGGTTCATCTTTTTTGGACCCAACAACAGGTTACTTTGATGGGTGCAAAGTAACCTGTTGTTGGCTTGATTTGAGGGGTGCAAAGTAATAAATACTTGCAGGGTTCTGGTTTGGGTCCAAAAAAGATGAACCATCTTCATTTTTTTAGTTCTATTTCCAAGTAATAACCTGTTCGCTTCTCCTCCAGAGGTGTGTTCGTCACTTCTCTTTGCTTATCAACCATTTCAGGTTCATCAATCCATTTGAACTTTTTGTATCTTCTCCAATTTGTATTAGGATCATTAAAGACGCAAGTCTTAAATCATCTTCCAGGATTTTCCTTGGTCCATGAAATTCTCTTTACAAAGACAACTCCACAAACACATTTTTCAAGTTTTCAATTCGTTGTTTTAGAAGGAGAAGACATTACCAATAAATTAGGGATAATTGTAGGAGAAATTAGGGTTCTTTGATTTAGGGAAATGAAGGAGAAAGGGAGAAAGGGTTTCTGATTCATAAATTGTGTCTAATAAGGAAGAAGAAAGGTGAATTAAGTGGATCACGTGACACTCCATGTAGTCAATGATAATTTTAGTGGTGAACATACGAAAACCGTTAGTTGGTAGTCATTTATAAACTTTTGTGTTATATTAGACATAGGTTTTTTTTGAAAAAGGGGCATATAGATTAAGTAGTTTCTTATAATTTTTTCCTTACTTATATTGTATCTGTAAAACAACACTGATGAGAATAGACTCTACCACTATGATTGGATAACAATTTTGGAGAGAAAAGAAATGCTGGTGTTTCGGTAATGAAACGAAGAAATGCAAAAGACACTTAAAATATATGGAGATAGGTGTAATCGGAGAAGATTGTTAATATGATTAATCCTTCCGATGATGAGACCTCAAATCCTACAATATAACGTTAGCCTTGCTCGATGGTGGTTTCTCGGAAAACCCCTCTGATGCTTAAGTCGGATCGGGAAACCGAAAGTAATGAATATATGATAATTAATGAAAACAACATAACGGAATGTAGGATGACTTCAGATCAATTAAGGATATTTGGTTACATATCGATCGTAAGTAGGAGGGCGGTGTATTTTTCGTGAAGTATGGTAAAGTATGAAAGCTTCCGGCTGAATATGATGTATGTAACATCAATTTATAATACTAAGGAGAGAGTTATTTCTGGGAGATTAAAGGTTATATTAGATGATAATGGGAGGTTATTAGTCGGTTAGTAGTGGGTAGTTATTTTGGAAAGTTATTTGACTAAGGTGGGCGGTTTATGGTTTGACTAAATAAATTACGGGTTTATAATTGACCCCGTAACATTAGCCCTACGCATGAAGAGTGATGGAGGATGAAATTTAATGTAGCGCGGGCATCAGTTTTTATGTGGAAAATAAACATACCTGTGATGCGAACTAATAAACTTTTTTGAAGAAACCATATAATTAGATCGGAATTAAATAAACTTTAAACTATCGCCTCGATGAGTCCATGCTTGGTTGAAGCCCCATGAATAATAAATATTTGGCCATTGGGCAACTTTTAATGATTCCATAATATGACAAATAAAGCCCACGTTTTGCGACTTCAATAATAATGATGACTTTAATACTAGGTGAAAGCTCGAGTGACTTTATACCTTCGTCGTTGAAAACTACATATAAGTAAGACCCAATATATTAAAAATAATAATGGTGAAGTATTGAATTTCCATGTACAAATAATATAATATTCTTCCACTGTGTTGATATCATACTTGATCACTGACCCATGAATACAACTAAAGGATCACCTGATATGCATTGACAAATAAAAGCAAGAATAACCATATGATCATCATTAGATTAATACAATATATTCTTCACTCGTCAATACTGGTCAAAGATATGCATCTTCATTAGAAGGCGATGATGATGATTTTTCTCCATGTATCGAGTCACCTCAAATTGTTCTTTCACGGATGGATTGTTTGAACCATTATCAGATCATACCCGGATCCAGCCAATACAGTCGTCACTATAGGTGTTTTCCGGGGATCCGATGTAGAGACTTTGAACCACTGTCAAATCGTACCCGCATCCAACCAATACATTGAATTGGGATTTTATTTAGCCTAATTTTTTATACCGAAATCATTTCGCTGAAGCTAGTTTGGAAACGTTCTACGGGTCATCTAATCGGTTAGATAGTTTATCAGACCGAACTTCAACAATCAGCCTAAAATTTGTTTAGTTAGTTGAAGTTGGTTTGGAAACATTCTATGGATCTAATAACCTGTTAGAAAGTGCATCAAACCGAGCTCAACATTTAAGGTTACTAGGATCCGACTTATATATCCTTGAATAATGACAAATACTTTGAATGATTTCACCAAAAAAATCTCAATTTGAGGATTTATAAATATAATAACCCTCGTCAAATGTGTTGGCGAAAAATAATTAACTCCCAATTTTATTTTAGAACAAATCATGAGGAAGTCGAAAACGCAATCACTGCTACGAGCCCTCGTATTGTCCCCAATATTATCTTTTTAGAACATAAATCATAACATGACTGTTTTCAAGTTAAGTTTGTTGACGATTTTTTTGCTAATGATTCCTAATTTCCTCATAAAATGACTCATCATTTTTCCGAATCATTGTTCTTCAGTTGAACAATTTTCTGCACTCTAGACATTCCAAAAATAGAGATGGAAAGACAGAGAAAGGATATGAATGCCAATTTCCAAGAGATCAAATGTAATTTGGAAATTAAGATAAAAATAAATACATGTGATATTTAAAATACTTGAAATTAGAAGTTATTAGAGAAAAATATATAAATGGGGCAAAATTTTCTTTTTTTTGAAGCATAATGTTGACAATACTATATATCAAAGAATTTTATACTTTTGCACTTAATCTTATTACGCTTTTATATACTTTCGCCCACCGAAAATATATTGAATATTTTGAGATACATCACACAGAGCTACATTCTAATTAAAAGTAAAGGATCTCAAAATTATTTCTATTTTTCAGGATAGACATATGACTTTTATGTTTGTATCCCCACCGACGATGCAAAATTGTTACGATAATGAAACGAGGAAGTGCAAAAGACACTTAACAATACCTTGAGATTGGTGTAATCGGTAACAACTATCAATATGATGAAATTGTTTATGATCCTTTCGCTGATGAGACCTCAAATCCTATAATACAACATTAAGCTTGCTCAGGGGGTGGTTTCCCGAAAAATCCCACCGACACTCAAGTCAGATTGGGAAACCGAAAGTAATGAACATATGATAATTAATGAAAACAAGATAACGAATCATAGGATTAGTTCAAATCATTTGAAGAATATCTGATTAAGGTATAAATTGTAAGTAGGAAGGCGATGTATTATTTGTGAAGTATGGTATGAATATCAAAGTTTCCGGCTGCAAATGACGTATGTAACATCTATTTATAATACTAAGGAGGGAGTTATTTTTGTGAGATTGGAGGTTATATTAGATGATAATGGGAGGTTATTCACTAGTGGAAAAAATCCCATTTGCTGCGGTTTTTTAGTGGTTATTGGCTGCAGTTTTGTCTCGCAGCCCTTGGAGTAGCAGCAAATGAGAAATCGTTATTGGCTGCGGACATTAAAACCGCAGCCCTTTAATCATTTTAGAAAATAAAAAAAAACATGGGCTGCGGACATATACAAGAACCGCAGCCCTTTAGTCATTTTAGAAAATAAAAAAAAAATTCAAAATCTCAAAATGAACCAAGAAACGAAATCAAGAACATCAAACAAAAATTGGAAAAAAATAAAAGAACATTACCCAGATCTAGAACAAAAATTAGAACAAATCTAAAAAAACACAAATTACAAACAGAAATCGAAAATATTACAAACAAACAGAAATCGAACAAATCTAAACAAACAGAAATTACAAAAAGAAACCGAAAAAACAGAAATTACAAACAGAAATCTAAAAAAACAGAAATTAGAACAAATCTAAAAAAACAGAAATCAAGAAATTAAGAAATTACAAATAAAAATCGACATAAACTACAAACAAACAGAAATCAAGAAATCAAGAAATTACAAACAAAAACAGAAATTACAAATAAAAATCGACATTAACTACAAACGAAGTCATCTTCCAAACAAGAACTCTTCATCTTCATCTTCAAAATCTTCAAGGGAGGCGCAGATCTTGACAGAAAAATATTGATGATGAAGAATGAGGCGCAGATCTGGTGTTTTGATGAAGAACAGTTCAAAGTTAAAAACGAAATTGATGAAGAAGAGTTCGAATAAACAAATTGATGAAGAAGAAGAGTTCGAAAAATGAGGAAGAAGAAGAGTTCATGAAAGTTTTATTTTAAGAAATGAGGCTAAGGTTTCATGAAAGTTTTGAGAGAAAGGGTTTTTTAGAGAGGAAGAAGAGGGATAGAGAGGAAGAAGAGAGAAACGGCTCAATGTAGGGTTTTATTTTATGAAATGAGGTTAAGGAATTTCATGAGAGTTTATATATGGGCCACGTTTTTCATATAAAAAAAAATTAATTGGGATGGGCCTCCCTTAATGGGCTGCGGTTTTATGGGATGTCCGCAGCCCCTTTATTAAATTTTTTTTTCCAAAATTTTTTAAATGGGCAAGGGCTGCGGACATACCATAAAACCGCAGCCCCTTTACTAATTTTTTTTTTAATATTTTCTTTATTTAATTTCGAATGGTTAAGGGCTGCGGACCCATAAAAAACCGCAGCCCTTTCTTTATTATACTTTTTGAAACACATTGGGGCTGCGGTTAAGGGTAAAAACCGCAGCCCTTGTTATATTTTTTTTACCACATTTTTTTACTCTTATTGGCTGCGTGTTCTTAAAAACCGCAGCCAATAAGTAGCAGCCAATAGCTTTTTTTCCACTAGTGATTGCTCGGTAGTAGTGGGTAGTTATTTTGGGAAGTTATTTGACTAAGGTGGGTGGTTTATGGCTTGACTAAATAAATTACGGGTTTATTATTGACCCCGTAACATTAGCCCCACGCATGAAGATTGATGGAAGATGGAATTTAATGTAGCGAGGGCATCAGTCTTTATGTGGAAAACAAACATACATGTGATGCGAACCAATAAATTTTTTTGAAGAAACCATACAATTAGATCTGAATAAAATAAACTTTAAACTATTGCCTTGATAAGTCCATGCTTGGTTGAAGCCCCATGAATAATAAATATTTGCCCTTTGCGCCACTTTTGATGATTCGGCCTTAGAGCCTAATATGATGATTCAGCTTTTGAGTCTGATATGATGATTAGACATTTGAGCCTGATATGATGATTCAGTATTTGAGCCTGAAATGATGATTCGGCATTTGAGCCTAATATGATGATATGGCCCAACGGTCAATCACCTAGGACTTAGATAAGGAATCATACTAGATGAATCCTTCGACAACATTGATGAATATTCATATTGGATATAAGTCCGCATTTAATGAATATGGATCAAACATAGGTCATCATTGATAAATATTTATCGAACATAGGTCTGCATTGCTTAGCTGTCTATCACCCGGGACTTAGATAAGGAATCAATTTACGTGAATCCTTCAAAACATTGATGAATATTGATCGGACATAGGTCCGCTTAATTAATAAGTGATCGAGTTATCAAGCGTTGTGATACTAAGAAAATAATATAATATTCTTCCAACGTGTGTCGATATCATACTGATCACTGACCCATGAATACAACTAAAGAATCACCTAATATGCGTTGATAAATAAAAGCAAGAATAACCATATGATAATCATTAGATTAATACAATATATTCTTCACTCGTCAATACTGGTCAAAGATTTGCATCTTCATTAGAAGGCGACGATGATGATTTTTCTCCATGTATCGAGTCACCTCAAATTATTCTTTCACGGATGGATTGTTTGAACCATTATCAGATCATACCCGGATCCAGCCAATACAGTCGTCACTGTAGGTGTTTTCCGGGGATCCGATGTAGAGACTTTGAACCACTGTCAAATCGTACCCGCATCCAACCAATACATTGAATTGGGATTTTATTTAGCCTAATTTTTTATACCGAAATCATTTCGCTGAAGCTAGTTTGGAAACGCTCTACGGGTCATCTAATCGGTTAGATAGTTTATCAGACCGAACTTCAACAATGAGCCTAAAATTTATTTAGTTAGTTGAAGTTGGTTTGGAAACATTCTATGGATCTAATAACCTGTTAGAAAGTGCATCAAACCGAGCTCAACATTTAAGGTTACTAGGATCCGACTTATATATCCTTGAATAATGACAAATACTTTGAATGATTTCACCAAAAAAATCTCAATTTGAGGAATTATAAATATAATAACCCTCGTCAAATGTGTTGGCCAAAAATAATTAACTCCCAATTTTATTTTACAACAAATCATGAGGAAGTCGAAAACGCAATCATTGCTACGAGCCCTCGTATTGTCCCCAATATTATCTTTTTAGAACATAAATCATAACATGACTGTTTTCAAGTTAAGTTTGTTGACGATTTTTTTGCTAATGATTCCTAATTTCCTCATAAAATGACTCATCATTTTTCCGAATCATTGTGCTTCAGTTGAGCAATTTTCTGTACTCTAGACATTCCAAAAATAGAGATGGAAAGACAGAGAAAGGATATGAATGCCAATTTCCAAGAGATCAAATGTAATTCGGAAATTAAGATAAAAATAAATACATGTGATATTTAAAATACTTGAAATTAGAAGTTATTAGAGAAAAATATATAAATGGGGCAAAATTTTCTTTTTTTTGAAGCATAATGTTGACAATACTATATATCAAAGAATTTTATACTTTTGCACTTAATCTTATTACGCTTTTATATACTTTCGCCCACCGAAAATATATTGAATATTTTGAGATACATCACACAGAGCTACATTCTAATTAAAAGTAAAGGATCTCAAAATTATTTCTATTTTTCAGGATACACATATGACTTTTATGTTTGTATCCCCACCGACGATGCAAAATTGTTACGATAATGAAACGAGGAAGTGCAAAAGACACTTAACAATACCTTGAGATTGGTGTAATCGGTAACAACTATCAATATGATGAAATTGTTTATGATCCTTTCGCTGATGAGACCTCAAATCCTATAATACAACATTAAGCTTGCTCAGGGGGTGGTTTCCCGAAAAATCCCACCGACACTCAAGTCAGATTGGGAAACCGAAAGTAATGAACATATGATAATTAATGAAAACAAGATAACGAATCATAGGATTAGTTCAAATCATTTGAAGAATATCTGATTAAGGTATAAATTGTAAGTAGGAAGGCGATGTATTATTTGTGAAGTATGGTATGAATATCAAAGTTTCCGGCTGCAAATGACGTATGTAACATCTATTTATAATACTAAGGAGGGAGTTATTTTTGTGAGATTGGAGGTTATATTAGATGATAATGGGAGGTTATTCACTAGTGGAAAAAATCCCATTTGCTGCGGTTTTTTAGTGGTTATTGGCTGCAGTTTTGTCTCGCAGCCCTTGGAGTAGCAGCAAATGAGAAATCGTTATTGGCTGCGGACATTAAAACCGCAGCCCTTTAATCATTTTAGAAAATAAAAAAAAACATGGGCTGCGGACATATACAAGAACCGCAGCCCTTTAGTCATTTTAGAAAATAAAAAAAAAATTCAAAATCTCAAAATGAACCAAGAAACGAAATCAAGAACATCAAACAAAAATTGGAAAAAAATAAAAGAACATTACCCAGATCTAGAACAAAAATTAGAACAAATCTAAAAAAACACAAATTACAAACAAAAATCGAAAATATTACAAACAAAAAGAAATCGAACAAATCTAAACAAACAGAAATTACAAAAAGAAACCGAAAAAAACAGAAATTACAAACAGAAATCTAAAAAAACAGAAATTAGAACAAATCTAAAAAAACAGAAATCAAGAAATTAAGAAATTACAAATAAAAATCGACATAAACTACAAACAAACAGAAATCAAGAAATCAAGAAATTACAAACAAAAACAGAAATTACAAATAAAAATCGACATTAACTACAAACGAAGTCATCTTCCAAACAAGAACTCTTCATCTTCATCTTCAAAATCTTCAAGGGAGGCGCAGATCTTGACAGAAAAATATTGATGATGAAGAATGAGGCGCAGATCTGGTGTTTTGATGAAGAACAGTTCAAAGTTAAAAACGAAATTGATGAAGAAGAGTTCGAATAAACAAATTGATGAAGAAGAAGAGTTCGAAAAATGAGGAAGAAGAAGAGTTCATGAAAGTTTTATTTTAAGAAATGAGGCTAAGGTTTCATGAAAGTTTTGAGAGAAAGGGTTTTTTAGAGAGGAAGAAGAGGGATAGAGAGGAAGAAGAGAGAAACGGCTCAATGTAGGGTTTTATTTTATGAAATGAGGTTAAGGAATTTCATGAGAGTTTATATATGGGCCACGTTTTTCATATAAAAAAAAATTAATTGGGATGGGCCTCCCTTAATGGGCTGCGGTTTTATGGGATGTCCGCAGCCCCTTTATTAAATTTTTTTTTTCCAAAATTTTTTAAATGGGCAAGGGCTGCGGACATACCATAAAACCGCAGCCCCTTTACTAATTTTTTTTTTTAATATTTTCTTTATTTAATTTCGAATGGTTAAGGGCTGCGGACCCATAAAAAACCGCAGCCCTTTCTTTATTATACTTTTTGAAACACATTGGGGCTGCGGTTAAGGGTAAAAACCGCAGCCCTTGTTATATTTTTTTTACCACATTTTTTTACTCTTATTGGCTGCGTGTTCTTAAAAACCGCAGCCAATAAGTAGCAGCCAATAGCTTTTTTTCCACTAGTGATTGCTCGGTAGTAGTGGGTAGTTATTTTGGGAAGTTATTTGACTAAGGTGGGTGGTTTATGGCTTGACTAAATAAATTACGGGTTTATTATTGACCCCGTAACATTAGCCCCACGCATGAAGATTGATGGAAGATGGAATTTAATGTAGCGAGGGCATCAGTCTTTATGTGGAAAACAAACATACATGTGATGCGAACCAATAAATTTTTTTGAAGAAACCATACAATTAGATCTGAATAAAATAAACTTTAAACTATTGCCTTGATAAGTCCATGCTTGGTTGAAGCCCCATGAATAATAAATATTTGCCCTTTGCGCCACTTTTGATGATTCGGCCTTAGAGCCTAATATGATGATTCAGCTTTTGAGTCTGATATGATGATTAGACATTTGAGCCTGATATGATGATTCAGTATTTGAGCCTGAAATGATGATTCGGCATTTGAGCCTAATATGATGATATGGCCCAACGGTCAATCACCTAGGACTTAGATAAGGAATCATACTAGATGAATCCTTCGACAACATTGATGAATATTCATATTGGATATAAGTCCGCATTTAATGAATATGGATCAAACATAGGTCATCATTGATAAATATTTATCGAACATAGGTCTGCATTGCTTAGCTGTCTATCACCCGGGACTTAGATAAGGAATCAATTTACGTGAATCCTTCAAAACATTGATGAATATTGATCGGACATAGGTCCGCTTAATTAATAAGTGATCGAGTTATCAAGCGTTGTGATACTAAGAAAATAATATAATATTCTTCCAACGTGTGTCGATATCATACTGATCACTGACCCATGAATACAACTAAAGAATCACCTAATATGCGTTGATAAATAAAAGCAAGAATAACCATATGATAATCATTAGATTAATACAATATATTCTTCACTCGTCAATACTGGTCAAAGATTTGCATCTTCATTAGAAGGCGACGATGATGATTTTTCTCCATGTATCGAGTCACCTCAAATTATTCTTTCACGGATGGATTGTTTGAACCATTATCAGATCATACCCGGATCCAGCCAATACAGTCGTCACTGTAGGTGTTTTCCGGGGATCCGATGTAGAGACTTTGAACCACTGTCAAATCGTACCCGCATCCAACCAATACATTGAATTGGGATTTTATTTAGCCTAATTTTTTATACCGAAATCATTTCGCTGAAGCTAGTTTGGAAACGCTCTACGGGTCATCTAATCGGTTAGATAGTTTATCAGACCGAACTTCAACAATGAGCCTAAAATTTATTTAGTTAGTTGAAGTTGGTTTGGAAACATTCTATGGATCTAATAACCTGTTAGAAAGTGCATCAAACCGAGCTCAACATTTAAGGTTACTAGGATCCGACTTATATATCCTTGAATAATGACAAATACTTTGAATGATTTCACCAAAAAAATCTCAATTTGAGGAATTATAAATATAATAACCCTCGTCAAATGTGTTGGCCAAAAATAATTAACTCCCAATTTTATTTTACAACAAATCATGAGGAAGTCGAAAACGCAATCATTGCTACGAGCCCTCGTATTGTCCCCAATATTATCTTTTTAGAACATAAATCATAACATGACTGTTTTCAAGTTAAGTTTGTTGACGATTTTTTTGCTAATGATTCCTAATTTCCTCATAAAATGACTCATCATTTTTCCGAATCATTGTGCTTCAGTTGAGCAATTTTCTGTACTCTAGACATTCCAAAAATAGAGATGGAAAGACAGAGAAAGGGTATAAATTCCAATTGCCAAGAGATCAAATGTAATTCGGAAATTAAGATAAATAAATATGTGTGATATTTAAAATACTTAATCGAAATTAGAAGTTATTAGAGAAAAATAAATACAAGGGGCAAATTTTTCGTTTTTTTTTTTTGAAGCATAATGTTGACAATACTATACATCAAAGACTTTTATACTTTTGCACTGAATCTTATCACTCTTTTATATACTTCCGCCCACTGAAAATATAATGAATATTTTGATCTACATCACACAGAGCCACGTTCTAATTAAAAGTAAAGGATCACAAAATTATTTCTATTTTTCAGGATAGACATATGACTTTTATGTTTGTATCCCCACAGATGACGTAAAACTGTTACGATAATGAAACGAGGAAGTGCAAAAGACATTTAACAATACCTGGAGATTAGTGTAATCGGTAACAACTGTCAATATGATGAAGTTGTTTATAGTCCTTTCGCTGATGAGACCTCAAATCCTGCAATACACACTACAACATAGTTTGCTTTTAGTGGGATATATTTAGCGATATTTAATTTTAATGTCGCTATTTTAAATTTATTATGGTGTATATAGAGGATTTAGTGACATTTATTAGAGTCTTTAGCAGCATATTAAAAAGTCACACTAAAGCTTTTAGTGACATAGGATCTAGTGACATTTCTCACAAATGCCACAATACACTATAGTGACAATTGCATATGCCACTAAAGACCAAATTAAGTTTCGCTAAATCACTTTATGGTGGAACTTAAAATAAAACTAATAATTATTACACTAAAATATGATTTAGTGGCTTTTTTTAATGCCACTAAATCTAATGTCGCAAAAGGCTAAATTTGTTGTAGTGACAACATTAGGCTTGCCCAGGGGGGTGTTTTCCCGAAAAATCCCTCCGACACTCAAGTCAGATTGGGAAACCGAAAGTAATGAACATATGATAATTAATGAAAAAAGATAACGGATTGTAGGATGCGTTCAGATCATTTGAAGAATATCTGATTAAGGTATAAATTATAAGTAGAAAGGCGATGTATTATTTGTGAAGTATGGTAAGAATATCAAAGTTTTCGGCTGCAAATTGACGTATGTAACATTTATTTATAATACAAAGGAGGGAGTTTGTTTTAGGAGATTGGAGGTTATATTAGATGATAATGAGAGGTTATTAGTTGGTAAGTAGTGGGTAGTTATTATGGGAAGTTGTTTGACTAAGGTGGGCGATTTATGGTTTGACTAAATAAATTACGGGTTTGTAATTGACCCCGTAACAACAGGGAAAGGGAAGAAGGGAAAGGAAAAGGAAGGGAAGGGAAAGGAAAAGGAAGGGAAGAGAAATGAAAGAGATTTAGCTTTTGTTTGTATAGGAGAGAATGGAAAGGAGAAGAAGGGAGATGAGACTTTCCATTGAAATTTTTCCAACTTGTACGCGATTGGAACCTTAATAAAAAGTATCTACCAATTCCTTCCAATTCTCTTCCCTCTAAATCCCTCCCCTTTCATTTTAATATCAAACAAGGGATTGTTTCTCCCTCCAAATTCTTTCCCTCCATTTCTTTCCATCTAAACATACCCTACATATTTTATGTGCATTCTCTACAATTCAACCGCACGACAAATATTGAGTTAGATTTTAGAAAGAATACAATAGAAGGACCTCATAGTATATGTTCTACATTTTCAAGCATCAAATGATAATTTTTAAATTTTGCTGATACTATTGGATGGGAACTAGTTTTGAGGAAATTGTGAAATGAATGAATGTTCTTCTCCAAGGAATTAATATGATAATATTATGTTTATGGTGTTGGTTTTTGTGTGTTTATAATATACTTTGTAATTCATGTTTAAATTTATGTCATATGTATATGAATATTTGTAAGACCTATTATTGGGTAAAATTTATGAAAAAATTTTAAATTATTTTATTGGATTTACAGATATCTATGCAATTTATAATAAAATTAGTTTAAGTGTGAAATTTAAAAAATCATTTCAATAACCTACGACTCTAATTTGAGCGACACTATAGTAAATATGTCACCTATAAATCTAATTTGACCCCCACTTATAATGTGACGCCCAAAGGTGTTGTTATGGAGAGCATCTTAGTGTGTAGCATAAGGTGCTGTTTTGGGTGTCACTTAGAGTGTGTCCCCAGGTACAATTTGGGGGGACCTACGTAGTGTGGCCTAAATTATCGTTTTGGGCGACATAATATAATTGATGATACCCATACCTTGGGCGAGGGTGATAGGATGATATTGCTCTCGTCATTTTATCTTGTGGCCTATGTTATGGGCGATACTTTTTCAAGTATGGGGGATACATACAGTGGCGGAGCCAGAATTTCAACATCCTAGGGGCACCAATATATGTAAGAAATTTTAATAGATTTGGTGGAAATTTCAACACAATTTCAATTGTTAAATGATTAACAATTTCTTAAATATTTTTGATTGAGCTGGTTCTATAATATTATAATAAGTCAAGGCCTAATTAAAAAACATAAATTGGTCAATTAACGTGATTCTCACCTCAAATGGTGGCGACCTTAAAAATTAAATAAAGTAAAAAATAATTTTTTTGATTTGGTTCTTTCATAGTAGTATTTTAATAAGTATGCATAAGTCCCTAGTAAGATGTTAATATTTTTTAAAAAATATAATAATAAAAAAATAATTTATAACTTAATTATACTGACGAACAAGAAAAACACAAATAAAATATTAATAGAAAAGATTAAAAAATTAAATGAGCCTTCCATAACTTAAAAGAAAATTTTGAAAAGCCAATCTTCTTAAATTGCATGTTAATATTAACTCATCATTTCATTAATATTTAAGTTAAAATAAAAATCATCTAAAAAAGTTAAAATAAAAATCATGAGATTAAAGCTTTAATGTGTGACAATTAGCAAATTTATTACTCCAAAAATCACTTTTCACTTATTGATGGTCCACATTTTTATCTATCTTTAAGAGCTCAATCAAACAAATGGTCCTTCTTCTTCATTTTTCACTTTGGAGGATTGAGCTCCAAGCTCCTTTAATGTTGGATGACTTCAATATTTGTCTTCAAGCAGTATCTAGGGTATTAAAATCATGTACGGGATATTCAAACTTTCAATAATTTTTTTAAAATTTGCATAGGGACACGTGACACTAGGTGCCCTCATCTCGTGCAAGTCCGCTACTGGATACATATATTTTTGTAGCTCAAAGTCATTTTACTTGTAAATTATTAAATTAAATATTAGTCGTATTAGTGTTATATTGTTGTATTAGTTGTATTAGTATAGTGTTAGTTGTATTATTAGTGTACGTAGCATTACTCGCATTAGAGTAATAGTATGCATATTAGTGAAATATTAGTTGTAATAGTATATATACCATTAGTCCTATTAGTCTAGTATATATCAGAGTATCGGTCATATTTGTTTAGTAATTTCTGTACTTATAAACTGTTAGTCATATTACTATATTACCCATAATAGTATAGTATTAGCCGTATATGTTTAGTACTAATCGTATTATTAAAGTATTTGGCGTATTAGTAAAAAAAATTAGTGCTATTAGTATAGGTTTCAAATTATATTTAGTTGTAACTAAGCCTGTACAATGGGCCGAATAAGGGCCGAGTTGGGCTCTAAAAGAAACAGGACGGATCAGGCCGATCTTTATAAAACAGGAAATGGGCTCTATACGGGTTGGGCCAGATCGTAATATTTGTTTAGTATTTGGCGTATAAATAAATCAGCAGATCATGGGTAAGACCGTCTTAGAATAAGACGCAGCCCAATATGGAGCCCATAAGCCTTTTCCATTTCTCTGGGCATTTTTCAATTATTACTCTTAAAGCTATCAATTTCAACGTAAAGTGGCACTTAAATATATCAATTAAAGTAAAAAAAATTTCAATTTGAACCTATAAGTCAGTGGCGGACCCAGGAATTTCAAACTGGGGGTACAAAACACGAATGTCATACAGTGGCGGACCCAGGAATTCCAAACGAGGTCTTGCCATCGAATCTCACCTAGCCCTCCCCTCCCATCAACCTACCCCATATTAAAAATAAAAATAAAAATAAAAATAAAAATACTTGCACTGGGCAGTCATGTGACACTTGAAGGAATGAACCCTAATCAACTCAAAGTCTCTAGCATCACAAACGATGGGCGAAAATTTTTTCAAATATTCTGACCAACTCATGCAAGTCAATTGTGAAAAATTCAAAGATAATGTTGTCATCTAAAGATTTTTTAAATAAAAATAGAAAAATCCAAGAAAAAAAAGATAAATTTTTGAAAAATACTTCTTAAATTTTGTGAAAAATTTCCAATACGGTATGTTGAGTCCTTCAAATATAACTAACTATCCTTTCTCTCTCTTTCTTAAATGCTTCTTATATTAGTTTAACTTTATAATCAAATCAGACTTTAACATCATTTCTAAAATATACTCACTCCTATTCTCCCTATTAGTTTCATTTCTATTTATAATCAAATCAGACCTTATTACCCTTACTCACACTACCTTATTACAATAAATCTGATGAAAAACCATTACAATTCACTTACTATCCTTTCTCTCTCCTTCTTAAATGGTCCCATTTGACCCGCCTAAAAATTGATAAAAAGTCAAATGGAACTAATTAAAAGAATAGAGGAGAGTATAAAATCAAATATGAAAATAAGATTTTATTTTAAATCGACAAAAAAAATCCAATCCAAAATCTACCAGATGACCCGACTTAGTGACTATAGCCTCTTCCCTCAATCAATATAAATTATAAACTACTTCCTCCGTATTTAATTATTTGCAACTTTAGGGTCCTTCACGGACTCCTAGGCAAAACTTTTAGTAGTGTATTAAAATAGATTAATGAGGTTAATGGGGTGGGATTATAATATTATAATATTAAAAAGTAAGAGAGAGTATTAAAAAGTATGTGAGAGAGTATTAAAAAGTAAGAGAGAGTATAAAAAAGTAAGAGAGAGATAATAAAAAAGTAATAAAAAACTTTCTATAAATGGAAAAAAAAAAGAAAGTTGCAAATAATAGAATACGTCATTTTTAGTAAAAGTTGCAAATAACCAAATACGGAGGAAGTATATGAAATAAAATAAAATGAAATGAAATAAAATAAAATGAAAAAAAAAATCGAGAGTCGAGACGCATGCAATAGTCTTTTCTGTCCTCTGTACTGTCTCCCACGCAAACTACTCTCTTCCTTCCCTTACCTCACTTCTCTCCCTTCTTCCATTTTCAAAAAGTCTTTTCTACACCATTCCCATCCCTCCATACCTTTTTCCCTCTTTTCTTTCCAGCAACCCCAATTTCTTTCTTCAATCTATTCAATATTCAATATGGGTTAATCTTAATCAGAGTTTCAGTCACTAGTTATTGTTTATACTAACAAGATGCTGGCTACTATTACTGTTACTACTACTCTAGAAGATGAAGATAGTTCTTCCTTTTTAAGTTCATTTTCAGAAAGCAGTTGATTTTAGTCTAATTGGGTCCGCCCAGATATATATTTTTTTTTTATTTTTTTTTCTGAATTTTTTTTTTCAAACTGGGGGTACAACTGTACCCCCTTGTCTCTTACTGGGTCCGCCCCTGCTATAAGTGATCAACTTTAACATTAAAGTGATCAATTTCTACCAAATATCATTGACAATGATAAGTATGAAATTGTATGTTGTTATGTATTTCATTTATTTTGTTGATAATTGATATAGTTAACATCATAACAAAAACAAGATAATTTCATAATTGATGTATGTTTGGTAATAATTGATACTAAAAAGTAATGAATTATGTGTTGTTATGTAGTTCATTTATTTTGTTTATATATAATTCATAAAGTTAGCATCATAACAAAAACAAAATAAGGTCATAATTGATGCATGTTTGGTAATTATTGAGAGTGATAAGTAATGAATTGTATGTTGTTATTGAAATTTTTACTTTAATTGATATGTTTCAGTAAATTGATATCTTTAAGGTCAATATTCATACATTTAAGGTCCAAATTGAAAAATGTCCAGAAAATGAAAAAAAAATCAAAAAATGAAATCTGGAACACGTGTGGTGCACGCGCCTGAAAGTGGGCCGGCCCAATTATGGTCTTAGAATAAGACGGTCTTAGGAAAGTTTTTGTGTAAATAAATAAGGAAGGATAGTTTCATTTAGTCCCAACCAATCCATAGTTATATCTCCAAGTCCGAGATAAAATTCACATTTCTCCTTTACATTTGCCGAACAACTGTTTAATTCCAAAGGGATTGATAATAATAGAGATTATTTTATTAAAAAGTTTGACTAATTAACAAGTACATTTCTCAGGTTTTAAAAAACAATATCCACTATAAAATAACACAGGCATTATTTTGAAACGAAACATTAGAACTTGATCGCAAAAAATGATACTCCATCTTTTATTGATATATTCTAAAAGAAGTTATTTTTTTTGAGATAAGAGATGATATCTTGTCTGCCATGCCGACTTGCAATTTCCATAACATTTCTTTTTTTCTTATCCAAATCCTTAATTGCTTTTGGGCAACTGCGTAACAACGCATCCACAACTTCCAGATTTCCTTCAGCAACCGCTTTATGCAAGGCTGTAGAGTTATCCTTATCGTATCGCCTTATACAATCAGGAAATCTTTTACATAAGTAGCCAACCGATTTTGAATAACCTTTATAGGCCGCATATCCAAGAGGATACCTTCCTTCTTTATCTTTTGAGGTTATAAGCTCCGGGAACCCTTCCATTATTGCTTTAACCACCGCTAATTGTTCATATTAAGTAATTTTTAAAATTTTAACTATTAGTACTTCTTTTACTGACATGTAAGATAATAAAGAAGCAAACTAATTAAATCAAATTCCCATTATTTTTATTTAAAATTGAATGTAAATGGGTTGATCTGAGAAATTAAATAATAATTAATTGCTTTTAATGTGGTATTTTTATCTATTATATGCATATTGGAAAATTATAAAAAGTAAATATTTTGAAAGTACGCGTTAGACAATTCAAACAAGATTGCACTTCACTAAAGTTTTTCTTATACTTCCTCCGTTTTTTTTACTTGCACCCAAACATACTTTTACGCAGTCCAATGCGTTTGTCGAGTTGCTTATATCTAGAATTATACTCAACTAAAAATTATAAAAATTTGATATTATGAAAATATTCGATGAGACGAATAAAACAAGATCTCACATGACTAGGTTTTTTTATCGTCTAATAGCGGCACTATGCAAAACACTATCAAATGATGAATAGTGTAAAAAGTGGAATGGTGCAAGTAAAAAAACGGAGGAAGTACATTATTTATAATATATAAAATAGTCTTGTCAATAATTATTATGTATCAAGTATTCACTATCGATTAAATTTTTAGTATAATAACTATTGATTTTTATTTTAAATTTTACTATAAAGTGATTTAGTGACACTTTATTTGGTGTTAAGTGACATTTTAATTGTCACTATACCCTATAGTGACCAATGTGAGAAACATCACTAGATCCTATGTCGCAAAAAGCTTTAGTGTGACTTTTTATGCTGTTAAATGGTCTAATAAATGTTATTAAATCCTCTATATACACTATAAAAAATTTGTAAATGTCGCTAAATATATCCCAATAAAAGCAAATTATGTTGTAGTGATTTCAAAAGGGAAGAAATTGAATATACGTGTAGATATATGATTTTTAAAGATAAAGTGAGAAATGGTTGGTACCTGGCTTCTTAGTCTTGAGTGCAGCATGAGCAAGCGACATATTCTTGGCATGTTGAAGCAATTCCTCTCTAACACGCCCGGAAGATATTTTAGCCATGGCTATGTGTTGAAGTAAAGTCGAGTTGCCACCCTTTACAGCCAATGAAAGCGGTGACTGATTATCCAGATTGAGTTTAGATGCGACCTTGGGTTCCAACTCCATCAAACACTTAGTGGTAGTCTCATGACCACCTATAACAGCCAGGTGCAAAGGGGTATTCCCACCGTCTTTTGTGGGAGTACACAACAATTCCGACTTCTCGCTACGATTTACAAAACTCAAGATATCATTCAGCGTCTTCACTTTACCATTTGCAGCAGCTACATGAACAGAATTCCAACCCTTTTCGTTTTCCTCCTTCAACAAATCGAGATCAACATCTTTTAAGATCCGATACACCGCATTCCTGTCACCATCACTAATAGCTCTGTGAAGGTCCTCAACCCAATCTGTGTCATCGTTCCCATGTGTTACGTTTAATCTGCTTATAGCCATTTGCATATCAGCAAGTTCAGTGTCATAATACGTGCCACTGCCCGCGCTGACAGATTTAATTTGGTACAAATTATCTACAGCTGTACGGTCTGCAACAACCAATTCATGGGCTGTATTATGGTGTTTCTCCAAGATAGCCAGGTACAAGGGCGTGTCATTATCACTGTTTCGTTGATTCAGTGCATCAGTTAGCATCTGATATTCTTCTCTCTCGAAAAACAGGTCCACAATCTTTGTGATTGTTCTCTTGGACCCATCTCTGGCTGCTATATGAAAAGCATTATTATCATTGTCATCCACATATTGGATATGTGTAAGATCCTGTTTCAGGATTTCAAGAGCATCCTTTATTCGACCCTTCGAAACAGCACCTAGCAGTTCATCACCCATTTCATCGTTTCCAGAGCCCCCGCTACCATTATAGTAGGATTTGCTTGAAGAGGCCATCAATATCAACAAATTGATTCACTCTCTGCCCTTAAAACTACTATTTTTGGTATTCTGTTTTTTGTTGTAGTGACCCAATTACATCTGTGTAATATATAGTTCATGTTTTTTTTTAAATTATAAATCGTTTACTTCTTTTAGATTAAATTTGATTATGGTCAATATTGTTTATTCTTCTTTTGGGTAGTCTCCTTTGCTTATCACCTTTAATTAAAATCAAAGTCAACTATTTCTAATCAATGTCTTTTATTAATCGTTTATTGTTTATTCTGCATATTGTGTAGTGGTGTTCATAGCTCATCACAATATATTAAAATTAAAGTCAACTGTTTCTAATCAAAGTTTTTTTTTTTTTTTTTTTTTAATGAAAATTATTGTCACTTTTTTATTCGTATTTTAGATTGAAGTTGTTACCAAAGCTAAGAGTAACAGTAATAAACTACCTCTACCTCTCAGTGTCACTTTGGTTGAACACGGATTTTAAGAGAGTGGTAGAGACTACCAAATAGTGGGTTGTGTTGATTAAATGATAATGATTCCCTCCTGTTCTCATTAATAAAGTACGTAGAATTCAAATTTGGAGCAAAATTACAATTACATACTAAATATAAATTACATAACTAAAAATCATAAATATAAATTACATAACTAAAAATCATCGATTTGTAATTCGTCTTCGCCGCAGCCTAATAATCCTTCAATGCCTTGCCATAAACTGTGTGCGGTGATATAGTCTATGAAATGATTGACACCTTCTCCTTCAATATTTTCGATGATCCAGGCTATGACCATGGCATCCCGTTGTTCCCATTGAGCATAATCCGGGTCTGTGAGTGGTGGAGGTGCGGTGGTGATGTGGCTGATCCGTCCTCTGCCACCGATGGCCACGTGCATTAGTTTGCAACATTTGGTATAATTGTTTTATGTTAATTTTTCTGAGACACGAACTGTTGATGAGTTTTGGTTTGGTTGGTTGTTTTTTGAATTTCTGAAAAATTTGGAACATTTGTTCAATTTGTTCTATTAGTATGATTTATTTTTGGTTCGGTTTTTCTATGTGTTCTTCCATTGCAGGTAAGAAAGGTAAATGATGAAGCCTTCAAAGGGTTTCCCAGATCTGAACCCTGGGCTCAGATACCATGAAGATTAAATTAATGTGGAAATTAGGGTTTGGAAAATACTGTTTGTATTGATTTCTATGGGTAAACCAACCTCAAATATATACAAGTACATCAGACCCTAATATGGAAACAGAATAATCTATGCACTATAAACTAGGAAATAGAATAAAGAAAATATTATTTTCCACACTTCAATTTATTCTTAATTTATTCAACGTCGAGCTACCCATATATTGGGTTTTAGAGGCTCTCATGGTGAGAGTTTGGATTCTTGTTATTAATTCTATGGTAAAAAGTTATTTGACGTAATCACAGGCGCTAATACAATCAATAGTATCAAACTTATCTCTATTTCAAAGTCATACTAGATCTAAAGACCTCCTCGAGGAGGCTCTATCAGGGTTAGATCTCCTTTATAATGATTTTGACTTCTTTTAAATAGAAATTTGTTTTTTTAAAATTGCTATATAATCGATCGATTATTATTCTATTGTAAATGTCATGAAATTTTTATTAGTAAATTATTAGGTTAATTTAAAAAAAAGGTATACGTATACTTATACTTAACACTTTTTATACTCTGAAATATAAAACTTTTTATAGTCTAAAATATGTAACAACATCATGATGATTGTGTGAATTCAAGAATGTTATTTGTTGGCAGCTACTAACTTCAAGAAGTTTCGCTGGACTGCAAACTATGTATTCTAATTAATTAATTAATTAATTATTATATAAACCGTTATCGAAACGTTTACTATCATATTTAAATTATAAAAAAAAGATCAAGACTAAATAGTAAAGTCATTTTTTAGTGGAAGTCTTTGTTTTATTGAGCAAAAAAGAATCATGTCATTATTTAACATCTAAAAGAAGTCTTCAATTGCTTAGATTGCTGAGAAGTAGTAGCCTAGTAGTTTTCCTTAATGTTTGTTGATCTTAAATTATTAAAGTTTACCGTCCCTAAGTACATTTTAATTTTCGGGAAATTCCACGTGGTAATCCTGGGGTTTTGGATTTTCCACGTGGTAACCAAAACTTTTTAAAAATCCACGCTATAATCCTTAGGTTTACGTAAATGTTCCATCATGACCTTTTTACAGATAATTATAAAAACGCTAGCAAATGTTTATTTGAAGCTTCATCTCTGTTGTATGCATATTTATGCGACTCACCATTTCAAATGTCATCAGTTTGAATCTTTTTGTTGAACATTTAGTGTATAATAATATAATAATCCTGAATATTTAATCACCAAGTACTACTATGGTAGTGGGACAATATATAAGTCCGTAATATATCGCTTAAAGCTATTTTAAATAGTGGGACAAATACGTATTAATTTACGCGGTCCGAAAAGGTATTATAAAATAAGACGAGACAAAGAATAAGGGGAGCCAAGTTGGGCTGACAGCCGACTCGGCGGCCCCCTTGAAGTAGCCATAGCCGAGTCGGCTTTTGGCTACTGGAAAATGTGGATTTGGTCAGAAGGCTAAAGCCGAGTCGGCGGTCCCTTCATAGGACCCATCGCCGACTCGGCGATCAGTGCTGTGAGATGACCGTTGCTTTTCTTCCCGTTTTCCTTGTGTTTAATGCCTTGGATTCGTCTTAATGCTCATAATCTCTGTTATAATTGGGGAGTATTAAGGTTAATTATGCTATAGAATAATGGCATTGAAGGCTATGATCATCAATATGATCATTAAGATGGTGATTATGAGCATACTTATACTCTTTGAGTATAAATAGGTGCCTTTGGGTGATGAATTCCTTGCACCTAATCTCTGAATTCTTCTTCTCTATTCTCTCATTTGTTTGTTGCTTGTCAAGAGAGTAATTAACTCTTGTTTCAAGTTTTTACATTGCTCATAGTTTTCTCAAACACATTGTTATTACGTTATACATCCCTAGTACTAAGGGTGTATTGTGTTGATTGTATCTCGTTGTGAATTTCAAAACAACAACCCAAGTACCTTTGTGGGGGAAATATCACAAAAAGATAGTGAGCACACGCCTTCGACTCGTATCAAGTTTCCGGGTAACGGTTGTCGTTACACAATTATCTTCACAAGTTTATTAGCTTTGTAATCATCTTGTAGTTTTTATTTTGCCATCACACAAAGGGGTTTATACAAATTCCCGATTGTAATTTGTTTTTCATTATATAGTTCCCAATACTTTTTCCCCAAAATATAAATCTCAAATCTACCATTTTTCATCCAAATCATATTTTTTTCCCCAAATCCAAAGATGGTAGAGTTTGGGTTTATATTTTGGGGGAAATGGTTGAAAATGATGCCATTTTAAATGATGAGTCGCATATATAGGCGTACAACATCCTTAAAGTTTTGAAATTAATGTTTTCTAATATTTTGCAACGTTTTATGTGCAAAAAGGTCATGGTAAACCTTAGGGTTACCATGTGGATTTTTTAAAAGTTTTGGTTACCACGTGGAAAACCCAAAACCTCAGGGTTACCGCGTGAAATTTCCCTTAATTTTCTTTAACGAATATTTGACCTGAACAAAATCAATTATTTTTCATTTATTTAAGACGACTTCAACATTGTTAATTATTTACTAATCTACAAAAATAATCATGTGTTTGATTCTCATCTATCCCAATTACTGTTTTCAACCTAGCTCGTGATAAAAGAAAACTCATTATTCATAATCTACAAATTATTAGGCATGCTGAATATATATACTCCCTTCGTTTTCAAATGTTTTTGCCATTTACTTTTTGCACAATTTTTAAAGTCAATTTTGGACCCTCAATATCTCTAAATTATACGCATCATAAAAATTTTTAAAAAACATATACTATAAAATATACACTAAGACGAATCTAACGAGATCTCACATGGATACACCCTCCGTCCCATTTAATTTGCAACATTATCTATTTTGTTAAAGAACAATCACCAATTCAAAAATAATCAACCCAGAAAAACCCATAAAAACCCGTAATCAATCCAAAATCAACCCAAAAAAACCCATAAAAACCTTTAAATGAAGATGACCCCCAAAGTTCGAACCTTTTTAGGACGATAAACGAAAGTTCGAACCTTTAGAAGCAAATGAGGCAAAGTTCGAACTTTTAAAATCCAATTTTCCTTTGTTACGTCCCACTTAATTTGCATCATTTCTACAGTCCAAATTTGCATCATTTCTATTTTTGAGTGATGACCCACCACTTTCTTTTAGTCACATCCATACATTCTTACTCTTTTTTAATTTCATCCACACAATTTATTATCTCTCTTCATTTATTACTACATTCTTAAAAAAATACCCCTTTTCTCTTTGATGCAAATCAAAGGGGACGGAGCGAGTAAATTTTACCATATATATATATATATATATATATATATATATATATATATATATATATATATATATATATATATATATATATATATATATATATATATATATATATATATATATGTCTAAAAAATTTTAATCAAATTTCTTTCTTCAAAATAGAATATTCTATAAGGGAAGAACATTAGAAAATATAGGTACTACTACATAACTATCCATACATGCAAAATTATACTTAAAACTTATAGATTAAAATTTTTAAAAAATTACTTTCACACTACATTAATTAAGAATATAAACAATAAAAAAAAGTTTAAGTAAATATGGCATAAAGATTGAAATGCTCCTTCCTAATTAACAATGCCGAATCTTCAACAAAATTTTAGGGGTGAGGTTACTATTTTTTTTTTTTTTTTTTTTTTTTTTTTTGAAAATAACCTGCTGCAATAATATTATCAAGCAAGATCAAGCTCCACCAAGGTTAAGAGACTTGGTGGGAAAGGTTCCATACGTATTTTTTCACGGGCAATCCCGGTGTCCCATCTAGCAATCATATGGGCCACGGTATTCCCGGTCCGGCGAACAAAGCTACATACAAAACCAACAAAAGAATCAGCCAATTCGCCTATATGGTCCAGCAGCAGGTGCACTTGTGTAGTGCCTTTCTCCTCCTTTGTAATGGCATTGATGACCATTAAAGAATCTCCCTCCAAGTGAACAAACTCATAACCCATTCTCCTGGCCAACTCGAGAGCGAACAAAGCTGCTTCAGCTTCCGAGATGTGAGCATTCCAGTTAGCCTCAACATACTTGGTACCTGTGAGCAGAGCATTTCCATTGTGATTCCGAATAATAATACCCAGTCCTCTTCGCAGTCCCAAGCCAACATGTGCATCAAAATTAATTTTGACCCACCCTTCGAGAGGGGGCTCCCACCTTTGGAACGACAGCACCCGTGGAGGATGAGAGACCCTGAGCTTCCGTGCATACCCTTGGTAATCAGACATCAGTTTGGCAAAGGAGACAGCCGTTTGGTGAACATCACAATTGGAACCCGCCATGATCTCCATATTTCTACAATACCAGGCTGCCCACATGGTAGAGCAAAAGTAAGCAAGATCTTCATTAGAACAGTGAGCTGTGACCCATTTAATCATATCCAGAAACGAGGTTCTCGGTGCGTCCCGAAACAAGTGAACAAGGGGATGAGTAAGCCACATTTGGCGCACCTTATGGCAATCCAGCAGAGCATGACAAATTGTCTCATTTTCATTGCAATTTCTCGAACATGAAGGGGAATCGGTCATATGTCTGTAGTGTCTAACCTCGTTGACCGGGAGGGAATTTTTACAAGCTCGCCACAGGAAATGCTTGATTTTTGGTGGCCATTGAGCATTCCATATCTTCTTCCACAAGCAGCTGTGTTCATTTGACACCATAACGTGAGGACTACCCATGCCAAGCCAATAGCCCGATTTAACCGTGTAATTACCATCCTTGGAGTACCTCCAGAACAGCCTATCAATTCTATCAGTAGATGAAACAGGGATTGAGAGAATATTGGTGACTGTCTCATCGTCAAAAATCGATCTTAGATAATCAGTCCTCCAACATCTATTTTCATGATCAATAAGGTGCCACACTTCAAAGTCAGTGACATTATCATCCAGGAAAGAGGGGCGCTTCACCTGTCCATCCACCACTATCCAGTTGTCACGTTCCACAAATATCGAGCTACCCGTACCTACTCTCCACGCCAAGCCTTCTACGAGAATATTTTTTGCTCCCCATATACTCCTCCAAGCCAAACTCGGATCAAAACCCCTTCGCGCATTTAGCACATCATCATTTTTAAAATAACGAGCCTTCATAACAGTGGTTAGGAAAGGATTGAGATTGTTGTGTAGCCTCCAAATTTGTTTCGCAAGAAGTGCTTGATTGAACACTTTGAGGTCCCTAAATCCCAAACCGCCATTCCTTTTCGGCCTGCATAAGCTAGCCCAACTATGCCAGTGAGTTTTCTTCGAGTCAATAGATGAACCCCACCAAAAGCGAGCTAGCATTGAGTGAATATCATCTATTATGCCATCAGGAATTTTGAACAAACTCATCATATAGGAGGGAATAGCTTGCACCACAGCTTTAATTAAGACCTCCTTCCCCGCTCTTGACATAAGCTTTTCCTTCCACCCTTGGATCTTCTTCCACACCCGCTCTTTAAGACATGAGAAAACCTCCTTCTTAGATCTACCAATAATGGTTGGTAAACCTAAGTATTTGGAATGTCGTTCAACTTCATTCACTCTGAGTAGCTCCAAAATCTCTTGCCTTGTAGCCTGAGGTACCCCTTTGCTGAAGGAAGCCGCTGTCTTATCAAAATTAACACGTTGGCCCGAAGCTCTCTCATATAAGCTAATTATATTAGCTACCGTCGAGCATTCACGGACATTGGCTTTCACGAAGAGGATACTATCATCTGCGAAAAACAAGTGAGATAAGGTCGGAGAACTCCTACAAATTTTAAGACCATGAATTTCCCGTCTCTGGACCGCTTTAGAAATCATAGAAGAGAAAACATCGGCGCAAAGAAGGAAAAGATATGGGGATATTGGGTCTCCTTGTCTAAGCCCCCGGGTTGGAATGACTTCCCCATGAATACTCCCATTAATTTTAAAAGAGAACGATACGCTAGAAATGCAACTCATAATTCTCCTAATCCAATCACCACTGAAACCCAAGCGAATCATCACTCTCTCCAAAAAGCACCACTCAACTCTATCGTAAGCTTTGCTCATATCTAATTTAAGCGCAAGAGAGTTATTACGTCCATCCTTCCTTCTTTTCATAGTATGAAAAGCTTCAAAAGCTAACAGTGCGTTATCAGTGATAAGTCTTCCAGGAACAAACGCACTTTGATTTATTGAGATAATTTCCCCCAGCACATGTTTAAGCCTGTTAGCCAACGTTTTAGACACGATTTTATAAATGACATTGCAGCAGCTGATCGGTCTAAAGTCGGTAAGGTTCTTAGGTTCATTGCATTTGGGAATAAGGGAAACACAGGTTTTGTTGATCTTCTTAAGGTCTATCAACCCCCTCCACCATCTTCTCACCATACCCACCACATCACCTCCAAAAATATTCCAGAACTTCTGAAAAAATAGAGCATGAAAGCCATCCGTACCTGGAGCTTTGGTAGGGTGCATTTGGAAGACCGCTTCATGGATCTCTTCATCATTCGGTTCGGCATCTAGGGCTGCATTCATATCGTCAGTAACCACAGTGTCAAGATCATCAAGAGCCGCTTCAAAACCCGTCGGAGAACTTGTTGAAAATAGACTATCATAATACGCAGTAATGAGCCTCTCAATATCAGTCTTGCTAGTCAACCAAACACCATTATCATCAAAAAGCCCTTTAATGACATTCCGACGCCTCCTCGAACTAGCTTTGTGGTGGAAGTACTTAGTGTTCTTGTCCCCATCCTTCATCTCATTTGCTCGTGATCTCATGTGCCAATAGGATTCTTCCAAATTATGAAGTGAATCAAGTTGCTCAGATAAAGACTTGCAAGTGTTGAGCATGGCCGCATCCGGGCTGCACCTTTGAGCTGATTTCAGTTTGCGTTCTGTATCACGAATCTTCCTTTTTAGTTCTCCAAAAGTCCTCTCGGCCCAAGAAGTCAATTTAGTAGAACAGTGTTCAATTCGGTATTCAACTGATTCTCCAAGCCCTTCATTCCAAGCCTCGTTAATAACCGATTTGCAATCGTCATTGGATAACCACAAGGACTCAAAGCGAAACAATTTCTTCCCAACCATCTCCCCACGAACATTATTTGTTGACAGAAGAATTGGAGCATGATCAGACCTGTATATCGGGAAATGTCGAATATCCATTGAATCAAAGAGGTGTTGCCAATCCACTCCCGCTACAAATCTATCAAGTCTTTCACGAATCAAATTAGACGGTTGAGACCCACGACTCCAAGTGAACATGCTCCCACGGAACCCCAGGTCTACTAAACCACATTCATCTAAACATTGACGGAAAGCATCCATCTCTCTTTCTGATCTTATATTACCTCCTTCCTTCTCATGTGAGCTAAGAATTTCCCGAAGAAAATTAACGGACCCCGAACTTCACTTCTTTATTTGTTTCATAAGCTCCCATGTTCTGAATTTATCCGATCTATTAGGCCATCCGTAAATACCACAAGCATACCAACAAACATTATCCTCCCTCATATCCCTAGTCTCCACCAAAATGTGATGAGAGGAGTATGATAAAACAGCAGCATCCATGTTCCTCCACCACAATCCTAGTCCCCCAGAGTTGCCTACGCTATCCAGACATAAACCATCAGTGAAGCCACACTTATTCCGAACCTTTTCCAGCCTACTTTTATCTACCATCGTCTCCATAACGAACACGATATTCGGTCTCTCTCTCCAGACCCAGTCTTGGAGAGTTTTAACTGTCAAGGAATTATTTATCCCTTGACAGTTCCAGCTAAAGATTTTCATTGTTGTTCGCGGGGTTGGTGCACACCAACCTCCGCTACTGTTTCATTAGGACCATTGACTACACCTTCACCCAAGCAAGAGCGTTTTTGTTCAGCTTCACTGTCGACCATCTCGATGTCTGTATCAGTCATTTTGCGCTTCGACACACTGTCTGGAATGAGAGGATTCTGCCCAAAATCATCAGAAATACTCTGCCTTTTATCTTTATTAATAATTTTGGGTCCCATCTTCCTCTTGGCTTTTATATGTTTTCTAGAAACTAGCCCAACAGTACCAGCCTGGAAAGAGAAATTCCCAACATCCACATTTTGTCTTTGCTTCAATTCCCCATCCCCACATACTGCAGGAACATTCCCATTTAATTCATTATGCACGGTCCCCATAGCACTAAGGATTACCTCATTATTTTTGTCCCCTTCCCCTTCAATTTCCTGAATTTGCACGCCCTTATCCACTGACCCATTATTCTCCTCCACCTCCACAATCTCATGATGTTTACATGATTGTTCCTCCAAAGAGATTCCCTCTAACTGTCCCTCAGAAGATTCGGTTCTATCATCACTGTTTTCATGAGGAACCGTTGCAGGTTTTGTGATAAAGAGTGTCCTCTTTGTTCGGACAATCTCCAGTTCCTCCTGTTGCTTAGTGAGCCCCTTTCTAGGAGAAGCTTTAATGTCCAATCCCCAACCACACCCCTTTTCTTTATCCTCTTCAACAACCCGAGTGCAGTTTTTATCCGTGTGACTCAATAAACCACATAAAAAACAGAAGTGGGGCAGACGTTCATATTTAAAAGTCACCTTCACCGTCGACCCACCCCGGGATTTTATCATTTGATGGCGTTTTAAGGGTTTGGTCACATCTAACATAATTCTCACTCTACGGAACGGGTTCACATCAAGAAAGTCCTCCTCAATCTCCATAAAATCGCCTATCGCCCGCTATTGATTTAACATTAGAATCAGATCTACAACTAAAAGGGAGATTGTAAATTCTTACCCAAAAAGGACAGAAATTGAGAGTCATATCAGATGGTTGAATGTCCGCGTCGATTTCTTGCAACACAAGCAACCGTTGTTCGAAACTCCATGGTCTTCCATTAAGGACTTTCTCCATATCTTTCCAGTGGAAGAATTGGAACATGAACATATTGGTACCCATCGATCTGATAACCGCTCCCTCCTTCAAACACCAGACGTGCATCATCGTGCGTTTAAAAGCTTCAAAGTTGAGCGGTTTCTCAGTTAAAACTCTTCCAAACAATCGCAGTGAGAGTTTCTTATCAAGATTTTGATCGGTTTCATCCTCAAGGACAATAACATCATCCTCTTCGTTGATTAAAGCCAGTTTGGAGCATTGCTCGACGAGATCATCCGCCATGAAAGCGGTAGAAAAGTCTCTTAGGAAAACCTAGAGAGAGAAAACCCTAACTCGACGTGAGAAGGGACTAGGGGTGAGGTTACTATAATACATATGTACGCTTTTTACTTGGTTGTTCCATCAAATTTAAGATTATGTTACTTATAGGCATATAAAATCAATAATTATAACATGTTTAAGTTTATACTTGTATTTGGTCTGTGCCACAGGTTGTGTAAATTTTTTATATGCGATGAAAGTTTATTGGTCATTTAAATTTGTTGAGGAATGTTATTAATTTTTAATTTAACATAATGATGTAAGGATTGATAATGGAATAAAAGACTTTAATGATTGTTTAAAACATATCAAAGATTTCAAGTAGTATCAAAGCATTCAAATCTGTTGTTGAATTATGGAGATTATGTTGTTAAGAGTTAAATTGTATTAAAAGTTTTATCTTGTAAATAAATAAATTGTATGTATATAGTAACATTAATCTTTATTAAGAGTTTTAATGCCAAAGAACAAATGTAGAGGCATGCCAAAGAGTGTTTCAAATTAGTGCATGTTTACTTAAAGAGTTGTAAAATCTTACTTATAGTAGTCATTATTATTATTATTATTATTGTTGTTGTTGTTGTTGTTGTTGTTGTTGTTGTTGTTGTTGTTGTTGTTGTTGTTGTTGTTGTTGTTATTATTATTATTATTATTATTATTATTATTATTTTGGCAAAGTAAGTTTTATAAAATGCAAGAAAAATAGCCGAAACTTACATCATAGGTTCAATAGACTAAGATGACCCACCCAAGATGAAATTGCTAAGGGTCGAAAAATACACCTCGTCATCCGCTAGGCAGGGAGCGACATCTCAAAAGATAGCAAACACCTAGGCTTTACGGTGAATCTATACCATATAAGATCACATACAAAAGATGGCAACCAGGCCAGACAAGCTATACAAAACATTAGGTGCTTATCTCATAACTATATACAAGTCTAACATAGTAAATATTCTTGACCCAGCATAGGTCCAATGTGACAGGAGCAACACAACTCAACGTTGAGGTACCTGATCGATACTTCAAAATAGAATGATTAATTTCACCAAAGTAGTGACTATCCAGAAATGGTAACCAAAACATTAAGCACAAGATCCCATCTAGTACTTAGACCAAAATCAGTGGGTCAGTGACAAGAGACCAAATTGTTTTGTTACTAAACAATGTTCAAAACAGAAGACGATTAAGCCAGCTAGACACTGAATCAGCTTTATTGAGGGCCTTGCCTACGTATACTTCACTCTTGTAACCTTTCTAAAGAGGGCTTAAAGGGAAAGGAGGACCCTAGAAGCCTTAGTTTCGAGGGGGTTAGCATGCTATCATCCCTGCACAGACAAAATTAACCATTAGGTCTCTCTTTCCAGGATCGGTGTTCACCTCTACAGTGGTTATTACCATTTCCCCGATTGCGTTAGTTGAGTAAATCTCCGTTGTGTTACTTGGGGTATGAGGTAGTTTGGATGGGGAGGCATGGGTTCGTTGTAGATGCACCTGACCTTGTTTCGAGGGTGGGGTAGCAACCTTTCTAGGTTTCTGTTGGGTTTAATCCGAGGTGATGACCGCATGTGACGACTCTTTGACCTCCCCATCAGTTGTATCTTTCCCTCCTTTGGTGGCCTTGGAGCAGGCTCAGTTACCCTATTCCTTTGTTCTCCCATCCTACACTTACCGCAAAAGATTGGCTTTCAATTGTACACAACTCTTTGATTAACTAGTTCCTCATGTTCGTTGATGAAATAAATCTCATCAGGAAATTCACTATAGACATTCATTTCAATTAGAACCCTGGCATACAACATTCTTTCATGTTTAGTTGTTGCGTTATCCACACGTATAACTGGACCTAACGAGCTTGCTATTTTCCTCAGGGTTGCATCGCTCCAATATTCAAGCCCTAGAGTTGGGAATTTCACCCAAATAGGCATGGATGTTAGGTTTGCCTTACTAGCTGAGGTCTTAGGAGTTCATGGCTTTACCACAAATGGCTTTTTGTCAAACAAAATGCCACTCATGTCGCTAGCGTTGTCCCTATCTAGATTCGACGCCATACGTACAATAAAGACTCCTTTACCTAATAAGCCAACCTTATCAATAGACAAATTCTTCCATATTCTTTTGACAAAACCTTCTATAACTTGAAGGGGCGATTAGCCCTAAGCACATAACACACCACAGCTGATTCCCAAAACAATAATTCATCCATTACATCTTCTTCATTGATTTTGACAAGGGCTTTACCTAGAGTTATGCGATCCAAGCGTTCTCCAGGCTGCACGTTTGGAGGTTCTACCGTAGGGGTCATTCTTGCATCCTTAGACCTAGAATTACTTGTTGCCTCAATCAAATTAGCAAGGATGGCCCTCGCCTTTGGTTGGGGTTTCAAAATCTGGTTTGGGGATGAAACTAGGGTTTCAAATTCTAAACCCGACGTACTTGAAAAATTTTATTATGGGGAAATAGATCGATTCCTTGCACTATTACCCTTAACACATTGTTTGCCCTTCTTCTTGGTAAGCCTTCCTCTTCCTCTACCCGCCATTGTTGTGCTACGGAGGAGCACGTAGAGCTGCCCAGTAGCACGAAGAATCGCCTAAAGAGAAGAAGGGAAACACAACTCTAAAACTTTATTATTGTTATTATTATTATTATTATTATTATTATTATTATTATTATTATTATTATTATTATTATTATTATTATTATTATTATTATTATTATTTTTGCAAATAAAACTTTTTTTCATTCACATAAAAAAAACACATACATCAGACATAGGAAACTCAACCTGACTTATTTGCATCAGTGTGGAATCAAGGCACACCTTCTATGAAGGGTTTCCTCGGCCCACTCTTCATGTGCATACGAGACGGGCGAGGCCAAAACAAGCCAACATATCAGAGCTACCATAATCCAAAGCTATACAAGCTACTTCAAAAACATAAAGTCCATTTGGCCTAGCATAAAAACAAAACAGGTCTTAAATAGTAGACCAATATATACTAAGCACCAACACCAAATTATCAAGTAGGCAGAAGCAACATCCTCAAATTGAAGTCTTAAAGCATACTAAATTGACCAGCATCTTAGCAGGAGCATGAACATGATCAGGAGTGCACACAAACATACTAATTGACTCACACTTACACAAGACAACAGCCGAAGGCAGAAACCAGCAAGCTGATATGACAAGTAGTGCAGCACCACCATCAAATCAACACAAGTTGTAGGGACCTCTTCAAAACACATGACAACAGCTGAATAGCTATAGCAAAGAAGAACAAATTATGACAGTAGATCATGAGCATGACAGCAGCACATTAGACCATGATAGCAGCACACCAACACCGCAGTAGATAACAAACCATCACAACACAGCAGCAGCCTCAGCAGAGAGTACACAGACAACAACGATAGAGACTAGCAGAACAATATTTAGCAGCTTGAGCAAACGAAGAGCACAACCATAGCACAAGCAATTAAGGTAGCACTAGCATGCATTTAACAAACAACCATAGGCAGCAGCATCAGTAGTATCTCAGAGCATATCAGAGCAAATCAGGAGGAACAACCAACTAGGCAGACAATTCAAAGAAAACAACAACACAAACCCCAATAATGCAACAGCAGCTAGTAAAGCCCATCATCACTAATCAATTTTAACAACAGAAATCCCATAGCATCAAGCCAAGAGCCATAACCATCACATAAATCAGCCCTAATAGCATCACCATCAAGCCATGCCTAGTATTTGAATAGCAAAGATGAGCACAGATACCAATAAAATTAGCAACTAATCCACAAACTTAGGAGACAAACTAGCATAATACCAGCACCACAACTAAACCATAGAACAATAATGAGCAGGTCACTCCAGCATCAGAAATAGGGAACTCAAAACAAGCAGGCAACAACTAGCTTGATGATCATACCAATAACAATCATCCAGAACCAACTAGCATATACATACAAGACAAACCAGCAGCAGACTAGAGAAAAGGCTCAATATACAATACAGAGCATCTGCGACTAATATCACGTTGAATCATGCCAACCACAAAAGTAAGGGACCAAACACAGTGCATCCATATCGCTTCATTCCTACATTTCCAAATACGATAAATAGTCGAGGCATAAATAGCAATCATCACCTGTTGCTTAGAGCGGGAGAGACCATTTATCCGAAAGTTCATGCGCACAAAACGTTTCAAAGCATTGCCAGTCCATCTTTAGATTTCCGCCAAGCACAACAGACTAAACGGGCACTCAAAGAATAGATGAGAGTGCATTTCCGAAAGCACACCACAAAGAGGGCATAAATCATCATCCACAACTCCGAGACGTATGAGTTTGTCCTTTGTTTTCAAGCCTTTTTTTGGCTGCTAACCAACAAATAAATCTAGCTTTGGGTATGGCTAGCCTGTTCCAAATAAAATGCCGCAAGCGAACCTTCGGTCTGGTCTCCAAACTAGATTCATGGACCTCCTTAGTTGAATACATATCCTGACATATTCAATGCCTCAAAGCTGCAGTTACACGACTAAGCTTCTTGATAGTCCAAGTGGTTGTAATCGAGGCATTGAAAATCACCCATCTTGCGCCTTAAGAATAGACATCGTGAACCCACTTAACCTAAAAGGTTTCCCTCATCATCTGAATATGCCACGCTATTTTCCTAATTGCAGCTTGATTCTAGAGATGAACGTTGCGAATACCAAGGCCCCCGACCTTTTTAGAGGTGCATACATCGTTCCATTTGATATTGACAAGCTTAGGAGAGTGAGAAACTCCAAACCAAAAAAAGGACTTGCAGATGGAATTCACAATAATTGATCACTTGCTTCGGTAGAATAAAGATCTAACACCAATACGAAGTAATCCCTAACAATACTGAATTGATGAGCTGTAATCGAGTAGCGTAAGAAAGTTGTTTATGTTGCCTAGAACTGATTTTCTTGGTCATTTTATCAGCCAATTGCTCGCAATCAGCAATACTTAGGCACTTGGATGACAGGGGAACACCTAAGTATTTGAAAGGAAGTGTACCAAGAGAAAAGCGAGAGAGGTTCATAATTTCATCTCGGAGGGAAGCATCTATCTGTACTAGATATAGCCGACTTATCAGTGTTAGCATGTAGCCCGGAGGTATTGGAGAAGACCTTGATGCAATCACAAATAACCCGAACAGAGGAAAGATCACCTTTACAAAATATCATCAAATCGTCTGCAAAACAAAGATGGGTGAGCTTGATGGACTTGCATCGAGGATGGAAGCCAAATGTACCCACAAGACGTTTCAAGCTGCGAGATAGATACTCCATGCCAATAACGAATAACAAGGGTGAAAAAGGATCTCTTTGACGTAACCCTCTTTTAGCTACAAAAATTTTAGTGGGAGCCCTATTAATCATTAAGACATATCTCTAGCCGTAATACACGCCATAATAATTTTGATGAACCGGTGTGGAAAATTAAGAGCCAAAAGCATCTCTTTAATAAATTTCCAGCTCATCGTGTCCTAGGCTTTGCAAAGGTCAATCTTCATGTGGCAACTAAGTGCACACCCTTGTCGAGAGTAATGTTTCACAATGTCTTGGCAAAGTAAAATGTTGTGCATAATGCTACAGCCAGCTACAAAAGCTCCTTGAGCTTGATCGATCAAATAATCCAACACCCACTTAAGACGAGAGCACAATAGCTTGGAAAAACACTTATATACACATGTCAACACGAAATCGGACGGAAATCACCTGGAGATAAAGGACTACGAACCTTGGGAATCAATGTTAGTGTCGTGATATGCCAACTCTTGAGCATCTGTCCATTTTCAAAGAAGCCTTATAGAACTTGCTATTGAAGCCATCAAGCCGCAGGGCTTTATCATCCGGTATACTCCATAAAGCTTCCTTAATTTCAGCAGAGAAAAGTTGAGATCAAGTAAAATATGATGTTGAGCAGAGAGGATCGGACTCGAACACACCGTTTTAATGTTAATCGTACTTCTGCCCGCTTCTTCAAAACAAAAGAGTCCAGCATAAAAATCAAAAAAAGTCTTATGAATAACCACAGGATTAGTGATATCTCGCCCTTGATATTTGATGAAAACTATTCTGTTATGTCTCTGTTTGAGCTTGATACTCTGATTAAAAAAGGAAGTATTATCATCCCGAAAATGAACCCAATTCATCTTAACCTTTTGGCGAAGACTAGCTTCCAGCTCCTCTTTAAGACGACAAAAATGCGTAGCAGCATCCTGTTCTTGAGTAGCTAAAGAAAGATTATCTCCACACTCATGAAGTTGATTCTGAAAAGAAAGCAAATCAGTATAGGCTCTATCCACCTCTAACTACAAATGTTCCTTACCAAATAAAGTTTTCAGTTTACTCTTAAGTAGTCGTAGCGCTTGACAAATTTGGTAACCAACATAACCTGCAATCTCAATATCCCAAACCTCTCGAACACTCTCAATAAAGACATATTTCTTAGTCCAACAATTGAAGAACCGAAATGGCTTCTTAGTCTACGGAAAAACTAAAAAAAACACTAGCATCAGAGTATGATCATAGTCTCCTTCAACAAGGAGTGGAATACTGAGTTAGGGAAACTATCCTCCCATAGATCATTTTCTTAAACTCTATCAATCTTACTCATAACTTGGTTAACTCCTGCTTGTTTATTAAACCAAGTATCGAATCTATCATGGTATTTGAGATCATGGATATGACATAAAGCCATACAATCACGAAGTGGTTGAACTTCACCTAGGCGCACTGAAGACCCTAACCGTTCATCAAGATGAGCCACACAGTTAAAATCTCCCAAAGAAATCCAAGAAGAAGAGATGGATGTACTTAGAGACTGAAGATCATGAAACAAATACAGTTGATCTTGTTTAACTGAGGAACCATAAACAAAGGTACAAAGGAATGTGACCCCATTGTTCGGAGTGACTTTAATATGGATGAGTTGACTTCGACAATACAAAACATCCACTTGAGCATCCTCACTCTTCCAATCTAATATAATACGATCTATGTCGTGCCAAGCTAAATTAGTGGTGAGACACCAAGAAGGAAACATACAAAGATAAAGCGAGCCTAAGCCTTTGCGCTTCTCCTTAGTTTCAAGGAGACCAATAAGGCTAAAATTATTTGAAGATAGAAAGCGAGCAACCTCTAATTATTTCTTAACCTTATTAATACCCCTAACATTCCAAGCACCAAAACTAATCATCCTCCTGAATGGGGTGAGCCCCCAGCGCTATATTATTAGAAGAAACACCATGCTCGATACTTAACACATCAAACCCATTGCGAAGAGGCACTAAAGCCTGTTGTTGAACAGGGGCCATAACCTGAGATGCTTGTGATACACCAATCTGAGGTAAGGAGGTTTCAGGCTGTATAAAAATTTGAAACCCTGGGAGGAGACATATGACCCAAAGCCGGATGTGGATTCTTAGGAGAAAGCGATTGAGCTG
Organism: Amaranthus palmeri; assembly: GCA_019776075.1. NCBI lineage: Eukaryota > Viridiplantae > Streptophyta > Magnoliopsida > Caryophyllales > Amaranthaceae > Amaranthus > Amaranthus palmeri. The sequence continues at coordinate 165,923 of JAAKBH010000362.1, forward strand.
GAGTGGAAGCAAGGATGTAAGTGGTTTGCTCGGGAACTGCCTCAACTATTGGTTGTTCCTTAGCCTTTGGTGGTTTAGGACGATATACTTTCTTGAACGGGCGAAAGCCATTCTCATCCACCGCTAAGGAAACCTTTAGAAGGCCCATAGACAATCAATAGCACCATGGTCAAATTCAGCACAGTTGGAACACCAAGTAGGCTTCTAATCATATTGAACCCGTTGAATAACCAGCTCATCATGTTCATTCGAAAAAAATAATTCCTCTGGGAATCCTTCACTCACATTCATATCCACCAAAATACGGGCATACATCAAACGTTTCTTGGTGAGTGTGGCTTTATCATTTTTAAGAACATGACCCAAAAAACTAGCAATTTGTGTCAACATATACTCAGAGCAATACATAACATCAAGAGCAGCAACTTAATCCACACAGGCACAGACGTGAGACTAGATTTCGAATAAGAAATATTTGGGCACCATGGTTTCACAATAAAAGGATTTTTTTATCAAAAAGTAAACCATTCATATTACAAGCATGCTCCTGATGTTCCTGCAATGCAAATCGAACTAAAAAGACGCCTCTATTAGCCATTCCAATCTTATCAACCTCAAGATCCTTCCATAATCTCTTAATAAAACCTTCAACAACATGGAGAGAGGGGTTAGAACTCATAGCATTACAAACAACGGAGTGTTCACAAAACTTAATTTCAGGTTCAATATCCAATTTACTAATTTTTGCAATTTTACGAACAGTTGGTGTGCTAGAATTAAGAGTTGGCACCACGGAAGGAGTAGTAGGCAAAGGAATACTAGGTGCAAAGATACCTGATTTCAGAGCTTTACCTGTCAACACGGATGCCCAACTCAATCCTACCACGCTTGGGGGAACATCTTCCACTGTCGAATATGGAGCAGCAGCCATAGCCTTAAATGTCGAAGGCCTCCTAAACCCAGCACACTCTTTAAAAAGATATCTTTTCGGTGAGAACGAAGATTCACGCGAAGAACGGCCATCAGAAGGAACACGGGGAACCGCCTTCACCTTGGGTGGCCTGCCTCTTTTGCCCATGGTCGGATTCCGGTGAGAATCGAAGAGAAGACCACTCAAACGAGCACAAAATCGCCTAGTGATTATTATTATTATTATTATTATTATTATTATTATTATTATTATTATTATTATTATTATTATTATTATTATTATTACTATTATTATTATTATTATTATTATTATTATTATTATTATTATCATTATTATTATTTTTTTATTATTATTATTTTTTTTTATTATTATTATGATTATTATTTTTTTTTGGCAAAGTAAGCATTATAAAATGCCAGAGAAAAAGATAGCCGAAGCTTACAAATGTCCAAGAGACTTAGAAGACTAACCAACCTAAGCTTCTAAGGGACAGGCCCGAGAACGCATCTCCTAATTTATACAGTGAAGATTTATCTCACTGAAGTGTTACAAAGACTAATCAAATCAGACTACCCTATGCAATTTATACATTCAGTGTTCTAAAACAAAATGTATTCACTTTCCTAAGCTAGGACCAAAACAGAAGCATAACCATAACAGCATCAGGCTCCAGCTAGCAATAAGCAACAACAGCAAACCGAGTGCAGCAGCAAATAGCATCAATAAGATCACATCAATGACCAGCAGAAAGCTTGCATCAGTTGTACTCCAAAACATTTCATAACTAGAAGATAACCCACCATGATTCAAAAACATCAGCAGCAGGCCAGCACCAATTCAACACAAGAAGTAGTTGATCAGTGCACTGAGAAGTCTCAAAACAGACTTCCTTATCGTGGCAGCCCAATCTCAAAACATTACAGTATTTGGGGGCTATCTAAAAAATTAAGAAACAAATCAGTAGCCACACTCATATAGAGCACTACCAGACCTTACATATAGAGTATTTAATCCAGCAAGCCAGCTGATTTCAATAGCCAACAGAGTACAATTTAACAAGTGACACACATAGAGTATAGCAGGCACCAAGCTATGGACTTGTTGAAGGAATGCCGCATCATGAGCAGCACTAGTTTCCTCACAGTACACTCCCAATCAACACGGACCAAAGCACATATGGTTGAACCCAACCTATGATTCTCTTTGCTTGAAAGAAGGGAAGGAGTAGCAACCCAAGTTTACCCTCAAGATACAAAACTGCAGGGGCAGTTCATACATAAGCCAAGACAAACTCAATCAGGGAAGCCAGCATCAATCATCGCAATCAAACACAACCCAAGCTAGTTGGGGGGTCAATTTGAGGCACTCAGGGAGTTCGAAAATGCAGTAAGCCAATTCTTTACATATCAAACTATAATCCCTAATTCAAATTAGGGTTAAGACATTAGGATTTCGAAATCGTCAATTAAGATTTGAGAAATCGACATCTCCAATTGGGATTATACACATTAAATTACAGAAACAGACCAAACCAGGGAGTATTGGTATCAAGAGGTTCACACACATGCCTTGAAGACCAATCTTCGATTACTAGAAGATGGGGTTCTGAGCATCATGAACTCGCCTGTGGTAATACTCCATTAAAATGGCAGCACAGCCTTCGAACAGGCTAGAGACTTGAATTTCAGTGCGAGACTCAACCCTTCAGCAGATAATCGATCAACCTCTACATCCCCTGATTCGATTAGGGTTAAATTAATCGAAGTTTACGATTAGGGTTTGAGAAATTCAATCCCTCAATTTGGGATTAATCCTTAAGACAGAAGCTTGTGAAATTGGGTTCGAAATTCGACCCTTCAGCAGCAGAACAGTTCATAACCTTTATCCCCTAATCAATTATTATTATTATTATTATTATTATTATTATTATTATTATTATTATTATTATTATTATTATTATTATTATTATTATTATTATTATTATTATTATTATTATTATTATTACTATTATTATTATTATTATTATTATTATTATTATTATTACTATTACTATTATTATTATTATTATTATTATTATTATTATTATTATTATTATTATTATTATTATTATTATTATTATTATTATTATTATTATTATTATTATTATTATTATTATTATTATTTGGAAAAATGATATTTCGTTAATCCAAAATAAAACAAGCCAAGCTCATACATAAGGAGCACTCCTCACTCCGTCATTACATCAGTATGGAAAACGCACCCACCTTCGACGAAGGGTTGCACGCCCCACTCTTTATGTGCGGAAGCAAGGAAGCAACCAAGGGAACTAAAGTTCGACAATACAACTCAAAATAGAAATTTAGGCTATTACCTTCGTTTATAAAAAACCCGCAACCAATTAGCAGCAACCAATACGTGTTTGTCCACAAGTGAAGAACAACGAAACCAATCCCAAAACGAAACTTTCTCAATTTACTTTCTCTCTCTAAGACCAAGAACAACGTGTTTTTATTATTATTATTATTATTATTATTATTATTATTATTATTATTATTATTATTATTATTATTATTATTATTATTATTATTATTATTATTTATTTTTTTTTTGGCAAAGTAAATCTTATAAAATGCCAGAAAAATAGCCGAGGCTTACAACGGTTTAAAAGACTGAGAGGTCTAGCCAAACGAAGCTCCAAGGGACAGGCCCCTTGTCATTCGCGAGGTCTGGATAGACGCCTCCAAAAAGAGAGAGTATCTCTAGCCTAAACAATAACGGTGGGCCACAAAAAAAATACAATTGAATTCCATACAATTAAAACTGTGCAAATACTAATCAATCCTATCAGCAAATATCCAAAAGTAGCACGTTCTTCATTTAGGCTGCCAACCCAACGAAGCACTTGATCTCCAAAACAAGACAGACCCGCAGATGCCACCAAGATGAGGTAACGAGCTTCAAAATGCCCAAGGCACTGCATCAAAACCATGCTCAAGATCCTTTAGTCCGATTTGTGCATACAAAAAACGAGGGCTGCTACCTTGAACCAATTCATCACCAGCAGGTTAGCTTTGGACGTGACATCAGCAAGACAGTAGCAGCAATTATCATCGAGTTCAGTGACAGGCATCATCACAAGAAACCCGAATAATGCAAAAACAGTTAGCATGTCGAAAACATAAGGAGCATTAGCAACATATTCGACAGCACAGCCAGAGGAGCAGCCCCTTCACAATTTTGCATAACAACATCATAACAGCACCAGTAGCACACTCCTCTTTAAGACCGGCAACAGCTCCAAACAAGGGACAATGAAACAACCATCAGAACATATCTAAAATGATCAGAACCAGAGCAACCAGCATCATCATCCTTTGGCACGACAATCCATTTCAATTGCAAAGCCACATCATACACCTGCAGCATGCCTATGCTATTGCAAAAATACGATCAGCCCCTTGTGCGTCGCTTCCCCATGAACCAATAATAGTATCAAAGCTTCCCCATGAACCAATAATAGTATCAAAGGCTAAGGTAAAAGAAGAACACAACATACAGGAACCCTAACAGCAGCACTGTGAGGCAGCAGTCAATGGTGAGGGCACCAACACAACCTGCAAACAGACATATCAATACTCCAGCTTCTAGCCTATACACCTTGTTAGCAGGCCTTAGGTGAGAGGATACCACAAAAAAAGATCATTTCAATATTACACCCAAGGAGGAGCCATCAGTTTCCAACAATGATAGTTCAACGCTTAGAATCAAGTACACTTACAATCGAGCAGCAAGCTATGATTTTCATACAGAACCGAAGGTTCACCAAAGAATATAGGAATAGCAATTAATTCGCTACCCTCGAAAACACAACTGCGGTTGCAGTTCATGAGAGGTTGGGTCGATTTAGGGATGTTACCCAATCTTGGTAACAAATCGAACTGAGATTCGACTTCAACAACACCCCACAAGACCAATTTACATTTGGACTCAGGACCATAACAGCATCCAAACAAAAATTGGGCAAATACCTCTATGCCGCCATTTGAGGATTGGATCTTGCATCTGGGATACCCAAAATTGGGTCAAACACGCTGAGAAATCGAGGGGTGAACATCGAATTTTCTCAAAAGCTCGAACCCGGTCACAATTAGGTCTAAGATTGAGCAATTGGAAATCTCAAACCAAACCTTAGAACAAGAAGGGGATGACGATTCAAAGTAGCAAGGAGGTAGAGGTGGAAAACCTCGCTTACTCCAGACATCTTCAAGGTATTTTTAGTGTTTGGGTACAAGAATCGAACCACAAAACGCTTTGTACTACCAATCAAAATCGCTGAGTTTAGAATCAAACGACCTTTTTTTTGGTAGGTGAAGCAGCTGGGCTGACGGTAGAACATTAGCACACCGGTGGGCTCACCCTTCTCGGTGGTCGGCCCCACCTCCTGCCTGCCATGGCGGGGTAGATCGAAATCGCCCGGCAGGAGGGTGTTTTTAGAGAGAGGGTAGAGAGAAGTGGCTCTATTATTATTATTATTATTATTATTATTATTATTATTATTACTATTATTATTATTATTATTATTATTATTATTATTATTATTTATTACTATTATAATAATAATAATAATAATAATAATAATAATAATAATAATAATAATAATAATTATTATTATTATTATTATTATTATTATTATTATTATTATTATTATTATTATAATTAATTTTTTTTCCAAAAGATTTTTCGATTAAACACTAAATCAAACATTTACATGCGGAGTAAACAACCCATATTTCCGAGGGTCTCCCTACCATTGCATCAGTATGAAAAATAAGCCCACCTTATAGGAAAGGTTTCTCATCCTCACTCTTCATGTGCACGGGAGACACTAGGAAATCTCAAAAGAATAGACGCGACATGCGGCGCTATACCAAAGGAGCTACCTATGAGACATTTAATTTTACATTCCATAGGTACCAAAAGCAATAGAAAATACAAGAAAAAAACAAAACACACTTTGAGAAGTAGGAGGGGCTCAAAAAGCTATACAAAAAACACAGTAATACCCCAGCATACTATCTCCATCTCCTAGATTGAGATGCTGATTCGGAGCGCTGCTGCAAGAGGATACTACTGCTGATATTGGGTGATAGGCTACGAGGCTGTTTAGTTCCTACTGTAACCAATTGCTGCTCCAAGGGGCAATTATGAGTGCAAACATCAGCTGCTGTGTACGACTTTTGTACCTGCTGTACAGCCTCCAAACTGTCTGGAAGAGACTGCCCAAATCAGATGTTGTTAGGGGTTGGTGTGCACTCACTTTGTGGGGTGATGCACAGTGCTGCAGGGGTAATGTGTGGGCTTCCATCATGGTCTGCCAGTAGCTGCTAGACCCAGGTATGAATGGGTCTGTCATGGAATAAATGGTTGAGCCTAGTTGTGGATTCCATCATGATAACCTCCACCACTTTTTGGGCAGTTGCAACTCTCTTGTGCCACACGGCTTCATTCCTTACACGCCAAATGACTTAGACAAGGTTGTCAAAGATGGCTTCGATGATTTTTACCTTGGATCTAGGCATACACCGTTGCAGTGTAAGTCTTTTACGCGTTTGATATTCCAAATCAGTTTAAGACGTTGTCTTACCAAGTCTATGCACTGTCTGCTATAGTCACAGTAGAAAAAGAGGTGATCTTTTGTTTTTGTCTGGTTGCTACAAATGGGACACATGTCATCCATAGTCACACCCATGAATAGGATTAACACCCATTATTATTATTATTATTATTATTATTATTATTATTATTATTATTATTATTATTATTATTATTATTATTATTATTATTATTATTATTATTATTACTATTACTATTACTATTACTATTACTATTTTTTTTGCCAAAAGATTTTTCATTAAACACTAAATAAAGACATATACATATGGGGCAACCAGCCCAAATTTCCGAGGGGATCTCTACCATTGAATCAGTGTGAAAGAATAGCCCACCTTCAAGGAAGGGTTTCTAATCCTCACTCTTCATGTGCACGGGAGGCACTAGGAAATCTCAAAAAGAATAAGCGCCACAAGGGGCGAATAGCAAAAGGCGCAACCTATGAGACCATAAAAATACATTTCATAAGCGCCAACTACAAATCTCAACTAAGAAGAAAAAACAAGCACCCACAAACAAACAAAACCAAGGGGGAGGGGCTCAAAATCAATACAAAACCAGTACCAAAAAGGTTTCAACGGGGAGAGCTACAAAATAAGAAAGCTAACAACTGCTTGAACACCAAGCTCGAAACCAAAAGAGCCCCAGGGAAGGACCTACAACCAACTCAAGATAAAAGACTCCACATGTGGTGAAGTGAAAACAGAACTGCTGCTGCTATTAGGTGGGCACTAAACTATCTGCAGGGGAGCCCATACGCTGTAAATGCAAGGGGCTGCCCATCAAGGAGGGCCTGCTGATGCTGAAAAGGAACCACCCAGGGCTGACGGATCAACTTAAGCTGCTGCTGGTCACTAATTCAAACAAGGAACCTCCTGCTGCTGCTGGCTGCTATTGCGATGATCACCACAGATGCATTTGGGCAGTGGGATGCAGTAGGTAGGTCAGGAAAACAATCTGCTGTGGATAGGAATGGCTGCTGCTGTCTTAGGATCTACTACTTCTGAAGGTAGACGTTGCTGTTATCAAGCTACTGGCCAAAGGTGCTGCTGCCTTAGGGAAACACAAGGCTAGAGAAAGTAGCTTTTGCAAATCTGACTGGGCCACCTACTGATGTTGCTGTCTTCCTAACCTGTTTAAGTGGGAGAACAGGTGGTAGGCTGCTGCTGGTGCAAAGGCTCAGTCAGCCTACTTGGTGGCCACAACTCCTTGATCCAATTTTGGATGGGAGTGCTCCAAGATAAATGGCATACTTTCGCCTTTGTTTCCTGTTTGATAGTGTCAACTACCCTGTAAAAAACTGTAACATTAATATTCCAAACGACTTCATTCCTTGTGCGCCAAATGGCGTAGACTAAGTTAGCCATGATGGCTTCAATGATTCGCGCTTTACTCCGTGGCATATGATGTCTGCGATGAAGATCCTTTAGACTCCAAACATTCCAAAGCACTTTTAGCTAGTGTCTCACCATATAAATGCATTGCCTACTAAAATCACACCTGAAAAATAGATGGTCTATTGTTTCCGCATTGGACCACAACTGGGGCAAGTGTCATTATCAATCACCCCCATGTTCATGAGTTTTTGCTTCGTTTTTAGCCTATCTTGATACGCAAGCCATATTATGAAGCGGCTCCTTGGAACTGTAGCCCTATTCCAAGCTGTGTTTGCCCACACTACTTTGGCTTGGGGCCCCTGTAGATCTTTGTAGACTTCTGCAATGGAGTAGCTCGGGGTGTTCATCTATTGACTCAACGTTTCTTTGACTTTGCATAGCTTTTTGATTACCCAACTAGCAGTAGCTGGGGCGTTGAAAATGTCCCATCTACCCCCTTTCATATAGATACCATGAACCCATTTCACCCAAAGAGAATCCTGCTTAGTGCTCATATGCCATGCGATCTTGCCAATAGCAGCAAGGTTCAAAGAGTAGAGGTTGCGCACACCTAAGCTCCCTTCCTTTATGGGACTACAAACTTTATCCCAGTTGACATTACCGGGCTTGTTGTTGTCTGCTAGGCCATGCCATAAGTAGGAGCGAAAAATACTATTGATCTGGTGCAAAATCTTTTTGGGAACGATGACAATCTAGCACCAGTAGTTGGACACACTCATAAGGATAGAGTTTACAAGTTGCAGCCGAGCCGTATAGGAGAGAGCCTTAGCGTTCCATGATCTGATCCTCCTAGTCAGTTTTTCCACTAGACACTCGCAGTCTGCAATTGTGTATCTTTTGGAAGTGAGGGGCATGCCTACATAGCGAACGGGTAGTTTCTCAAGGGTGAGATCCAAGCACTGAGCTGCACAATTCCTAAATTCCTGATCTACCCCAGCCAGGAAGATCCCAGACTTTGCGTAGTTGGCACAGAGACCTGAGCTAGCAGAGAAAACATCCACCCCTTGGAGGAGGACCTTGATTGATTGCATATCCCCTTTACAGAATAACATAAGATCGTCGGCAAACACAAGATGGTTGAGTTTCATTTTGACGCACCGAGGGTGAAAGGAGAAGGCATGATTATTCCCCGCAATCTTGAGAATCCTAGACAGATACTCCATGCCTATAACAAATAGGAGGGGCGACATTGGGTCCCCTTGTCGGACACCTCGCTTTGCTTTGAAACTAGTCGAGGCAGAGCCATTGATCATCAAAGAATACTGAGTGGACGTCACACAGGCCATAACAATTTTGATGAATCTTCGAGGGTTATTGAGGGCTACCATCATGTCCTTGAGGAAGTCCCAATTTAAGGTGTCGTAAGCGTTGCGTAGATCCATCTTCAGGAGGCAGCTGGGCATACAATACTTTCTCCCACAATGTTTCACAATATCCTGGCAGAGAAGAATGTTATGAAGAATGCTGCGCCCTTCAACAAAAGCCCCCCTGATTAGGGCTAATAATGCTGTCTATGACTCTCTTGAGCCTACTGCAGATGAGCTTCGAAATACATTTATAGATAACATTGCAGCAGGAGATGGGGCGGTAGTCACCTGGACCCTTGGGGCATTGGGTCTTGGGGATCAAGGTGATTGCAGTAATATTCCATTCCTTCGGGAGCACCCCTGTGATGAAGAAGGTTTGGATAGCCTGAATAACATCAATGCCCACCACTGGCCAAGCAACTTTGTAGAAACCACTGTTGAACCCATCCATGCCAGGTGCTTTATCGTCGGGAATGCTCCAAAGGGCTTCCTTAATTTCATCCGGTGAAAAATGAAGGTTGAGAAAGTATTGATGATTCTCATTAAGGATATTTCCCTGAAGGATAACACTCATATTGATCGGACGTCTATCCCTGATGTCTGTGCATAACAGATCCCGGTAGTATGATTGGAATATCTCGCATATCCTGGTCTGTTCTGTTACAATCTCATCACCCATATGAAGGACATTGATGGTATTCGCCTTCTGCCTCTGCTTGATCGATTGGTGGAAGAATTTTGTGTTTTCATCCCCCATAGTAAGCCAGTTTATCTTGGCTCTCTGTCGCATAGCTGAATCCTTGTCTGCTTTTGCTCTTTTGAGGATTCCTGCCATATGGCATTCAATATCAATTAAATGGGGGTTAGAAGAGTCAGAGTGTACCTCCTCCTGTGCTTTGAGATGGTTGAACTCAGCTTGGCTCACCGCAGCTAATTCATCCTTCTTGAATTTACGCAGGCAAAGATTCTTTATGGATTTAGGTTCTCGATAACCCTGTGGCAGCTAGCACCATGAGGATCAAATTTCCAGTGCTCCTTCACTGAAGTAAGGAAGTCCTCCCGTTGACCCCAGAAATTGAAAATTTTGAAGGGTTTGGCTCGTCTCGGCTGTTTAAAGAACTGGATGAGTATAGGGGTATGGTCAAACTCCCCTTCAGGTAAGAAAATCACTTCTGAAGTGGGGAAGGTGGTTTCCCACTAATGATTCCCCATAGCACGGTGAATTTTGCTTAGCACTCTTGTTGCTCCACTTGTTATGTTGGTCCAAGTGAAGAATCTCCCCGTGCTTTTAAGATCGTGAATGTCACAGCTTTCCATGCAATCCCTTAGAGGTTCAAGCTCCTGGTGACGCCGTCTTTGGCCTATTCTTTTGTCCAAGTTCGCTATACAATTGAAATTTCCAATAACTAAGTATGGGCCACTAATTTGCTGCTTAAGATGTCGTAATTGACTGAAGAGATCCTCACGTCCCTTCTTGTCATTTGAGCCATACACGAAAGAGCACTGAAACTTCTCGCCTACTAGGGGTGTTGCTTCAATGTGAATGATTTGGCTGCTGCACCAGATGATGTCTACATTCAGTTCATCGCTTCTCCAGGCTACAATGATCCTACCCCCCTTATGGCACGCCAAGTTATGAGTGAAACACCAAGAAGGACACAACCTTTGGTAAAGGGCTCCTAATCCTTGCCGCTTTACCTTCGTCTCGAGGAGACCAAATAGGCTTTTGTTATGGTTTGAGATGAATTTCGCCACTTCTACTTGCTTGTGAGCCTTGTTTAGTCCCCTCACATTCCATGAAAGGATGCTATACATCTCCATCGATGGGGTAAGCCCCTAGCGCTTTTATTGGAAGTTCTTGGACTTGAGAATGCTCCTTAGTTGTCTCCGTAGTCAGAGTAGCAAAGGGATTGGAGGTGGCCACCTCAACACAATCTTTCCCCGGGCTACGCGAGCGTGGGCGAGGACTTCTGTTGGTGGGGGTTTTAGGTCTCGCCACAGATTGCTCTGCACCCAAGTCCTTAGATGGTGGTATCTGCTTGGCTACATACTGTTTCCGCACCACCTTTTGAAAGCCCTCCTTGTCTTTCTGCAGTTTGAACACGGGTTTTTTAGCCTGTTAACCGGTTTTGCATTCGGCCTCTGAGTGTCCCAACTTCTTACACTTCTTGCATAGGATAGGTTTCCACTCATAAGTCACTTTCTGTGTGACTAGTTCATCTTTGACATCAATGAAATGGATTTCCTCGGGGTACTCTTCGTTAGTGTTCAATTCAACAAGCACCCTAGCAAAACGTAGTCTCGACCTTTGACTTGTGGCTTCGTCCAGTTTTATAACATTCCCAATTAATCCAGCAATCTTCCTTAGACTCTTTTCTCCCCTATTGCATCTTGAGTTTGGGCAATTGTATCCATACGGGCATGGTAGAAAGACTGTTCTTATCGGTTGACATCTCCGGTTTCCATGGTTTGATGATGAAGGGTTTATTATCAAACAAAACTCCATTCGACTCATAGGCTTTATCCCTATCATCCATAGTTTTCAAACGCACAATGAAGACACCACTATCCACTGTTCCTACAGTATCGATGTCTAGGTCTTTCCAGATACGCCTCACAAACCCATCAATTACGTGTAATTGAGGGTTTGAACCAACTACATAGCATACCACAACACATTGCCAATAATGAATTTCCTCTTGCACATCAGAAAAATAAATTTTGAGGATAGGATTACCTGACATGGCAGAATTCTGAGTATTAGTGCTACGGTTCTGTTTACTGTTATCGCAAGTAGCTTGTTCCTGATTCTTGCTGTGAACATTAACAGTAGGGGTAGCATCCACTAAAGGCGACTTCCCATGAACAATAGCTGCCCAGCTTGGGCTGGGAATTGTCGATTCATCACTTGCTTCAATCAATTTCGCAACAGGTTTCTGGTTTTGGGTTTTCGATTGTGGCAGTTGCTCATCATCATCGGGTACTACAGTGCTCAGACCCACCGTCAGGTTGTTCGAGTGCTGAGCTGGAGTGGGCTGCCGGAGGTCCCCCTTTCTCGGTCTGCCGGGGCCCCTTGCTTTGACGGGTTCGCCCATACCGTAGTGGTAGCGGAACCAGAGACCAAGGCTAGAGAGAGAAAATTTGGGATGTAGAGAGTGTTTTTACTATTACTATTACTATTACTATTACTATTACTATTATTGAGGTTAGTCTACATGTGGTACTTTGAGTGTAAAGTCTTACTTAAGGAGTAGTCACAATTATTATTATTATTATTATTATTATTATTATTATTATTATTATTATTATTATTATTATTATCATTATTGTTATTATTATTATTATTATTATTATTATTATTATTATTAGGAAAAATTACCCAGAATAATACGACCTTTCACTGCTTTTCAAAGAATAATACGAACTTTCAATTGACCACCAATAATACGAACTTTGACATACATTTTCCGCTGGCATACATGACCTATTTATAACCGGTAGTACAAGTCTTTTTTTGACCGTTGCTCAACAAGTTTCAACCGGTTTTACGAACTTTCAATTAACCACCAATAATATGAGATGAAACCTTTTGAGCAACGGTCAAAAAAAGACTTGTACTACCAGTTATAAATAGGTCATGTATGCCAGCTGAAAATGCATGTCAAAGTTCGTATTATTGGTGGTTAATTGAAAGTTCGTATTATTCTTGGAAAATCAGTGAAAGGTCGTATTATTCTGGGTAATTTTTCCTTATTATTATTATTATTATTATTATTATTATTATTATTATTATTATTATTATTATTATTATTATTATCATTATTATTATTATTATTATTATTATTATTATTATTATTATAATAAAACGTAATTCATTTCATAGAAGAAGACTTTACAAGAAGTTGGTGAGGAGTCGAGCAACAAGCTGAGCTCCCACACCTTTTTGAATACAAAAAGCTAGTCTGTGTGTAAATATTTATGAGAGAAATAATACGATAATGATGATGATCCTGCGATACCCCAGATTTAGCCTGAAAAGGAATTGATAGGCTACTCATATCAACAAGGTGTATCTTTTTTTCTAGGGAGCTCATTTGCTAAGAACTCCACGGTTAAGCGTGCTTGGTGTGGAGCAATCTTAGGATGAGTGACCTCATGGAAAGTTTCCTGGGTGTGCACGAGTGAGGCCAAAGTGCGCTCGAAAGACTTGTGTTGGTTTGTGGGGCTAGTCTACAGTCTCCATGAGTAGTGACCGGTGGTCCGTTGGGCCGGGGTGTTACAGATTACTTATGAGGTAAATAAAAGTCAAAATAAGAAAACATGTTTATTGATGTTGAAAATTAAGAGAATATTGTATTATTGTTGTTGTCAAAAGGTTAAATATTGTAATAACATGAAATGGAGAAGAAGAAACATTTTTAGTTAATACATGAAAAGAAAATATTTTTTTCTCTTTCTTCTAACAATAAGGTTGATCATCTTCTTTTCATTGATCTTTCTCATACCATTATTCTTTTTATTATTTACCTCTCCTTTTCAATTCACATTTACGTACCTTCGTCTATATAGTTTGCCTTTTTTTAGAAATAGTTAAATACTTACTCTCAATACAAGTTAGGGGTGTTCATAATAACCCGATCCGAAAATTCTGACCCGAATTATCAAGTACCCGTTTTCTAAAATCGGATAATTTACCCGCTTTTCGCAAACCGGATAATCCGGGTCGGGTACCCGGTTTAAAATCTGGATCCGGGTCATGAATTTTTTAAAACCGGGTATCCGGTATCCGATTTTCTTTAATTATTATTTTTTTACTTCTTTTCGTAAATAAAATGATCATGATATCTCTTAAGCTAACCTTGGATTGAATATTTTTGAAGAGTTTATATTTGAATTTTATAGTTGTTCTTACATAAGCCCATAAACAATAATATTATTCTTTCATTTTCTTAATATATCTTTTATGACTAATTAAGTTAATGACTTTTTAGGGAGTTTGTATTTGAATTTTATATAAAAGTATATTTTTAGTGAAAATAGAGATAAACAAACGTATGGTTGAACGACAAAACGACAAAAAAAATTCTAATAAAACCGGTATCCGGTTTCCGACCCGGTTTAAACCGGATATCCGAATTCCGAGTATCCAGTTTAAACCGGGTCGGAACCGGATCGAAATTTTAGGTACCCAAAAAAGCGGGTACCCGGATTTCCGGATTCGGATTGACCCAATGCCCGGTTTTAAACACCCCAAATACAAGCATACCTTAAGTGTAAGAAAAATAAATTGAAGAGTATCACCTACTTGAATTATTGTCTTGATTCCTTATTAGCTAAAAGTAGCTAAAGAAATGATATAAAATTACGTTACCATTAAGGGGGTTGTTTGGTATGGGAAGAGATAATGTAATGGAAAGAGAATTGATAGAGAAGGGTGATGGGAAGGGTAAGGATTATGGTAAATTTGTTGTTTGGTATAACTATGTAAGGGAATCACTTGTTTTCCTTTCCCTTTTTGTTGTTTGGTTTTGATATGCTTTTTATGTATACTTGCTTAAATTCTTATAATGACTTTGTAGTTAAAATAACAAATGAACAATATATATCAAAAATAAACTATTGCTCCACATTTTCAATTTTCTCCGTGAAATTAACTATTATTTCCTTGATAAAAGTCCAAACAAAAATAAAATTCATAACTACAATACCGAAAATAAAATATGTTTTATTTTGTTTGAGAGGAAAAACTAATTCAAAATTGAAAAAAAAACCTACAAATTTAATTACAAATGGAGGAGATGAGTGAAAATTAAAATTAAATTAGTAAAAGGTCTAATAAATTTTGTATTATTTGTACTCATCTTGATATTATTCACAATATCCTACTACTACAAATAAATTAAAAACTCAACTAGGATGTGCATTATTTCATCTTCATCATCAAGAGCAGAGCTGCTGACATGTATAGAAGTAATGATGAGCAACTCAAATGAAGATTTTTGTGTTACCGAGAGAGGAAAGGAGAGGCAGTGATAAAGAGAGGCAAGAGAATATGGAGAAAAGGAATATGTTTCTACTATTAGATGAGGGGTAACAATATAAGGGTATTCATTACCCTCAAGAAATGGAATGGGTTAGCCCAATCATATACCAAACAATAAATGTGAGGTAATGGTATTGAATTCCCTTACTTAGTATTAGAAAGCCTATACCAAACACCCCCTAAATCTATTTAAAAATATTAACTTTTTGCGATTCTCCAAATCTCTTTTGCTTTTCAAGTTTTTTTAGACGTGAAAAGATAATTTGTTAAGATATTATAGGTATTTGATTTTTATACATTTTCTTTCTTTATTTTATTTATTTTATATTTGGAATATATACTGTAATGGATATAATCAGAAAAAAAATAAAAATATAAAACATTAGTGAAGTTTAATTACCTAGAAAATCAGGTGCACAAGAGTAAAACCATTTTGAAGCCGAATCTCAATAGATATAAGTGTAGAAAAAGAAGAACAAAGAGGAAAATTTCCTTCATCAACTCCTCCATTCAAACCGCCTTAACATATGATTTTAGCTGCTTAAAACCTCCTTTAATTCATTAAACATCTTAGAATTGTTTGATGAGTGGCGGTCTATTGTAGATTCTCGTGAACAGAACTTAATGTTAACCTTAGGCATTCTTTGCGTGCCTACTAATACTTCGACTTTTAATCTCTATGAGCTTAAAAAGAGTGTAAATGTTATTGATTTCCCCGTTAGTGCAATACAGAAAAACAAGAGTCTAACTAAAGTAGCTCAAGGATAATCAATGCACAAACACCTACATCTGATTTAGAACCTTGTAATGAAATTTCTTATGATCACAGTCACACATTCAAATTCCGTCGCACATTCCATAAGCTCTTAGCAAAAGTAACCAATTATATAAAGTATTGAAAAAAATTAAAGGTCTCCTCAATCTTTATAACAGACATGATTCTTGTATTTACACAAACAAATTTATCATCATCTATGCAAGTTATGACCTTTTAACAAAAGGATAATCAAGTGAAAGAAAGAGAAGAAAAAAAAAACAATGGAAAAAAGTTGACTTTTTCTTCTCCAATTCAGGAAGATCAGTTCTTGAATATGTCTCAGCAATTACCTTCGATATAGAAAACCACCAGAATAAAAAATCAAATACAAAAAAAATCTTAGACGTGTACAAATTAAATTATTAAACACGAAAAATTGCCCCGGAATCATATATACAGAAATTAAAATTCCTTAAACAATTGATCGAACATAAATAACAATGAAATCTCATAATGTAAAAGATTAATTAGCACCAAATTGACTCAATGGAACTCGATCGGGATACTTGCCAAGCAAAAATGACACAAATCATCTCTATCAATTCTGCAATGGCATCCAAGGTGCATAAAATATGTTGCCTAAACTTGTATAAAAAGGCTACATTCTATTTGATTAGTTTATCTTAAGTCATTTTTAACTAACAAAAACAAAAGGAAGCTTTTATTCAAATACTTCAATTGAAAATAGAAAATATATTATTTTTTAGACTAAAAAAACAATGTTTATAAACTAAGTAAACAATGCTTGCTGATAATAAATGGCCTAAAATGATTTCTTGTATGAAAACTAACCCTGAAAGAGCTCGTAATAGTTTACCTTTTACTAATCAGAGTCAACTTGATTCAACAATCAAATCAAACCAACATCACAACAAAACAATTTAATTGTAGCATGTTTATCAAGAGTATCAAAATAACATTCAATGAGGGGCAACGAGGAATGACGAAGCACATGAGTCAGGAGTTGTGTGTTGTTGTTTGGGGAGGGACAACAGCTAGATGACACAATACAATCATGAACATCACAAAAATGCAGCTTTTGGTAGATTCACAAGTGATCAATTATAAAAACCCAATTTGAAAACAATGCCAAATAATCCCAAATCCACCAGTTCCAAAATCCCAATCCCCATAAAAAAAGTGTATCATAGTTTCACCAAATTGACACCAAAAAGAATCATTACAAGAAAACCCAATAACATAAAGTCTAATCTTTAGTTCAACACAACAATAATCCTAATTCAACAAACAAGCAAAAAATTAATACTCCATCTTAAGATCTAAAAAGAATATCATAAACATTTGAAATGGAGTGTGTTAGCATAATCCTCTTAATTAAATGATGATAATGCCTCATGTAATTTGATGCTACACTCTCTTCACTATTCCAATGTGTGTAATTAAGCTTGCTTAACTGTCAAAGATGCTTTATTTTGTTTAAATTTATGTGAAGCTTTATTTTAAAGCATATAAAATCTTCTTTTAACATTTGGAAAGAGCAAAATCTCTAAATTGATTGATCCAAGACTTTTCAAGTTCATACTAAAGAATCCATAAAAAAAAAAAAAACCCAACAAAACAACCACAATGCCCTTTTCAACTTACACGCATATTCACCACAACTTAACATGGCAAAAACTCTAAAAGATGCAAAATACTCCCACAAGCAATGATCACCAAATATCCAATATCTAAGACATAATACGAATGTATACCCTATGTAAAAGAAGAATGAAAGATAATTAGATAGCACCACTTTGACCTGTTACACATAGGATCTAAATTCTTTATGAGAGCTAGAACACTGACAAAGGACTTCATATTAGTAGGTGGTTTCCCCCTTTAACGCCCAAGCTAATACTCCCTTCGTTCAAGTTTAGTTGTCCCATTTACTTTTTTGGCAATTCCTCATTACTTGTTCCATTTCGTTTTTTGGCTATCCTTTTTTTTACCTAAATACCCCCACTTTTCCAATTCCTAATACTCCACTACCACCTTTACAATTAATTTAATCAATAAAAATACCTAACTACCACCTTTTCCAATGGACCCCACTACTACCTTAAAATCCGTGTTTGGTCAAATGGGACTAGTAAAACTGGAATGGAGGGAGTAATATGTTTTAGAACAAGCACTACAACATAATTTGCTTTTAGCTAGTGTGATATATTTAACTAGTGACATTTATTAGACCCTTTCGCAGCATATTAAAAAGTCACACTAAAATTTTAGTGTGATGTACTTAACTAGTGACATTTATTAGACCCTTTAGCAGCATATTAAAAAGTCACACTAAAATTTTTAGCGACATAGGATCTAATGACATTTCTCACAAATGTCATGATAGACTATAGTGACTAAATCATTTTATGGTGAAAAAATCCACAAATCTTTCAAAGTCCCATTCTCTCTCTAAAGAGTAAGGGCTTTTCTCTCTCCGTGTTTTTCATTGGAGACTTCTTTGTTCCATTATTGTGCTTTCTTGGCAATTAATGGCGGACGAGTTAGTAGAACATTGCTCTAAATTGTCGCTTACAAGCGAGGAAGAGGATGTGGTGGCGTTGGATAATGTGTCTAATGAAAATCATGATGAGAAGATTTCCTTGCGCTTGGTGGGTAGAATCTTGACTACGAAGCCTTTGAATTTCGATGTTGTTCGACGAACGCTTCTACATGTATGGTGTTTGAAGGATGGGGTAGTCATTCGGGCTATGGGTAGTAATCTTTTCTTATTCCAATTTTTCCATTGGCGCGATCGTGACAAAGTTCTTGAGGGTCGTCCTTGGAGTTTCGAGAATAAACTTCTTATTCTCCAAGAAATTAATAAAGAACAGCAACCGAGTGAGATAGTCTTGAATTTTTCGCCATTTTGGGTTTGCTTGTATGATTTACCGTTTGGGTATCGGTCGGACGAAATGATTAAAGTGGTGGCTGGGGCTTTCGGTTCTGTTTTAGAGATTGAAGACGATTTTCTTGATATTCATCCTTATCGACGGGTGCGGGTTTCTTTGGATGTTACCAAGCCGTTACGAAGGTTCCAGATGGTTCGTTTGAAGTCGGGTTCCACGGTGAAAGTAATGTTGAAATATGAAAGATTACCGTTCTTTTGTTTTGTTTGTGGCCATATGTCTCATACGGAAAAAGATTGCCCGGTTGAGTTTGATGATGGCCAAGAACGTGTGTATGGATTGGGAATGAATATTCGAGCGTCGCCTCGGAAGGGTTTGAGTAAATTATCAGAGGAAGTTAATGCGCTAAAATTACGGGATAAGTTGTTTATCTCTAAACCACCTGCGGTGGTGGATGCGGGTGATGGACGTCGGCGGGGGGCTGTTGCACGGTTGGATTGGGAATGTAAGGATGGTGTAGGAGGTTCTTCTAAAAGGGACATGGTGGGTGGGCCTACTTTGGAAGATGCTGCTTCTTTGTTGCAAAATGGGGATGTCGCCAGTGGGGGTTTTTTTGGGCCTGTTGGGCCTGCTGGGGCTGCTGGGCCGGCAGGATCTCTTGGGGCTGCTGGGCGCTTGGCTGTGGGTGTGAGTGAGGGAGCCTTGGAGCTTGCGGTGGCTGCTGGGAGTGGGGGTGATGGGCGTGAGGTGATGGGTAAGGTGGCGGTGGAGGAGGCTGCTGTGGGCCAGCCTTTGGGTGGTGTTGGTGACTCTACCTTGGCTTCTCCTTCTTGTAGTGATGGGTTTAATTTAGGTGTGGTGAGTCCAGTGGGAAAGAAAGTTAGTTGTGGTAAAAAGTCTATTGGTAGGAATGTTAAGATTATTTCTAGGACGGGTCTTTCTTCGGGTCACACTCCTATTTTAGAGGTTATGGGTAAGAGGAAAGTGTGGGATTCGGATGTGGAAATGGTGGATATTGAAGGGGCTCAAAAGCGGTCATGTATGGGTATTTCGGGGTGCAGCTCGAGTTATGAGTTAGTAGCGGAGGTTGGGGAAAGCCAACCCCGCGAACGACAATGAAAATGTTAAGTTGGAACTGTCAGGGTCTTAATAATCCTCTGACAGTTCAAGCGCTCTATAGTTGGTGTATTAGGGAGCGACCTAGTATAGTCTTTTTAATGGAAACTATGATGGATGATCGAAAGTTAGTTGGTATTCGTAGGAAATGTGGGTTTTCTAACGGCTTGGGTGTTAGTAGTGCTGGGCACTCGGGGGGTCTTGGGCTTTGGTGGCGAGATTGTACGGTTTCTCTTATTTCTTACTCCTCTCATCACATTCTTGTTGAAGTGCAAGATGATTTGGAGACTGGGTCTTCTTGGCACGCGTGTGGTATTTATGGGTGGGCCGATCGTCAAAATAAAGATAAAACCTGGGATTTAATGGGAAAGATCCGGCGAGATATTAGGGGTCCTCTTCTTATGTTTGGTGACTTTAATGAAATTTTGGCCCATTGTGAGAAGGAGGGAGGGGGTCGTCGTCCTGAGCGTGACATTATGGCTTTCCGTCAATGTATTGATTCTTGTGGTTTGAGTGACTTGGGCTATCGGGGGAGTAGTTTTACTTGGAGTAGGGGGCTTTCGCAGTCGTCTATGATTAGGGAGCGTTTGGACCGATTCTTAGCTTGTGGAAGTTGGCTTGATCTTTTTAACTTTTTTGAGGTTCGGCATCTCCCGATTTATCGTTCTGACCATGCTCCGATTTTGCTTTGCACGAATAAGCCCAATGAGGGAGGTTATGAGGAGCGGCTTTTTCGGTTTGAGTCTCTTTGGCTTTCTAGCGATGAGTGTCGTCAGGTGGTGGCTAATGTGTGGAATGAGTCGCTTGGGGATGCTATTAATGTTCGTATTGCTCGTTGTGCGGGTAGTTTAGGCGATTGGGCTGAGGATAAATTTGGGGTTTTGAGATCCAAGATTAAAGACTCGGAAAGAAAGCTTAAAGCCGCTCAAAGATGTCCCCTTAATGATCATATCGTGGTAACTTGTAAAAAGTTATCGGATGAGCTTGATGAGTTACACAAATTTGAGGAATCTTATTGGTACATGCGGTCTCGGGCTAATGAGTTGCGTGATGGGGATAAGAATTCTAAATATTTTCACCATAAGGCTAGTTTTAGAAGGCGTCACAACTTAATTAAGGGGTTAGAAGATGAGCAGGGGCGTTGGAGGACGAGTAAGACGGATGTGGAGCGTATTATTTCATCTTATTTTGGTGATCTTTTTTCTACCAGGTCTCCTTCTAATTTTGATGATGCTCTTGAGGGATTAGAATCTGTGGTCACGGATGATATGGTCGAGGCGTTGGATTTGGAGCCTTCTATGGATGAGGTGCGGGCCGCTGTTTTTCAAATGCACCCTACGAAGGCCCCAGGTACTGATGGCTTTCATGCTCTTTTTTATCAACATTTTTGGGACATTGTGGGGGGGGGGGGGGGGGGGGGGGGATGTTGTTTGCCTTGTCAAGAATTGGTGGCATGGTTGTTTTGATTTAAAATGTATTAACCAAACGTGTGTTTCTTTGATCCCCAAATGCAAAGAACCTAAATCCCTTAAAGATTTTCGCCCGATTAGTTGTTGCAATGTCATATATAAAATAATTTCAAAAATGCTTGCTAATAGATTAAAACCCTTCTTGGACCGTATTGTTTCTATTAATCAAAGTGCCTTTATTGCGGGTCGTCTTATTACGGATAATGCTTTGTTGGCCTTTGAGACTTTTTATGCGATGAAACGTTCTTCTTGCGGTAAAAGTAATGCTTTTGCCCTTAAATTGGACATGAGCAAAGCTTTTGACCGTGTGGAATGGACGTTCTTGGAAAAAGTTATGTTGCGGATGGGTTTTAGTATTAGTTGGGTCAGTCGTATTATGCATTGTATTTCTAGCGTGTCGTTTTCTTTTAAGGTTAATGGTAAAATTTTTGGTAATATTGTCCCTTCTCGTGGTCTTAGGCAAGGTGACCCAATTTCCCCTTATTTGTTTATTTTATGTGCGGATGCTTTTTCTCGCCTTATCTCCCAAAGTATGTCTAGGGGTGTGATCCATGGGGTTAGGGTTTGTCGGGGGGCGCCTTCTTCGTCTCACCTTTTTTTTGCAGACGATAGCATCCTCTTTGCTAGAGCGACTGTCGAAGAATGCTCGGAGGTAGCTAGAATTATTAGCATTTATGAACGAGCTTCGGGCCAAAAAGTCAATTATGATAAGACAGAAATATCGTTTAGTAGAGGTGTTCCGAATGATATGAGAGATGCTATTAAAGCTCGGTTTGGTGTCCAAGAAGTAGATCGGCTCTCCAAATATTTGGGTCTCCCAACCATTATTGGAAGGTCTAAGGCCTCAATTTTTGCTTGCCTTAAAGATCGGGTGTGGAAAAAAATTCAAGGTTGGAAAGAGCGCCTCTTGTCTCGAGCGGGAAAGGAAATTTTGCTTAAAGCCGTTATCCAAGCAATTGCCACTTACATGATGAGCATATTTCGTATTCCGGATGGCATCTTAGATAGTATTCATTCCATGATGGCTCGGTTTTGGTGGGGTTCGTCGGGAAATGTTCACAAAATGCATTGGCATAGTTGGAAGAGTCTTTGTGCGCCTAAGAGACTTGGGGGTATGGGGTTTCGTGACCTCAAATGCTTTAATCAAGAGTTATTGGCTAAACAAATATGGAGGCTTGTTGAGAAGCCGAATAGCTTACTTGGGTTGGTGCTTAAGGCTCGGTATTTTAAAAATGACTCGGTTTTGGATGCGAGGCGTGGTTTTAATCCGAGTTTTTCTTGGAGGAGTATGTGGGGCGCTAAATCTTTGCTTCTTGAGGGTCTTGGGTGGCGGGTTGGTAATGGTTCCAATATTCGAGTCTCTTGTGACAAATGGCTTCTTCGGGATGGGCGTTTTGTGTTGCCGGTTTGGAAAGATGGGCAAGATCGGGATTCTTGGGTGAGTTCTTTTATTCGCCATGAGGATATGGAATGGGATATTCCTTTGTTGCTTTCTTCTTTTGATCATAATATTGTGGAGTCCATTCTTAGTATTCCTCTTGGTGTTCATGCTTGTGCGGATGAGGTTTTTTGGGGCTTTACCCGAAATGGTTGTTACACGGTTAAATCCGGATATTGGCTTGGTATGTTGGGTGGTGCGACGGTGGGTGTCGATGAGGTTGATAAGGTGTGGGGAAAAATCTGGAAAATTCAAGGCCCGCCTAAATTACGACACTTTTTATGGAGAGCTTGCAAGAATTCCCTTCCGGTTCGTGATGTGCTTTTTCGGCGTCATATTTGTGACTCGGATGTTTGTCCTAGATGCGAGATGGCGTCGGAAACTATATGCCATGCATTGGTTGATTGTGAAGACCCTCGGTGTTTATGGGTTGGCTCTCCTTTTGAAGCTTTATTTAGGGAAGCACCTCGAGACTCTTTTATTAATTTCTTTTTATGGATTTATTCTCATGTCACTATTGATGATGTAGGTATCCTTTGTGCTTCGCTTTGGGCTTGTTGGATGGGCCGCAATAAACATGTCATGGATAACACTCGTGAAGACCCTTGGAAGCTGTCTAGTGCTTTGATCAAGATGGTGGACGACTACAAAGTTTATACTCATCGCGTTTTCATGATAACCGCTCCTAGGACCCCTCCAGCTGATTCTTGGCTCCCTCCGCAACCGGGATGGGTCAAACTCAATTTTGATGCTTATATTGGTAATGGTTGGTGTAGAGGTTTGGGAGTCGCCTTACGTGATGATAAGGGGCATCTTATTCTTTGCGGGACTCGTCGTTGCCAAGCCACGTGGAGTATTGAGCTTTCGGAAATTATGGCAGCCGCATATGGCTTAACTGTGGCTAAGCGTTTGGGGTTCGACAATATTCATATCGAGGGTGATGCGCTCAATGTTATTTCGGCTATTCTTTCGAGGGAGGTTGGTCGGGCCCATATCCATTTGGCCTATGAGACGCTTTTCATGTTGCTCGATTCTTTTACTCATGTTAGAGCTAGTTTTGTGCGTCGTGCGGGTAATGCGGTTGCCCATTTTGTGGCTAGGCGTAATGCTGTTTTTAATCAGGAGCGTATTTGTATGCCCCCCTTTCCCTCTTGTATTCAGACTTTGGTTGAGCTCGATTTGAGCTAGTTTCTATTCACAGGTTTTGTTCAAAAAAAAAAAAAAAAAATCATTTTATGGTGAAACTTAAAATAAATCCAAAAATTATTACACTAAAAATATGAATCGATGGCAATTTTTTAATGCCACTAAATTCAATGTCGTAAAAATCTAAATTTGTTGTAGTGAAGACAAAGAAAAAACCGAAATATATTTCATTCTTGTGAAGTACATAGCCACGAAAAGTAGCATTATATGGGATTTTTGAACACCATACCAACCATCTAATTTAATTGTCAAATTTAACAAAGGTAAGAAAAAGTAAATTCAAAAATTCTTCTAAAATTCAAAGAGAATACAAGCATAAGCTAACACAGTGACATTTTTGTACAAAATTCTCCTGTATAATTATTGTGACTCGTTCCTCGGTAACCGAACTTTTCCGTTCCCGTGACCCGCGATCGTGAACGTGATCGCTAGGGGGGTGTTCAAAACCAAATACCGGGTTGACCCGGTTTCGAAAATCCCGATACCCGCGTTTTCGGATACCAAAAGTGTTGATTTGGTTTCGACCCGGTTTAAATTGGGTACCTGAATTCCGGGTACCTGGTTTGAACCGGGTCGGAAACCGGATACCCAGTTTTGTTTCTTTTCTAAAACATGAGTCTTTTTTCTTATTTCTTTTAATATTTTTCTGATATATAATTTAAATAATTAATCTCTAGAAATACTTTACTTGATTAGTCATAAAATGCAATTCATAGGGTAAAAAAAGTCCAAAGAATGGCGAGCGTTTAGAGTTTATAAGTTTACAACAATTAATTAATTGAAATACAACCAAAAACTCATAAAATTACACTTTCAACTATTACATAAGTAAAAGCAAGCTATAAAAATTCATAATGTGAAACTTCAAGCTTCATTAAACATCTTCAACGGAGTCAAGGGTCTTATCAATTATGACCTCCGAATGCTCCAAAGTTAATGCATTACCTAAACTAAAGTTACGAACAATATAAAGGTTAAAGGAAAAATATTTTTACTCTTAAATATTAAATAATCAATTGAAAAATAATTTAAATTTTTTACTAACCTTCCTCCATTTCTTCAAGTGCAAGCAAACTCTCCTCTATTGCTAAAGGAGTTCTAGAATTACGAAGCCAATCTTGTGCGCAATTAAGGGCTTCGGCTATCTTTGGAGTCGATGATGTTCGAAAATCATCGAGAATACGACCCCAGTACTGAAAGAAGATTCAGAAGCAACGGTGAAAATAGATATAACAAGCACATCTTTAGCCATCTTTTGAAGAATGGGATACCTTTTAGATTGATCTTAGGGATGGCTGATGTGCTCGATTTAGAGCACATTTTTCTCCCCATTTATGTGTCGATTCTCGCGATTTGTATTGGCTTTTTGCATACTTTACGCATGATTTACCTTGATCTTGTATCCATGGTGCTTTAAGGTGTTTTTAGGTGTTTTCGGGAGATTTTGAGGTGTTTTCGTTGCGTACGAGATTTCGGCACTTGAATCGAAGATGAAGCACGCGTTTCGAGGCATTCCCGAGCATTTCAAGTCATATCTAAAGTCCTCGCAAAATTTCAGAGCCGTTCGATGATTGTTCGTGGATGAAAAAGATCAATTCAAGCACCCAAGCTCGCTATTCGGGCGAATCCCTAGTACATTCGGTCGAATGTATGTAAGGGGTCAAAGCAAGCTGCCAATGCCCTACATTCAAGCGAATGAGCAGCTGCATTCGAGCGAAGGAACAAGTATTCGGGCGAATCCCCCACAAATTCGGTCGAATTTGCCTCAAGACCAAAAGACATCAAAAATCACTTGAAATACCGAATCTGAACACATTCGGGCGAATGTGTCAGATTTGGGCGAATCTGTCAGAGGCATTCGGGCGAATCTACATTAAAAACAGCGAAATGTTTCTCTTCGCAAGCCCAATCCACGTAGGACTTTTAGGGCTTTTAAGGTTCGACTTGTGTAGCCTATAAATACCCCTTTTTCTGATTGTAAACCCCATGACTTGAGAGGGAGTAAAAGGGAGTAACCCTCCCACTCTTGTTCATCAACATTTATTGCTTTTCTTCTCCATTTTTGCCCTAGATTAGTTTTATGCTTTCTTTAATGTTTTGTTCTTCATTCTAGCTCTTTCATTTATGTAAGTTTACTTTCATATATTGCTTTTATGTCATTTAATGCTTTCCTTTATGCTTTCCTTTAATTCTTTCATAGTCTAGATTTATTGCTTTCATGTTATCTCTTTCATTTATGCCTTGTTGTTCTTCATTTCTTTCATTTCTTTCTTTATTGCTTTCTTTAATGCTTTCTTTCTTTCTTGCTTTCTCCTTCATTATGCTTAGGGGTGTTCATAACCGGGTACCCGGCTAAACGGGTACCCGGCTAAACGGGTACCCGGAAAGCCGGGTACCCGGTTAGCCGGGTACCTATTTTTGCGGCCCGTGTCCCAACCCATTTAATGCGGGTACCCGCTAACCGGGTACCCGGATAAAACGGGTCGGGACACCTGGTACCCGATTATTATTTTTGGTGATTTTTCAATTTTAATTATTATTTTTAAGATCGAATTCCGGGTAGATATTAGGCAATCGAAGGTAGACAAACACGAGTTTATATGTTACACTAGCAAGATCGAGTAAACTAAATGCATTAAAAAAAATCCCCATTTGCACCTTCGAATTTATGATAAAATTGTGGTTATGGTACTTCTATGTGTGGATCTGCTTCAAGCAATACTAATTCGTCAACTAAACAACCTGTTAAAAATTTATGGTTATCATCCCAAATTGTAACCACAAAATTACTATTAGTTATTCATGGGTATTCTTCTGCCAGATAGCTTTAGTAATATTAGTGAAACCAAGCTTTGTCGAAATTAGATTGGACTAAAGGACAATGATTAGAAATGGAAGATAAAGCATAGTTAGCACATCTAACTTTACTCTTCTTTCTAAATCAATCGTATCAAATCAAGTCTCTGCTTACACGGTTACACCCATTTCGGTTCTACATACTAATTCGTAACTAAGCAGCTTAGTTCAAGTTATCGGGTCGGTTCAACTAAGCACAACAGTTAGTAACCAAAATGATGGCGAGGGATCTAATTATTACTTTTCGAACAATCTACAACTTTTAATTTAAGTCTAAATACCTTGAAGATTATAAAAAAAAAAAAACCAAAATAAGCTATCCGGGTCAAACGGGTACCCGGGTCAATAAATTATCGGCCCATGACCCGACCTGGAACTTTGAATTTTTTTAGTTTTTGACCCGCCATTTATGAGGCGGGTCGGCGGGTCGACGGGTCGAGTATTTTTGAACACCCCTAATTATGCTAGAGTAGATTTTAGGGTTTTGGGTTAGAGAAACCTTAGGGCTTTGGTCTTGTGTTTAATGTTTAGGAAGATGATTGAGGTTGAGGTTGGTTTGATTGATTGATATTCGATACATATCTTGTCCTGCCACTCCCTTGTGAGACATAGGGCGATTATGGGTCGTTCGCATTGACTATAAGTCATCAACTTCCCCATGTAATCTAGAGTGTCTCGATTGACCTTTGTTCGATCTCCTTCGACCTAGCCTATCTGTATTTCCAATAGACCTACCTAGGGTGGACCTAACCTAAGCCCGCTTTATTTCCTTGTTTGTTTTCGTCATTAGTTTAGTTCACCCATCCTCTTACCTACCAACCATCAACCTTTCACACACCAAACCTTTAGTCTAACATCCCTTGTCTCTGTGGTTCGACCCCCGACTTACCGCTACACTCGTTGTAGTACTATTTTGGGTGATTATAAATGTGTTTGCATAGCCAAGGTCTCTAGCGTTAAACGACGCGTTAGAAACCCCGCTATCAAAATGACGCCGTTGCCGGGGACAAGGCGTTTGTTTAGATTTTAGTTACGGTGTGTTTGTGAATAGTTTTTGTTTTATTTATTTTTGTTTTTCTCTTCATGGATTGCAACATTTATCAACTTGAGCATGAATCTTTTTGGAGCTATCTTCTTAGATATGAGATGTTCTTCCTCCGCTAGTATAATGTTGAAAAGTGGCAAATTTGTTATCATCTTTACGAAACTGTTGAACACAACATGACGTAGCTGTTGCAACACAAGATGAAGCTATGAAAGTTCAAGGTGAAGCTGAAGATGCAATTGGAATCCAAATAGAAGCTGATGCCAAAGCTGATAAAGATGATAAAAGTACAAATGATCACTCGAAATACGGTATGCAAATATAAATATAAATTCATTAAATAATTATATTTTAGTTAGATTTCATGAAACTAATATAAGTTATAATATTTTTATCACAGTTGAGGCTAGACCAATTTCAGATCCTGCAAATGTAAGTGCGTACTTTAGTGTTCTTTTTAATTAGTTTTGCTATGCTTAATGTGAAATACATGTTGCTTTTAACTACTGCCTAAATTTATAAGTATGTTAAATTTTATGAGTATTGTCAACTTGAATGCCTAATTCTAGATGATCTCAAATCTGATGAGAATGCAAATGTGATGATTAATGCAAATTTGATGATGAAACTTTTTGCCTTAACTATTTATATTTAGTTACATTTTAATCTTTTTGTTGTGCTTTATTTGAAATTCATGTTACTTTTTAATTATTGTT
Source organism: Amaranthus palmeri (assembly GCA_019776075.1). Classification (NCBI taxonomy): domain Eukaryota; kingdom Viridiplantae; phylum Streptophyta; class Magnoliopsida; order Caryophyllales; family Amaranthaceae; genus Amaranthus; species Amaranthus palmeri. The sequence goes on from JAAKBH010000362.1 coordinate 194,783, forward strand.
TGAAAGGTAATCCCGATGAGCAAGGAAATGATGATTCTATTTCTGAATATGAATCGGTAACGAGCGAGCGTGAAGAAATTGAGGAAGATGAGGAAGGTGAAACAGCTAATGTTGATGAGGAAAATCAAGATGAAATTCTTGAAGAAGTTGTACCTGAACAAGGTATTCAATTCTAAGATGTTTTTTAATTTCAAGATATTTCTTAATTGTATATTATAACTTGAAGCTATATACTGTTATGTATGGAGTTGGAAGTTCTTGCAAGTGAAGGTGGAAGAGGTTGTACGTCAGAAACAAAGGAAAAAAAAGGAAAGGAGGCAGTTAAAGGTATAAATTTTATTTTTTATTTTTATATATTATTTAATTATTTAATTTGAATTTGTGTTACTTTCCAGATATTTATTGTTTTTATTGTGTTGTGTTATGATTTTAAACTATCAAAAAAGTTTCAAAGCTTGTTTCATCCGAGATTTTTACTAGTACAAGTTCAAGTTCAAGTGAATCTTCATCTGATGATCAAAATCAATCAGAATCAGGAATTGATGATAGTGAGACCGAAGAAAAATGTATTTTTCTATTTCCTGTACTTTTTACACTTTTTCATGTTGTTTTTTAATCGTGTGTTATTGTAATTAAAATTTTTTGTTTTTCTATATAGAAATTGAACCAAAGATGAAAATTGTCAATCAAAGGAAAAGAAAACAATTAACAGGTTTGCGTTTTAAGAAATTTAAGTTTTATCAAGTTATTTTTTTTTTTTTTTGCTTTAAAAGATTTTTTTTTTAGCTGTTCAAATTCAATCGCCTTCTAGGTTGACTAGAAGTCGTGCTTTGCAATTAGGGCTGAACACGGTCTGGTCTGGTCTGGTTTGACACAAAAATCAGACCAGACCAGAAATTCCGGTCTGAAGATTTTTCAGACCAGACCAGACCAGTCAAAGCACCAGACCGGACCGGACCAGACCGTTTTACAACGGCTTGGTCTGGTCTGGTCTTCTGTTTTTCTTATTATAACAAGTTCAAAAAATGATACCCTAAAAAGAGTCTCCTAAATTCAACTCTAAAAACCAATACATAAACAATGAATCAAAAATTCAACAAACTCAAGTACACAATAAAATTCAACCAAACAATTAACCAGAATACAAACAAACTCTTCAAATAAAAAAAAATAAAAAAAATAAAAAAAATCAAACACTGTAACAAAGCAACAAAAAATCCGACTTCATACTAAAAAAAAATTCAAAAAAAATAAAAAAATAAACTACATACTAAATCAAAGAAAGGAGCCGTTGTTAGAAGTATTATGTGAGGCTTTGAAAGTTGGGCAAGTAATTAGCTTTTCAATGAAATTGGTTTGTTGAATGAAGTTGGAACTTAAAACATAGAAGAATGAACTTCAAAAGAAGGCGCTGTAAATGAGAATTTAGGTTTCAATGAAACTAGTCTGCACAGTAATAATAATGGGCCAGCAGTAATATTCTAACTTGGGCTAGCTTATGTCATATTATTATGGTTAATGTTCTACGATTTACACAAGACCACATTATATTACGGTTTTACGGTCCGGTCTGGTCTAGAAATTTTGAAACCTGGACCGGACCGAAAACCGTAATTTTTTATATAAAAAACCGGACCAGACCATTTAGATCGTAGACCAGACCAAATACTTAAATTACGGTTTTGTCCGGTTTGGTTTACGGTTTAGACCAAACTTTGTTCAGCCCTATTTGCAATTAAGTTTAGCTTCTCAAAAAGCTAAAGTTGCATCTCCATCTCAAAAAACTTTTTTCGGAAAAATAAGCAATTGGTTAAGCGTGCTGTGAAGAAGAATGTTGCATCTCCATCGGTTATTGTTATTCCTGACCAGTGAGTGATCGGAAACTGTTGATATCTTTGTGTACACATCTTTTAACTGAGTTGCTATTGATGATAATTATGTTGCTTTTTGATTATTATTGGTTGTTAGTAACATTTATTATTTATGTGGCAGGCGAAAATAATCTTTTCATTTGCTTTCGAATGAGGGGGGACTTATGCTGTTGGGTGATATGATGTCTGTCAAACAAAAAGAAGATTTAAAAGAAATTGGTTTTGATGGTTTTTACATGTGAATTTGTTAAAAAGTGTTCACGGGATTGTGCCTTGGTTCATCAAACAATATGACATAGAGACAAGTGTTTTCATTGTAAATGACACAACCAAGTTTACAATAACAGTGTTTGATGTCTGTGACATTTTTGGTTTGCCAATAAGTCATTCAAAACCTGTTATTGAAACTTCTAAGCAACGAAAAAATAATCCTGATACATACTTGATTGACCAGTGGAGGGAGAAATTAAATTGTCAAAGTAGGGAAATCTCTTCTCAAAATTTGTTTGTTATGATTGTCACTAATTTGAGGGATGGGGGTCCTGATTTTAAACGATTTTTTGTTATGTATGTCATGGTTACATATTTGGCACGCACTCCTCACAAACAAGTGGATTGGAGTTTAGTTAAGCCTTTAGAGGATGTTGCTGCGTTAGGGTCGTTGGATTGGTGTGGTTGGGTTTTGAAAAGGCTAAGGGAAAATGTTAGAAGGGCACAAAATAAGGAGTTGAAATACATTCCTGTTTGTGTTACTATTTTGGAGTTGACATATTATCACCGTTTTAGCATGAGGGGAGTTTGGCATTATAAAGAATTACCCCTAGTGCAACATTGGACGTATGATCTTTTGAAAGAAAGAGCCAAGTCTGAGTTGAAAGCTAGATCCATGGGGCTGGGGGAGTTTGATTCTTGTATTTTCCCAATCTCCTCAAAGAAGATGGACAAGAACATTGTGGATCTTCAACAACCAAATCTGGTTCAAAAGGTTTATTTGTCGATTCCCTTGCCAGAAGGGTACAAGATGGTTAGTGATGACGAGATTCATAATGACTCAAAAGATGTGAGTTTACTTATTTTACTGTTATGTTTTATGTCTTTTAAGACATTAAATGTTTCGTTCTGAGATTTTCATGTTGCTTTTTAGTGATTAAAGTTTTCATGTTTATGTGTTATACTTATTGTTTTTATTCTACATAGTTTTCATTTTTAGTCATTAAAGTTTTCATGTTTATGCTATAAACATTTTTTAAGCTCACTTTTTTTTATCAAACCATTAAATGTTAGCTTTTTAACAGTTTTATTGTTTCTTTTCTGACTTTTTATGTTACTGACTGTTTATCAAATGTTACTGATCTACAATTTATTGTTTCTTTTCTGACTTTTTATGTTACTTTTTATCAAGAAATTGTTGAGGAATTAGCTAAGATGAAAAGGAATATGGATATTGTCACTCAATATCATATGAATAACTTCAAGAGATTGAAAGCAAGGGCTACTGAAGCCACAACCTCAAGTCGGCAGAATAAGCGGAAAGACTCTTTATCACCAACACTTTTACAATGGCTTTCTAACCCTAATGTGTGGAAAGAAATTGATGAAGTGGTTGATAAACTTATGGATGTTAGGACAAGAGCTTCTAATATTGACTTTCCATCATTTGACTTAGGGTTGGAAGAATTTGAGAATCTTAAAGTTGGGCAAGCAAAGAAGAAAGCAAATGTTGATAAAGGAAAGAAGATGATGATTTGATGAAACCAAATGTTATCTTTGAAAAACTCTTTTGTGTAATATATTTATATGATATAACCTTTATTATGATGTTAGTTTTGTGATGAAACCAAATGTTGTCTTTAAACAAAATGTGGTTGACAAACTTATGTTGTTACTTTTAGGAAAGTAGTAACTGTTTTATAGCTTTTAGTAACATATAACTTACAAACTGTATGTTTTATGCATGTTTTATATTAATGTTAGTCTTTCATTCAATTTATGCTATATTTAAATACCTTGCATGTGATACATTTGTCATGAGTTTGTTTACTTTTTCAAATTCTTTCTTTCAACTATAATTGTTTTATGAAGTTTAGCAACATTTAACTTGCAAAAAGTATCATTTTTTCATCCTTTATATGATTATTGGCATTTAATAATAGTAGTATTTACTAATACTTCAATAATGTTTCTTAATATTTCTTCATATTCATATTGAAGATAAACTATAATGTTCAATTACAATTTTCAGAATATTCATATCCATAGTTGAAAGAAACCTTTTTGTAGAAGAAAGAAACACATATGTAGTAGAGAGAAACATAAATATCTCCAATTACATTTCTAAACAATTACATAAATGTTTCCAAACACGTATTAGACAACATATTTATATCATACAAACATTTTTATCTACTAGATAGAATATTTCTAAACACATGTAGTAGACAAAATATTTCTAGTACAAAACTACATATGTATTAGATATAATAATTCTAAACAATTACATAAATATTTCTAAACACATTTCTAGTAGAAAACTAGTACAAAACTACGATCTAATCAGTTTTTGATCTTGAAGTGTGCAGTAACATCTTCTTCTCCAGCAGCAACACAAAATGTGTACCTAATCAAAGTTCAAAATAACAAATTTTAATAGTATGTTGAGGTTATCAAAACAAATATATTTTTAATGAAAAATCTCACCAAAAGGATAATAAAATACTTTAGAATCATGACTTGCTTGATCTTGTACTCTTTTTTCTGCTTGTTTTATTTCTGAAAAAAACAATTGAATAATATAAATAAAAAAATAATAACAACCTTTTTATAAGAAATAAGTTGAACAATACAGGAAGCACTTACTTTTTGTTCTTGTCTGGGCATGTACGACTATTATGACCAGCGATCTTTTCACATGTTTTACAGTGCTTTGGAATAATAGACCTGTTAGCCTCTTTGTCATTACAATCACTTTCCTTTCTAGTGCCCTTATTTGAAGATACTTTTGGATTTTGGATGTTAATAACTTCGGGTGCTTTACATCCAATAAAATTCTCTAAATCTTGATCTTTTGTTTGTTCGACTAAACTGTTTTTCTTTTCTAAAAGTTCACTTGAATAGTCTTTCAATTTGTCCAATAAATCTTCAAGATCATCTATACTACTTTCAGCCGAACCAACACAACGATGAACTTTGTTCCAAACATCTAATATTCTTTTTTTTGGATCATCAATAATAGAAACAATTAACTGTACTCCATTAACATCATATACAGGAGTTTTTAAAGCATGCATGTTTAGTCCACCTACTCAAAATATGTTGCTCAGACAATTTATTAACACCCTTAGCATTTAAAACCCACAAAGAATGCCTACATAAAATTCCAACACGTCTAAACATCTTACATGAGCAATCAACCTCAAGTGTTTTTGGATCAAAAACAACAGTAAAAAGCCTTTTGTTTCCCAAATGAATCGCTGAAAAGCAATCTTTACCATTCTCAACATGATGTTTGTCCAGCCCACATTCAAAACAAGCAGCACAAATTTCAGCTTGAAAATCATAAAAAGCAGCAAGAGTATATAAGGAAGCAGCATGTTTTACTAACATTAATGGTGTTTCAGGTGGCGGAGTAAACAACTTGTCCTTACTTTCAAGTATTTCTAGTTTATGACGTTGTACATCCATTGCACTTTGAAATCGCATTTGAAGCTCGACTAAAGTGAGAAACTTGTTGACAATAAAATTAAAAAAGTTATTCTCACTTTCTAACCTTGATGTAGTCCTAAACAAACCATCCATATAAATAGATCTAAAATAAGCAGGAACCCACATTTCTCTAATATTATACATAGTTGATATCCAAACATTTTCATCCAACTTTTGTTCCTTATAATCAAATAGCAATTTTGCCCACTCGAATTCAAATTCATGTGGCTCATTGTCCCTATTGTACACCAAATAATTAATCCGTTTAAGAAAATTTTCATCACTACGCAATTCAACAGATACTTTATCCTTCAACTTTTTCATTATGTGCCACACACAAAACTTATGAACAGAATTTGGAAAAACATTGGGTAAAGCAATCTTAACAGCGGGGTCTTGATCAGTAATAATAGAAAACGGTTGTTTTCCCCCCATAACATTCAAAAAAGAGTGAAAAAGCCACGTATATGATGCAACATCCTCCTTGCTACTTAAACCAATGACAAATGTAACACATCGTTTATGATTATCTACACCCGTGAATGGCACAAACACCAAATTGTACTTATTAGTGCTATATGTAGCATCTATTGATCTAGAGTCACCAAAAACAGCATAATTTCTTCTACATGTACCGTCAGCCCATAATGCTAAGCATAGTGATATGGATTCATCAACATCGAAGTCAAAGAAAAAGCTAAGGTACTTTTCTTTTTTTTCTAAGAAACATTTCAACAAACATTTGACCATCAGCATCATTTATATATCCTTTTAAATCCCTATAAAAATTCTTAAAATCATCTAGGGATGAACCAACGCTCATGTAGCTTCCTACTTGCTCTTTCCACATTCTAAATGAACTAGTGGGGCCTTTATTTAACTTCAAATTATTAAATATAAACTTTTTTTTCCAATGTGCATGTCAGATGGACCTTTCATATGCAACCTAGTAGTAGGAGATGCAAAACCATGGTTATGACCTTCTACAAACTTAAAAACAACATATTTTTCATCTTTAGTCCTACGAAAACCAATTATAGCAGGACAATTCACACGAGAATGCAAACGTTTTCTAGTAGTGTTAGAGTTCACAGTTCTTTGCCCTTGTCAATTACAAACAAAATACTTGATTATTATAACATCGTTAGACTTTTTCTCTCCAAAACGTCTAACTTCAAATTCACAAGCATTTGCATAATTCTTATAAAAACAAAAGCCATCATCTAATATATCAAATATCATATTTACTTCAGAAAGTAACTTAGCTTCACAGTGAGGAATTGCTGTTTTTGGTTCCCCATATATGGCTAAACATAAATCAGATATGGGCTTAGGTGTTGATGAACTAGCATCATCTATAACTAATTCATCAATTTCTTCTAATTGAACTTGAAAAAGAGAATTACACTAAATTTTAATAAAAAGAAACTTTTAAATTTCGAAAAGTAACACTAATAAAGCACAATGTATATCATTTATACCACACTCGATCATTTTCACAACACTCATTGTTGAACATTTAAAAAAAATAAAAGGAAGAATATTTTTTTGAATGAATTAAACAATTAAACATCATATAGCAACATTAAAATAAACAAAATTTAACAAATAAGACAAAAAGATTTGTTCTTTTAAAATGACAATTGTATTGTTGAAAACCCTAGAAAAAAATTTAAAATTTTAAAAATTGCAACAAATTAATAAGAGTAATAGCAATGAAAGATTCACCATTTTTGTAGACGAATGTTTTGGCAAATTGTAGCTCTATCATAGTTATAATGGTCAATTCCTTCTTGAACTGCCTATAGAAAATAAAAAAAGCAAGTTATTATCAATTGATTTAGGAAAGAACTCGATTTTATTGATTTCTTCTTACCTTTTTGCTGATTTGTAGTAATTAGTTTGATTGTAGCTGATCCCAGGTGAAATCGCAGGTGTAATCTCACTTGAAAACCCAGGTGAATCGCGAAAAAGGTTTTCGGAAAAGAGAGAAACAATTTCGAAAGAGAGAGCAAGCTTTTTGAAGAACAAAACCCTAAAATTTTCATTTCGCAATAGTTACAATTTTTCCATTAATGACCGTGTAAATCGTAGCCATCCATTGCAATCCAACGTTACTGATTGCTTTATCGCACGGTTCGCATATAACAATGGTTCACACCTGAACGCGACCTTATATATATATATATATATATATATATATATATATATATATATATATATATATATATATATATATATATATATATATATATATATATATATATATATATATATATATATATATATATATATATATATATACACATATTCTTTGGTGATAATTAATGGTGATTATAGTTGGTGCATTATTGTTAAATATTTATTATTTTATAACTGTGATAATATATACAAATATTAATAAAACAAAAAAAGTAAAAAAAAACAGAGTTTTGGGGCCTGACCGCAGCCTATAAAGGTCCCCAAAATTTGCCTCTCAAAAACACTTTATTGGCTGCAGTTTAGGCTATGTCCGCAGCCCATAACAAGTTATCCTTGCTGCGTTTTTTAACTGCAGTATTTGTAACACCCTGATATTTTGAAACGATTAGTTCCGATATATTTAATAAAAATTTCTAGTATCTCATGTTTTATTAATAGCTTATGTGGGGAATGGGCCTTGGGCATGCTTTGTACAACTTTTAAAACCTTAAAACTTTAGGGCCCAAACACCTTAAACTCTCTTAATTGAATTTAACAAAAAATAAAAAATAAAAAAAGGGTGAGAAGTCCAAAAGGGCCGGCCATTATGGTGGTCTTTCATGGGATTTGAAACTCCCAAAGTTATTGTGGGAATATTTGCCATTATTCTCAAGTTATTCAATTTCTTGTTTAATTCAATTTAATTCCCTATTCATTTTCCTAAGCTTTCTATTGCCTAAATTAAAATATTCTAATTTCCTAACCTTGAATTCTCTCTTACTCTCAATATTTCAAGAACATCAAACTCTCAAAAACCCTAGCTAGTCACACGTTTTTTTTAGGGTCTTCTACACTTGAATTTTTGGTGTTTTCATCTCTTTTGTAAGTATTTCTATGTATTATCTTTTAGTAAATTTTAAATGTAATTATATAGAGTATGTAATGTTTGGTGTGAATGAATTTTAGTATATTTATTCCATGATTTTTGTAGTAGTGTGGTTATAATTAAATAATTGACAAATGTTGATGTGGATGTTGTGTATGAAAAGAGCATGTTAAATTATGTGTTGTTGGATGTGGAAATTAATTATAATAATCATAGGAATAATAAAAGTGATGTTAATAAAAAAAATGTATGTTTAAAGTTTAATTGTTAAGGAAAAAGTTTTGTTGAAATATAAGAGGATGTTATGACTTGGTTTGAGATATTAATATACATGATTTGTTTAAGGGTTTTATTAATTGTGGATCTTGAAAATGATTTATTTTATGAGAGCATGATTTTATGGTTTGTAAGATATTGATTTAATAGGAAATGTAAAAATTAGAATTTATGTGAATTTTGAATAAAAAATTGTTATTTTTGGAGCATTTTGGCTTTGAAATTAGGTTAAAAATATCTATACTATGTTATAAATTTGAAAATTGCTACCCGAGGGTTTTGATGCCTTTTGGACGCAACGGTGAAGTCAGATTTTTATTTTGACAGTGTTGAGGCAGGTTTCTGGGCAGTTTTTAGTTGCTGTTTTTCTTGGGGTGTTTAATGTGTTTAGAGTTGTGGTGTATGTCGCGTGTTATGCGTATGTGTTTTATATGTGATGGCAGTTGTTTGTATGTGAGGTATTTTACCTTGAGGATGATGTGAATGTGTTCTTATTTCCGAATACGGTTAAACCTTGTAGGAAGCCGATTCGTGACCGGAAATTAATTAGGGTCTTTTGCTTTGTTTGCTTGATCAAGGTACGTACACGCAGCATAGAATTGTAATATATGTTACGTACCATATGTTGTGGTAACAAAGCTAAAGTATGGGCATGTAATGTGTATATTGTTACACTTCCGAATAATTTATTATATTATAACTTTTAATAAGCAAAGGTAATATGACCTCACTAACTTGAAAGTGGACGTAGTATGACGTCAATTGGTAGAATGATTTACTCGCGGCCTTTGGAGCCTATGTGCCACCGCGGGGTTATGCATACTTGACCATAGACACCGAAGTAGGACGTGTGTCTATGGTAGAGACTTGCTTAGGGGTTAGCTCCTCCTAATGTATTGTCTCGCCTATGGAGTTTGGAGTGGTACCAGCAGTATGGCTGGAATAGATACAGCAGTATGGCTGAAAAAGATACAGCAGTATGGCTGACTAACTGGAACATGAAATTATTAAAGTTAATATCTTTACTTTGTTGTACTTGAATTAATTGAATTGTGGTTCCTTGTTGACGTGTACTTTTTGGTCTTAACGAGCCTGCGATGATGTCGTTTCCTCTTCGGATAATGACTAGCAGTAAGTTAATTGTAGGTGGGGAGTGAGGACTATTCTAGGAGAAATAAAACGTTATAATCAGTATTTCTTATGAACTTAAGTTTCAGTACTTTCTTTTAATGTTGGTTTAAGAGGCGTGATCGCTCTCGAGTTGTAATAATTTAGAACTTCTTTTGCAAACTTATCCGCTGCTTCGTCTTTATATCTGGTAGATTATATTAGCACTACTAGAAATCGGTCCGCAAGTTTGTTTTGTTTGAGCCGTTTTGCTAACCGTTTAACGCCCCGGTTTGACTCGAACTATATTTGGTTACTCAAAAAGTCGATATCTCTTTTAAAACGACACGAGTTAAACTACGGGATGTTACAATTGGTATCAGAGCGGGAGTTCTATTTAGTGTTATATATCTAAACCGATGTTTTAACGAAGTATAAGTCACGACGAGAGTAAAGGGGTAGACATTAAGGGGATGATGTGATCTGTTTGTTGTCTTTAAGTACCTTTTTATGTATGCTTGTGATGGATGACTGATAGAACCTTGTGTATACTTGTGATCATCTGAATTGTTATCCTTGTTTTATTTCAGTAATTGATTGCCTTGTTTTTCTTTCTTTGTGAGTCAGGAAGTCGATTATTATCTTACCCATGGATAAGGGAAAGAAACCAGCAGAAGAGGGAATGAATACCCTAGTGGAACCTTCAGAGACCTTGGTTAATGCCCCAGTTTGGGCAGAAATTGAGGCTCTGGATATATTGGAACGAAAGGAGGGTGAAAGTTATTTAGAGTACGAATATCGGATAGAACTAATGTACTTGAAATCCAAACAGGTATATGAACGGTTAAGGAATGGGGAGACGATCGAAAGGACGGAAAGAGAGGAATCACAGTATCCTGACTTTGATAGAAGGGTCGGACCGGTAGATGTGGTGGGACGGAATGGTTTGGACATTCCGGAATCTAGTAGAGCTAGAACTAGTACTATTGAGGTAGCTGAACCCATAGTAGACCCTGACTCAGTTTTAGATGTTAATTTTGATGACTTAGACCCTGAGGAGGATCCCGAGGAAGATCCTGAGGAGGATCCCGAGGAGGACCCGGAGGAAGAACTTGAGGTAGACTTAGAGGATAATATCCATGAGGAACCTAGGGACATTGTAGAGGTTGAACCCCTGAGAGTAGTAGTATACCCTTATGAGGATATAATGGAAGATGGGTATCACACTGATTAGAATGAGATTATGAGCGATAATGATAGCGACATAATAATTCTAGGGGGTTGGCTAGTGAGGCGGGAAGACCCTATGAGTGAAGAAGAAAGCGAGATCACCATGTGGGAGGAAAGCCCACCTGAGCCGGTTTTTGTGGAACTCTCTGATTCTGTGGATCAACCCGCCTTAAGTGATTCCTTGTCGGTCGGGACTCCATCTGATTCTGATTCTGCCTGACCCTGCTTCTGATTCTGATTCTGATGACACCTCTGATGACTCCGGGGATTCCGATTTAGACCCTATTCAGTATATGGAAGATCAAGATCGTTTTGACGCGTCGCCTTTCTTTGTTTAATTGTTTATTTTCTTTTATATTTATGCAAACATACGAGTGCGTATGTTCAGTTTTGTAGTAATGGTATATCACAAATATTTTATGAGTTGGGCATTTTTTTTTTAGATTTTGGACTATGTGTATATCAAACAATAGTTATGTGGGAGTTATACCTAAGTATTTTTTTTTGGACTATTATTGCATCTTATATTTATTTTGGATAATGCCTATCCTTGTGATATTATTTCGTAATTGCTAGTCTAAATAATTACTTGCTTCAGTTTATTTTTGCCCTCATAAGAAGGGAGATTAGAATGTATGAGTTGTGTATAAGTTGAACTCTAGTAAACAGAAACGAATAACTTTTAGTATTATCTGGTTAAAAAATATATATTTGGTACAAACTCTGTGCAGGTCTTTCTCACCTTTTCTCTAAGTTTTTCTTTTAATTTATTTTATATATGTTTGTTGAATAATAATAGTTTAAGTCATCTTTCTAATAGATGCTATAGACCTATATATTTACACACCTCGTTTAACCTTATGCAGTATACCTGCCAGCATGCCACCTTTCCTGAATCGGTCTACGCCACGAAGGAGCTTTGACCGAGTTCTGCGAAACTTAGTTAAGGCTTTAGCGGGGGCGAGAAACCCTAGACAAAAATCTGTGGAGGAAAGAGCTTCCTCAACAAGTAAAAGGATAGCTCAAAGTAAACCCTCGACCTACAATGGAAAAGGTGAACCATCCCTGTTAGAGAACTGGCTGAGGGAGTTTGACAAACTTTTCAGTGTCGTTAAATGTCCCGGTAAGTTCATGGTTGACCAAGCTGCGTTTTTCCTAGTGGAAGACGCCGACTATTGGTGGACTCACAGCAAAGCAAGACTAGTGGCTGAAAGCAATGGTGACTTAGGAGGTGTTCTCTTCAACTTATTTTTTTGACTTATTACTTATTCTTATTGGAATCAGATCAGATCAGACCAGATCAGACCAGATCAGATCTGATCAGATCAGATCAGAAAGTTTCAGATCAGACCAGATTAGACCAGATCAGACCAGATCAGATCAGACCAGACCAGACCAGACCAGACCAGATTATATCAAACCATTCCATTATTATTATTATTATCATTATTATTATTGTTATTATTATTATTATTATTATTATTATTATTATTATTATTATTATTATTATTATTATTATTATTATTATTATTATTATTATTATTATTATTATTATTATTATTAGGAAAATTTACTTTGAAAAATCCGACCTTTGCCTTGTTCTCTTCTAAAAATCCGACCTTTCGATTATTTTTTAAAAATCCGACCTTTGCACCCCATCTTCCATTAAAGTACATAACCCATTTGCTAACCTGAATTACCGGTAAAAACGAATTAAAAAAAAAAGGAAAAATCCTAAATAAAGAAACCCTAATTTCTTTAAACTCCATATTCATCTTCTTGTTTATCAACGTTGCAAGTAGCCATGTACTCCCTCAATCAAAGCTCTTCTTCTCACTGTGATTCTACTACATCTGGTGTTAAGTGCCACCATGATCTTGATGCTAAGCTGCGGGTGGTGAAGAAAGGTCCTAATTATGGTGAAAAGTTTTACTCATGTCCACGCTGGCCTTTAAGTTCATCTTCTCAATTGTTCTTTGTAATTGAAACCCTAATCCTATTTTAATGGCTGTTCTTTTTATATCAGAAGGGGGATTGCTCGTTCTTTATATGGGAGAAGGAGCGTGGTATGCCTGATTGTGAGCATTTTCATTTAAAGTTGGCAAATTTAGAGAAATTGGTAGATGAATTGCTCAAGCACAAAACAAAAATGGAAGAACAGTTGAAGATGATGGAAACAAACACTGAGATTAACGCTCTTCGTTTTCAAGTTATGAAATTAGGAAATAGGGAGAAAAACCTTTGTATGTTTTTGATTGTGTCATGGTTGTTTTACTTATTCACCATGTTCTTAATGAAGATGTAGTTTAATTGCTAATGTAATGTATGGTGGAATAGACTAAAGATGTAATGTATTGATTAATGGCAATGAAATGAAGCTTTTGACAAATTTTCATAAACATTGTTAATTACTTCATAGTCTTCCTTCTTACATTTGATATGATCAAAACTGCCTCTAGGCAGTGCAAAAAATTACATCAACAACAACTTAATACATTCCTACAAATCAGAGAGTTCAACCTACACAATCAAAATTGTTGAACTCTATATGTTAAACCCCCAAAAAAATACCCTTCCCCCTACATTAAACATAAAAACAAACTGTCACTCCTGAGTGACTTGTGAAGACAAGTTTTCATTGATGTTGATGGACCTCCCCCTTGAAGATGCTGATCTACCAACCCTCCCACCCCTTGATCCAACCCCTGAATAGATTGCCCTTCCATTTCTTCCTGTCTTGGATGGCTGAGCACTTGCATGTAAGCTTCTCTGCAAACCCAATGTCCTAGGCCTCCTACTAAAACTCACACCAAGGCAAGGACTTACTGCCTGTGATGATGCACTGACAGCACTTGGTGTGCTTTGTGTTTGCACAGTAGGGGTGGACTGACTTCTTTGACCAACCTCAGTCTCAGTGGGCAGAGGGTTCTTCCTAGGTCTCCCTCTCTTCCTCTTTGCAGTCTCAGTAGGCACAGGTGTGGCAGCCATTCTTTCCTTATTACGACACTTCCTCTTGTTATGGCCCTTCTCATTGCATACCCCACAGATCATCTCAATGCCATGTCTTGAAAGCTTACCAGGCCTCTTAGGGCTCTCATGAGAGTCCTTCCTCCTATTGATTCTAGGTCTTCCTGGCCCAACCTTGATTGGAGGGGGTATAAAAGAACTCTCTATTCTAGGCCAAAACCTAGATCCCTCAATGGGTGGGATTGAAGATGAATAAGCCTTACCATAATGACTCTTATGGTATATTGGATCAAGATAGTCCTCTACTGTGTGATGCAAGAATGATATGCAGGCTATGGCATGTCTGCATGGGATACCTGTCAAGTACCACTGGAGCATGAACAAGTCCTCTTCTCCACATCAACTTACAAAACATCATCAAATGCACTACATTGGAAGACAGTGCTTGTTGAAGGGATGGCATCACAGTACTTTGCATTCTCCTTCTCCTTCTCTAACCTAGCTAAAACCCTAGGCCCAAATTCATACTTCCATTTCTCAGCTTCCCCTTTCTTGGTATACAATCTATGCATAACTGCAGTCCTTATATCCTCAAGCATATACAAAATATGCTTAATTCTTGCATTAATGATATACCCATTAAAAGTCTCAGCCATGTTGTTCACAATCACATCAACCTTTGTATCAGCCTTCATAAAAGCCCTGTAGAAACACTTTGGATTGTAGCTCTTAAAACTATCAACAGCTTGCTCATCAATCTCAGCCATATCAGCTAGTGCCTGCTCATAATCAGACATATTCCATGCCTTAGCAGCTCTCCAGAATGCTTGTTTTAATTCATCTCCCTTAAAATGCTTGTGCCAGTTTGCATAAATGTGTCTGGCACAGTGTCTATGCTCTGCTTCAGGTAAAACCAATGCAACACCACTAATAATGGACTGCAATTGAAAATACACAACTTGTAATTGAGAGTGAAATAACAAAAATAAGGCAAAAAATAAATGAGGGTATAGACAATACCTTGTGTTCATCAGATATGATGACAATGCCTTCTCCATTGCCCAGCTCCAAGTAATTTTGCAACCCCCTTAGAAACCACTCCCAACTGTCATTATTTTCACCCTCCACCACTGCCCATGAAATAGGGAACATTTGGTCATTGTTGTCTCTCCCTATAGCAACCATTAATTGACCCCCAAGAAAAGTCTTTAAAAAACATGCATCAATGCATATCACCTTCCTGCATCCCTCAAGCCAACCTTGTTTCAAGCCATCAAAACAAATGTGCAGCCTCTTAAAAACAGTAGCATCTTCTCTACTTGAATCAGTTACAAGTTCAATTAAACTTCCTGGACTGACCTGCTTCAAAACAGTAACATAAACCCCCAACTTGTTGTAATGCTCAGTCATACTTCCATGCAACATCTTGTGTGCATTGTACTTAACTTTGTAGGCAAACCCCCTAGAAACAAGGACACCATAAGCTCTCTTTATAGTGTCCATGATTTCCCTTGCTGGCCATTGAGGCCTTGATTTAAACACATCTAAAAACTGTTTTGCAACCCAAGAAGCCTTCAATTGCGTATTCCTCTTCATGTTCCTAGCACAAGAATGCTCACCCTCTACAGACTTAACTACAAACACAGCTATCCTAGAGTCCCAACTTACATACAAACAAAAGGGACACCCTTCTACACACTTAACTATAGTTCTGTGACCTCTCTTTGAGTCACTTGAACTTATACTAACATTCCTACCTTACAATATTGCATACTTTGCAAGTGCATCTTTGAAACTACTCTTACTTGTGAATCTCTGACCAGCAACCCATTTAAATTCCTTAAAATCAGTTTTGACACCAACTGTCAAAGCTCTTTTCTTCCTCCTTAACTCAACACCTTCATCATCATCACTCTCAGGTGGAGTATCCATTTCCTCATCACTGTTTGCATAATCAGAAACATGACCTCCATCATCAACCACTTCATTCAAAAGGGGAGCAATCTCAATTTGACTACCTAAACATCCACTAGCTGCTTGCTTCTGAACTTCTACAGCTGTTTGAAGAAGCTTTGAACAAGTACCTCTAAACATACTCTTCATCATCACTACTCTCAGCAAGAACTTCATTATTATTCAGCAACTCTTCCTCACTTTCCTCAGAACTACTAACAACATAATCCTCATCATCATCTGAATCTAGATCTACTTCATTATTATTCAGCAGCTCTTCCTCACTTTCCTCCTCACTTTCAATTTTCTCTACTGCAGGTTGCTTTTGTGTGCTCCTACCTTTATCTAGGGTTTCTGGGTTGTGTTGTTGTTAGGGTGCATTTATTGAAGAGTCTAATGAAATTGACCTTTGATGACCATCAAATTTACAACCACTACCACTCTGTGGTACCCTAACAAAAGGAAGCTTAGGTGGCCTTGATGTGGATGATCGACTTTTTGGAAAAACAAAATCTTCTTTGTCCCTAGGTTTTGCTAATACTTATGACAAACAGGATGTGGGTAAAGTTTGGACAATACACACATTGACTAAAGGGCTTTCAACTGCTGCTTTCCTCAAATGAAAGTTACCAGCATCACCAACCACCTTACTTAACCCATCCTTTAAAGACAAACCAGGTTTCAAATAATACAAACCCTCTATATACTTGCTTTCTATACACTGTGCAGTAAGAGACATAAGATACTCATAACACAGATCATCAAGATTAACTTGAAACGTCCTATCCAAACCCCCAATGTAACACATATCATCATCATCACTACTAAATTTACCCCCAAACCAGAACTTAAATTCAATCAAATCATCCATCTTCAACAACAAACAAAGAAAACAAAATCAATAACCAGAAAAGGAAAGAAAACCACACACATGCTTCAACAAATAAAGAAAAAAACGTCCATTACATCACTGTGATTCAAGAAAAGTACAGTACCAAAAATGGAAAAGAGTAGATTAGGGTTCATACCTGTTTGATGCAGCCAACAACCAGAGTAAATGAGTGTGATGATGGTTTCTGATTAAGCGTGTTTATAAAGAGATTTAGAGAGTGGAGAGGATTAATGGTGATAGGATGTTTAGCAGTGAAGACATTAATGAGGGAGAAGGAGGGAAACTGGAGGGAAATGCATAGAAGGGCTTGGGTGGGAATTTTAAAGAACAACAGGTAACCGGTCATTTGGTACTTTAATGGAAGATGGGGTGCAAAGGTCGGATTTTTAAAAAATAATCGAAAGGTCGGATTTTTAGAAGAGAACAAGGCAAAGGTTAGATTTTTCAAAGTAAATTTTCCTTATTATTATTATTATTATTATTATTATTATTATTATTATTATTATTATTATTATTATTATTAGTATTATTATTATTATTATTATTATTATTATTATTATTTATTATTATTATTATTATTATTATTATTATTATTATTATTATTATTTTATTATTATTATTATTATTATTATTATTATTATTATTATATTATTATTATATTATTATTATTATTATTTACTACTACTACTATTATTATTGTTATTATTATGAATATTATTATTATTATTATTATTATTATATATTATTATTATTATTATTATTATTTATTATTATTATTATTATTATTATATTATTATTATTACTACTACTTATTACTTATTACTTATTATTATTATTTTGTTATTATTATGAATATTATTATTTTATTTATTATATTATTATTATTATTATTATTATTATTATTAGTATTATATTCTTACTACTACTACGACCTTATTACTTATTACTTATTATTATAACTATATTAATTAATTAATTACTTAATTAATAAAATAATTAATAAATAAATATAAATAATAATTTTAATAATATAAATAATGTAATAATATTATTATATTAATTTTTTTAATTAAAAATATTTTTTATTTAATTAATTAATTAGATGATAATAATATAAATGACTATTTTATAATTATAATAATGTTAATGACATTATTATTAATTTATTTTTTAATTAATTAATTAAATAATATTAGTATTTATTAATTAAATTCTTAATTTGATACTAATAGTAGTAGTAATAATAATAATAATAATAATAATAATAATAATAATAATAATAATAATAATAATAATAATAATAATAATAACAATAATATAAATAATAATAATAATAATAATAATAATAATAATAATAATAATAATAATAATAATAATAATAATAATAATAATAATAATAATAATAATAATAATAATAATAATAATAACTTTATGAAATCAAATCAGATCAAATCAGACCAGATCAGACCAGATCAGACCAGATCAGACCAGATCAGACCAGACCAGATCAGATCAGATCAGACCAGATCAGAAAGATTCAGATCAGATCATACTGAATCAGACCAGATCAGATCAGATCAGATCAGATCAGATCAGACCTTAGTAAATTCAGACCTTATTCAATCAGATCAGACAAAGAGAACATGCCCTTAAGCTGGGAAGATTTTAAGGGGACGTTAAGGGATCAGTTTTACCCGCCTCATGTGAGGAAGGACAAGTCTAATGAGTTTGCTAGGTTTGAAATGGCAAGTTTATCGGTGGATGAGTATTATCAGAAATTTATGGAATATCTGAAATTCTGTCCTGAACATGTTCCAAAGAAAGGAAAGAAAATGCAGCGGTTCGAATTAGGTCTATCGTACGAGATTCAGAAACACATTGAGACTGATAGGTATGATACGTTAGACCAGTTATATAAGTGAGCTGCACAGATCGGGAATGCTATTAGGAAGGAACGGGAGAAATGGGTCAGAGTGGAGAAAAAAGGAAGGAAGCCTTAGTTCAGAATGCTGTAGGTGTGAATAATCCCGTTCAGAATACATTCAAAAGGCATAAGCCGTTTGGGAGTTTCCAAGAAAAAGGCTTTCATGCAGGCTTGTCTAGTAAGAATAGGGGAGATTCGACACTAGAAGTTCGAATGTCGAAACCCTTGTATGATCGCAATGGGAAAGAAAGGGTATATAATTGTAGGAAATGTCAGCGAAATCATCCTGGAAGGGACTGCCGGGGAATGTTAGTGGACTGCTCTCACTGCGGTAAACCGGGTCACAGGATGTATGAATGCTATGCTCGTTTGGGTCAACAAGAGCTTCAAGGGGGTAATCCTCGAGGTTTTCATCAGCAACGCTTCGGAAACGGAAGGGGCAATAACAAAGGTGGAAGGGGAAACCACAATGCTGGTGGTTTTGGTCGGAACTTGGGGGTGCCACAAATTCTAGGTTTCAAGGAAACCACTCTGCTGGTCAACAATCTCAAGGGAATGCTAGAAGTGAGAACTTTACGGGGAAACGTGGAAACCAAGGAGGTACAGCTGCCACTCAGAATTCGGGCTGATTGTCCGCAATAAACACAAGAGAATCAGCGCAGACAGCTGATGTGGTCACAGGTACGTTCTGCATCAATACCAAGCCTGTTAAAGTTCTTTTTGACTCTGGTGCATCATGCTCCTTCATTTCTAAGTCTAGAGTTAAGGACTTAGGGTTGGAAAACCCCGAGAAAACATCTTTTTCGGTCACTGTTCCCTCTGGAGAGACTGTTTATTGTAATATGTTGTTTCGTGATGTGACGGTGAGAATAGGGAAAACAGGATTTCTGAGTGATTTGTTGTCTTTAGAAATGGGTGAACTGGACGTGATACTTGGGATGGATTGGCTAGGTAGATACAAAGCGACAATAGATTGTGAAGAGCAGTCTGTGACTTTGAGTGGGCCTAGAGGAGAGACGGTCAAACAATGGTTTCTGTGTAGCGTAAGTAAAGTAAATGAACGGGAGGTACGACTTGAGGATACACTAGTGGTCAACGACTTCATGGATATTTTTCCGGAAGAGATTCCTGGTATGCCTCCGAGGAGAGGTGTAGATTTCTCGATTGAATTAATACCAGGAAAGGGGCCAATTTCAAAGGCACCTTACCGAATGGCCCCGAAGGAGATGGAGAAGTTGAAGGTTCAGTTAGAGGAGTTGTTAGAAAAAGGTTATATACGACCTAGTGTTTCGCCGTGGGGAGCTCCAATGCTATTTGTGAGGAAAAAGGATGGGGCAATGCGTCTCTGTATTGATTATAGGGAACTTAATAAGGTCACCGTTAAGAACAAGTACTTGTTACCACGGATTGATGACCTCTTTGATCAGCTGAGGGGAGCTGGAATCTTTTCAAATATCAATCTGCGGTCAGGGTATCACCAGTTCCGTATTAAGGAGGAGGATATCAGTAAGACAGCTTTCAGAACGAGGTATGGATACTTCGAATTCACCGTGATGCCTTTTGGGTTGACAAACGCACCAGCGGCTTTTATGGGGTTGATGAATCAGGTTTTTCATGCCTATCTCGATAAGTGTGTGGTAGTGTTCATTGATGATATTTTGGTATACTCCAAGACTCCAGAAGAACATCAAGAACATCTAAGGTTAGTCTTGTTGATTCTAAGAGACAATCAGTTGTATGCGAAATTTTCGAAGTGTGAGTTTTGGTTAGAACAGGTGGCATTCCTGGGTCATCTTGTCTCTAAGGATGGTATTTCAGTCGATGAGACGAAGGTGGAGGCCATACGAGATTGGTCTACACTTCGAAATATTACGGAAGTTCGAAGTTTCTTGGGTTTAGCCGGATATTATCGTCATTTTGTAAAGGATTTCTCTCGTGTTGCTCGCCCACTTACATACTTGATGAAAAAGGAAAAGAAGTTTGAGTAGACCGAGGACTGCGAGAAAGCTTTTCAGTTGTTGAAGGAAAAGTTAACTACTGCCCCAGTATTAGTCTTACCTGATCCTTCTTTAGAGTATTCTGTGTATAGCGATGCTTCCAAACATGGATCGGGTTGTGTCCTGATGCAGGATAGGAAGGTGGTAGCCTATGCTTCACGTCAGTTGAAGACTCACGAAGTCAATTACCCAACGCATGACTTAGAGCTAGCAGCTGTGGTGTTTGCGTTAAAAATTTGGCAGCATTATCTGTACGGGGTGAAGTGTACGATCTTCACAGATCACCAAAGTCTGCAATTCTTATTTTCACAACCCGAATTGAATCTGCGGCAACGACGTTGGTTGGAATTAATCAGTGATTACGACCTAGAGATCTCGTATCACGAAGGGTGCGCAAATGTGGTCGCAAAATCAAACCATTCGGTGGCAACCTTGATAACGTCTGAGGAGTTAAGTAAAGAATTCGAGAGGATGAACTTAGAGATAATCAAAGAGGGTGAATTGGAAGCCAAACTGGGAGCTTTGTCCATTCAACCTACTTTCTTTGAGGAGATCATGATTAAACAAATGGACGATCCCAAGCTCATTAAGTTACGTGAACAAGCAAGCGAAGGGAAAGTCGAAGGCTTTACAATTCATGAAGATGGTAGTCTTCGTTTTAAAGGACGATGGTGTGTACCGGAAGGATGCGACTCATTAAAGGACACTCTGTTGAACGAGGCACACAGCTCGAGATACTTTGTTCACCCGAGAGGAGATAAAATGTATCAAGATCTAAAAGGTATGTTTTGGTGGTCGGGTATGAAAAAGAACATTGCCGAGTTTGTTTCTAAGTGTTTGACGTGCCAAAAGGTTAAGAGCGAACACCGAAGGCCAGCTGGATTATTACAGCCCTTAGAAGTCCCGGTATGGAAGTGGGATGATATTTCAATGGACTTCGTCGTAGGTTTGCCACGGTCTAAAGCTGGTAATGACACTCTTTGGGTGATTGTGGATAGACTTACTAAGTTTGCAAGATTCATACCGATGAATTGTAAGTGGGATATGGAACAATTTGCTCGTGCGTACATTAAATATGTAGTGCGATATCATGGGATACCTCGTACTATAGTTTCTGATCGGGATACCCGGTACTTGTCGCATTTCTGGAAATCCTTACAACAGGCCTTGGGAACTACTTTTCTTTATAGTACGTCCTTCCACCCGATGACGGATGGTCAAACCGAGCGTGTTAATCATGTGTTGGAGGACATGTTGCGAGCAGTAGCCATGGAATGGCAGGGTTCTTGGGATGAGCATCTGGATCTTGTGGAGTTCTCTTATAATCATAGTTATCAGGCTACAATTCAAATGGGTCCTTTGAGGCGCTGAATGGTCGCAAGTGTCGTAGTCCAGTGTCTTGGCATGATTTCACCGAGTCTGTAACTTTAGGGCCGGATATGTTAGTTCAGATGACTGAGCAAGTCAAGTTGATTCGCGAGAAAATGAAGGCGGCTCAAGATAGACAAAAGTCTTATGCTGATCTTCGTCGTCGTCCTGATGAATATGCCGTAGGCGGCAAGGTTCTTCTTCGTGTGTCGCCAATGAAGGGCGTGGTTCGTTTTGGTGCTCGTGGAAAGTTAAGCCCACGCTTCATTGGTCCCTATGAGATTGTGGAAAGGATTGGAAGTTAGCATACCGGTTAGCGTTACCTAATGCAATGGGCAAGGTTCACGAAGTTTTACATATCTCCTTGTTGAAACGCTATGTCGCGGCTTATTCACATGTTTTGGACCCAGAACAGTTGCAGATTGATAAAAGTCTCACTTATGAAGAACAACCTGTTCAGACTTTAGACAGGAAGGTTCGCAGTACTCGGCGTAAGGACGTCGAAATGGTTAAGGTGTTGTGGTCTAACCATTGGTCTCAAGAAGCGACTTGGGAAACGGAGGCTTCCATGCGCGCAAAGTATCCACGCCTATTTTCTCAGGTTAGAAAGTTACGGGGACGTAACTTTTTAAGGGGGGCAGAAAGCGATAGGATTTTCGCACTTTGCGTATGTTGACCTAGGTTTTCCGTGGCTAGGTGTTTGTGTGCGTGTTGCGTGTGGTGTTGTATGCATGTTTTTTTTTGTGTGTTGTGTTTGTATTTGTGTTTTTGCTTGCATGTGTTCTATAGGCTGCATGTTAGGTTTTGGGGTCAAAATCTTTTTAAGGGGGGGTAGTCTGTAACACCCCAATATTTTGAAACGATTAGTTCTGATATATTTAATAAAAATTTCTAGTATCTCATGTTTTATTAATAGCTTATGTGAGGAATGGGCCTTGGATATGCTTTGTACAACTTTTATAACCTTAAAACTTTTGGGCCCAAACACCTTAAACTCTCTTAATTTAATTTAGCCAAAAAAAAATTAAAAAAAGGGTGAGAAGTCCAAAAGGGCCGGCCATTATGGTGGTCTTTCATGGGATTTGAAACTCCCAAAGTTATTGTGGGAATATTTGCCATTATTCTCAAGTTATTCAATTTCCTATTCAATTCAATTTAATTACTTATTCATTTTCCTAAGCTTTCTATTGCCTAAACTAAAATATTCTAATTTCCTAACCTTGAATTCTCTCTTACTCTCAATATTTCAAGAACATCAAACTCTCAAAAACCCTAGCTAGTCACACGTTTTTTTGGGGTTTTCTACACATGAATTTTTGGTGTTTTCATCTCCTTTGTAAGTATTTCTATATATTATCTTTTAGTAAATTTTAAATGTAATTATATAGAGTATGTAATGTTTGGTGTGAATGAATTTTAGTATATGTATTCCATGATTTTTGTAGTAGTGTGGTTATAATTAAATAATTGACAAATGTTGATGTGGATGTTGTGTATGAAAAGAGCATGTTAAATTATGTGTTGTTGGATGTGGAAATTAATTAAAATAATCATAGGAATAATAAAAGTGATGTTAATGAAAAAAAATGTATGTTTAAAGTTGAATTGTTATGGAAAAAGTTTTGTTGAAATATAAGAGGATGTTATGACTTGGTTTGAGATCTTAATATACATGATTTGTTTAAGGGTTTTATTAATTGTGGATCTTGAAAATGATTTATTTTATGAGAGCATGATTTTATGGTTTGTAACTATGTAAGATATTGATTTAATAGGAAATGTAGAAATTAGAATTTATGTGAATTTTGAATAAAAAATGACAAATCCCGTAGGATTGAAAAATGGTGAAAAAATGTTATTTTTGGAGAATTTTGGCTTTGAAATTAGGTTAAAAATATCTATACTAGGTTATAAATTATGAAAATTAGTACCCCGGGGGTTTTGATGCCTTCCGGACGTAACGGTGAAGTCGGATTTTTATTTTGACAGTGTTGAGGTAGGTTTCTGGGCAGTTTTTAGTTGCTGTTTTTTTTGGGGTGTTTAATGTGTTTAGAGTTGTGTTGTATGTCGCGTGTTATGCGTATGTGTTTTATGTGTGATGGTAGTTGTTTGTATGTGAGGTGTTTTACCTAGAGGATGATGTGAATGTGTTCTTTTTTCCGAATACGGTTAAACCTTGTAGGAAGCCGATTCGTGACCGGAAATTGATTAGGGCCTTTTGCTTTGTTTGCTTGATCAAGGTACGTACACGCAGCATAGAATTGTAATATATGTTACGTACCATATGTTGTGGTAACAAAGCTAAAGTATGGGCATGTAATGTGTATATTGTTACGCTTCCGAATAATTTATTATATTATAACTTTTAATAAGCAGAGGTAATATGACCTCACTAACTTGAAAGTGGACGTAGTATGACGTCAATTGGTAGAATGATTTACTCGCGGCCTTTGGAGCCTATGTGCCACCGCGGGGTTATGCATACTTGACCATAGACACCGAAGTAGGACGTGTGTCTATGGTAGAGACTTGCTTAGGGGTTAGCTCCCCCTAATGTATTGTCTAGCCTATGGAGTTTGGAGTGGTACCAGCAATATGGCTGGAATAGATACAGCAGTATGGCTGAAAAAGATACAGCAGTATGACTGACTAAATGGAACATGAAATTATTAAAGTTAATATCTTTACTTTGTTGTACTTGAATTAATTGAATTGTGGTTCCTTGCTGACGTGTACTTTTTGGTCTTAACGATCCTGCGATGATGTCGTTTCCTCTTCGGATAATGACTAGCAGTAAGTTAATTGCAGGTGGGGAGTGAGGACTATTCTGGGAGAAATAAAACGTTATAATCAGTATTTATTATGAACCTAAGTTTCAGTACTTTCTTTTAATGTTGGTTTAGGAGGCGTGATCGCTCTCGAGTTGTAATAATTTAGAACTTCTTTTGCAAACTTATCCGCTGCTTCGTCTTTGTATCTGGTAAATTATATTAGCACTACTAGAACTCGGTCCGCAAGTTTGTTTTGTTTGAACTGTTTTGCTAACCGTTTAACGCCCCGATTTGACTCGAACTACATTTGGTTACTCAAAAAGTCTATTTCTCTTTTAAAACGACACGAGTTAAACTACGGGATGTTACAGTATTTCTTTAAAGCTATCAGCTGCCACCACAATTTCCTGGGTCGAAAACCGCAGCCTTTAGTGGCCTAAAAACCGCAGCCTATGATGTTTTTTCCACTAGTGCTACTTTGCAAAGAGAAAAAATCAGAATAAAAGAAGATATTAAATGTAAAGGTGTATTATGACTTGGGATTGAATCCATCCACAACAATTTAAAAAGTTTTAATGTCTTTATATTGATAAATTTTACACCAAATTATTGAAAAAACAATGGAATCATGGAAATTGCTCAAAAGTAGATAAAAAATAATGTATCGAGCTAACAAATTTAAGCTCGCGAGGTTGAATTTCTAACTGGGAACTCATGCTTTCTTCGTTATGACGATCAATTTTTACACCCTGCATTATAAACAGTAAAATAGTAATAATAATTATAATCATTGTTTTCATAATAAAGCAAAAAAGTACGGGTCATTGATGAAAAAAGAGAGCTACAATATCATTATACAAAACGCTAAAAACTTTTCTAAAGCCTAAAAAGTTAATTTACTGATCAACAAGACCACGCAATTTAGGAACTATGGCATATAAAGTTCAAGACTACATAATAGTAAACTAATATCATAATATCAATACATAGACACATAGTATTGTTTCAAAACATATACCTGGGACCTTTAGGGCTTTACTTGATTTCACCTATCTTCTTTATAAAAAAAACCTTTATTAGTATTTCAAACTTGAGAGTTGAGACGTGCTACAAAAAATGAGAACAACACAGTATCACATTACCGCCAAAACCCTAAAGCACCAACAGCGTATACCATGATCATATTGTAAATTCTTAAACTTATCGCAAACCATTTTCACTTCAACATAAACTTCCATTGGTTTTGATTCCTTAGAATACTAATCCTACGTATTCATAGCCATTTCAAGCCTCCATCTTTAGATACAAATACAAATATGTATTTAAATCAGCATACTGGATACGAATGCAATTTGTATTTTACATCAACAAATTGGATATCAATACAAGTTCATATTTTTACCAAAAATATCAATAATGCAAAATCAAGCAATAAAATACATCATGTTTGCGGCAAAATCAACTTCAATTGATCCAACATAAAAAGTAAATTACAATTCCCTTAAAATGAAATACAAAGAAGCTTACTAGCGATAAGAAGTAACCCAGAAGAAAGTTGCTTCAGGAAAACAACGCCCTGTACACATCAAAGCAAATTACTAATCAAAATAGTAAAGCATACTTCTACCAAAAGGATTTTAATCACTCCAATCACCGTTCAAAATTCAAAATAACTAGTAGAAAAAACGACATTGGCTGCGGTTTTTTGACCAGTATAGGATGCGGTTTTAGCTCGCAGCCCTAGTTGTAGTAGCAAATGAGATTTTTTTATTGTCTGCGGTCCTAAAAACCGCAGCCTATAGTCCATTTTAAGAACAAAAAAGGCCATCAAAGGCTGCGATTCTGGCTATGACCCCTGCCTTTGATGGCTTTTTTTTTGTTTTTTTTTTTATTTTGTTTATTGCAAGAACATTAACCCAGATCTGAACATGAATGCAGATCTGAAATTTCATACACAAACGAAAAGGCCATCAAACAAACAAAGAACATTAACATAGATCTAAAAACGAAATAAAATATACAATCAAACTAAAAAATTTCGTATATTATAGTTTATAATATACAATCAAACCCAGATCTAATTTTCGTATAAATATTAAAAAAGAACAAAGTAAATTTCAACAAACAAAGAACAATTAACTATCAAAAATCGAAATTAAAATCAAGATCTAAAAAATGAAGAACATCAAGATCTAAAAGAAATCTAAAAAAATTACAATCAAAAAGCAAAGAACATCAAGATTTGTTAAAGAATTACAATCAATTATCAAAAATACTCAACAAATTACAATGAACGAAATAAAATATAAAAGAAATCTAGATCTAGAAATCTAAAAAATTACAATCAAAAAGCTTTTACTTGAAATATTCATAGTGTATAACTCTTCACTTTCAATGACTTGAAATCTTCAATCATAAATGAAGGCGGAATAAATGAGGAAGTGAGATTGTATAATACTCTGAGATTGTATAATTTGTATAGAATTAAATCTTGGTATAGACTAAACTTTGGTGCTGATTATGTATAAACGGCTGATTTAAATCTTGGTATAGAGGAAGTGAGAAGTGAGAGAAAGTGAGAGGAAGTCAGAGAAGGAGGCGAATGGAGTGAGAAGTGAGAGGAAGAAATTAGATAGGGAGATGAAACGGTAGCTTAAAGAAGGAGAAGGAATTTTTTTAATTTAGGGTTTTTTTTGATTATGTATAAACGGCTGCCGGCGCCTCATATAGGATACATCAATTAGGGGTTTTTTTAATCATTATTGGCTGCGGACATCTTGAAAAACCG
Organism: Amaranthus palmeri; assembly: GCA_019776075.1. Classification (NCBI taxonomy): domain Eukaryota; kingdom Viridiplantae; phylum Streptophyta; class Magnoliopsida; order Caryophyllales; family Amaranthaceae; genus Amaranthus; species Amaranthus palmeri. The sequence goes on from JAAKBH010000362.1 coordinate 222,696, forward strand.
CAGCCTTTGTTTAATTAAGGGTTATTGGTTGCGGACATCTTGAAAATCCGCAGCCTTTGTTTAATTTCTTTTTTCGCGATATTTTTCTTCTAGTTTAAGCTGCGTCTTTAAATAACCGCAGCCTATCTCTCGCAGCCAATGGCTTTTTTTCCACTAGTGAACAGGGCCGGCCCTAAGCGTTTAGGGGCCCGGGGCGAAATATATTTTATGGGCCCCCAAGTATTGCACAGGCATAAAAAGTTTTTTTATATATGATGTTTTGATAAAAAAAATGTATGCATTGACATATAATATAAAATCAAATAAAAATATTTTAACGAACATTTTTCTATGCAAAATTACTAATAATATTTTCTGAAAGTTCTTATTTTTGTGTCCTTTTTCCGTTTTTCTCATCCAGATAATTGCTTTATAAAAATAATCTAATCAATTCTAAATAATTCAAAAAATATAAATAGATATTACTCATATACTTTTTTTTACAGTAGCGAAAGTTATATCAAAGAAAAATTACTAGATCAAAATTTCTAACATAATTTAATAATCTAACCCAACATTAAAATTAAAAATTCCTTACATATTAAATTAATAAATCAAAATTACTAACAAATCAAATTTTAAACCATGAATTAAGAATTGATGATGATGAATTAAAAATTAAAATCAAAGTAAAATTGTCTTTCAGTATTTCTAAAGGAAAATAAAAAAATAAGTTATTCAATCCCAGTAAATTGATGATGATGTAAGCTTTGCCAGAGAAAAACAATGGTGTTGTGAGACTGGTTATCGAGGACGATGATCAGCGGTGCTACATTGCTTGGGTTGGCGAGTCGACTCGTACATTTGGTTTTTCAATTCCAGTAAATTGTTATTTAGAGTTATTTGAATTGTAAATGTAATGTTGTACTCCATTACAATGAAACGAAATTACATAGTGCTTTAATGGTGTTTCTCAACTCTCATTAATGGCAATAACGATTCCAAATGCAGTAAATACTCTAATCAATCAATGTTTACTTATTCTCAAGAATCCCGCTTCCCAAATTCCTTAATTAGGCCCTAAAATATATCAGACTTTCCATTTTCAGTATAGCAAGTCAAGAATTACTTGATTGAACACTAGGACTTGGAAGGTTTTCTAATTTTTGAAAGTGGGCCCTGGGCATAGGCCCACCTCGCCCCCCCATAGGGCTGGGCCTGCTAGTGAATGAAAGCCAAATAAAACACATGAAATAAATTTTCCCAATTAACAAAAAAACAAACATAAATTGAAAACATTATAAAAAAAACCGAAAATCCAATTGATATTCAACTCAGAACCGTAAATCAACTTAGCTAAGATAATAAACTGAGAAACCAAAAATCAAAAAACTGAAAATCCAAAAACAAAGATTTTCAATTCAACAAAGAAAACCTAATTTGTTCATTCGAAAATGAAACAAAATATGACACATTAATTAAATCCCTAAGCATTCATTTATGAATCCAAATTTAAAGAAAAAAAAATGCAATTTGAATCATCAAATCAAAAGTCTTACCGACAAACCCAAAATGAAAAAAAAAACCCTAATTTTCATCTAAAAGTATATATTGAAAAACCATACTTTTAAACAAAAACCAAAAATGAAAGAAAATGACTGATTTTCATTTAAAAATCAATGAAAACTCTAAGACTAATTTTTTCATGTAAAACTATATTGAAATTCCGGAATTTGTCCTCCAAAAACCAAAAGTAAAAGAAAAAACTAAAAATAAACTGATTTTCATTTAAAAATCAATGAAAACTCTAAAACTAAAAAAAAAAAAAAAAACTATTTTCATTGAAAAATCAATGTAAACCCTAAATTTTCATTCGTATTTATAATTGCATACAAGTACTATCATACTTGAATTTCCATAGTAAGCCCAACACATGAGACCTTAGGTTCTACCCTGCTTGTCCTTCTTCCATTTCTAAGAGCAGGCGAAAGATCGTGTTGCAACCTCTTGGCTCCTGCAAATAAGTAGTCATTAAAAACTTGCAACAAGAACAAATTTTCTTTACAATTTACGAAGAATAGAAAACGAAAAGCATACCAGACCAAGATAAAGGAAGAAATGGAAAATGTGATAAAAAAAAGGAAGATAAAAAATTAAGTGAAAGGAAGAAATGGGAAATGAGAAATCAAAAGGTAAAGAACCAGCAAAGGGATGGAAAGGAGGAAAGATGCAGGCGAAAAGTCGTAAAGAAGCTGAGTGAACAGTTTTTTAATTGTTCATCAGCAATTGATGAATAGTATTGTTTCTTAACAAATGTTTTATAGTTAAAGGATGCCCTAAAATAACATTTTCTCTCCTTCCTCCCACTAATCACTATTCACCATCTTTATTCCCTTCTTAATCCGAAGCTTCAATAATGCTGACACTCCCTCACCTCACTGAATTTTCAAAATTCAAAGCAACACAACCCTGCTCGTTGGATTTCATCATGTGCCTATTATTTTTCGAAGAGATCCAATGCATCGAATGCCATCCCAATCGATCTCCTATGCAATCAAAAATCTTAGAGATTCTAAAAGAATTTTTGAGTCAACCATTCCTATTCTTCTGCTCTTATTTTCAAAACGAGAACATTGGGCATTAACATCTTTATTTTGTTATGATTGAAATTCGGTTGAAACTAGAGTTGTTCAACGGGGCGGGTCGACCAAATGGGTCAAAGATCGAGTCTCATTTTAATGGGTTATTAGCGGGTCGGGTCAATAAAGGAGCGGGTCATTAACAGGCTTTAGTGTAAAAGGTCGGGTTGGGTGAGATAATTATATTAATTGGTTTTAAAAAAATATTTTAACATTTTTTTTATATTTTTATATGCGATTGTTATATTTATAGTTGAATCGATCTAACGGGTCATAAAGAATAATAAAAAAAAAAAGATAATTTTATGAACTTTTTAAAAACACAAACACTTGCGTAAGACCGTCTTATTCTAAGACCAAAACTAGGCTGGCCCATTGTAGGCGCGTGTGCTACACGCGCCGTTCATAATCCATTCTTTTCTTATTTTTCATTTTCTAGGAATTTTTCAATTTAGACCTTAAAGGTATCAATTTCAACGTAAGGTAGTACTTAAACATATCAATTAAAGTAAATTCCCATTTGAACCTATAAGTGATCAATTGTAGCTTTAAACTGATCAATTTCTACCTAAATTGAAATTGATATCCTTAAGGTCAAAATTGATACATTTAAGAGTAAAATTGAAAAATACCCAATAAAATGAAAAAAAGAGAGAAAGCGGATTGGGCTGAAATATTGGTCTGTCTTATTCTAAGACGGTCTCTCCCAAGACCGCCTGTTTTAAAAAAGTGTCAAAGTGGGTCGTATTTAAACAGGCTTGACCCGCCCGGCCCGTTTAACATTTGACATGACCCGCCCCGGCCCGTTTAACATTTGACATGATCCATTTAAATTTTGACCCGCCTCGCCCCGCCCCAACCGGGCCCATTGAACACCTCTACTTGAAACCAACATTCGTCTTCTCCCCTATTTCTTATGATTTCGATGGAACAATCAATCATTCCTTTCTACGTTTGAATCTTAATTTGGTTGCAATTTTTTTGAAGTCCTATGCATCCGAGCAGAAACACATAACAATTCATGGACCTTATATGTTTGGAAATCCATCGGAACACAACAACAGTACACCTCCTTGTTTTGTCGCTTGATTTTAAATTAGAGGTGATCTTTTGTATTTGTATTTTTACCTTGTATCATTCCTAGTCCTTTTGTTTGATATTTCTTTTTCCATTATATGTTATTCTAAACAAAAGTTCAATCAATAATGAATTAGAAATATAATTTTTTTTTTATTTTAAGCTTATTTTTTAAAGTATTTGGAGAAATAAGAGTGTCTCCAAACTTTTTGTAAAAATAAGCTTATAAAAGAAATGCTGATTAAAAAAGCGTATTTAAGATAAAAAAAATTTAGCGTTTTTATACCCTAATGGAGTGAAAATTGGGTTTTGGGATAGAAGACAAAAATCGCTGATTAAAAGAGCGTTTTTAAGAGCAACCTTCTCTCTTCTTTCTCTCTCTAAAATTCTGCTCTCTGCTGAGTGATTCCCATTGCTCCGCCATGGCAGGCAGAAGGAGAGGACGCCCCCCGAGAAGGAAGTTAGATTGGTTTGCTAAGTACCTAGATTCATCTACTTAAATAAACAAAGTTTATCGCCAAAAGAATCAAATGACCACTGATTCTTGCGATTCTACATATGGTCAAAACCTAAAAAAATCTTAGCCCCAATTCCTAATCAAAGGCCAAGGGGAAGTAATTTGTTAATTAAAAAGTGTCGATATGCTCTGGATCCCGCAAAGAATTTTCCCCATTTCATGCGTATGGATCCTCAAACTTCCATGGTGTTACCTCACAGGTGTTCGTGGTATCAAGCTCAGCTTCACGGCATTTCTGAGGGTTCATGAACCCAGATCTATGGGTTTACTGGTTTTTTGGTCTGAAAATCACGGTTTTAGCCGAAACCCTAATTCGGTATTGGGAGGTAAATATGATGTCCCTGTTTTGTTTCCGTTTGGCCCCATTCCAGTTGTCCTTTTGGAGGTTGGATTGGTCATATGGGCTGATGCTGAAATCGAATCTGAGGTAAGTTTGGTCCTTTGTATTGATTTAAGAACCCTTTCTACTGATTGTTTTATGAAGGAATCTGAAATTAGGGTCATGTTTGGAGCCTTTGATGGTCAGTCCCGATTACCTAATTTGGGTGTTGAATTTCCATGAACTGCTCATGCGGTTTTGTCTTTGAGGTTAACACATTGTGTGTTATTCCTACCATTGCTGAGTGAAGTATTAGAGGGTAGTCAATTAATTGCTATCCCTACCTTTCTTCGGTCACGATGTTTGGGTCTTTGAAACGAAGCTTTAGTCTTCACTATGTTGAAACTAAATGGTGTTTTCGATTCTAGCCTATGCAAGAACGACTTGAGTATCATTACTGATACCACTCCCAGATGCTGCTAAGGTCTTTTGGTTTTGAAATTAGTTATGATGATGCTATGTTTGATTGATAGTATGTTTTGGTCCTACTATGCTAGACTCTTCATTGATCCAATTGGGTACGAGATGAGGCTGGTTGGTGTGTGCAGTTCACTGTGTGCAACTCTATACTGGATGAAGGTTGCTATATGCTGCCTATGCTGGTGGGTTGCTGCCTGTAGGCCTACGCGTTGAAGCCCTACTGTGGCTGCCCCAATGGATTGAGCTGTTGGCTACTCCTTCATGATGGAGCTGTTTGATCTCCTGGATTGAACAAGGTTTTGAACATTGAATGTATTGCACAGTTATAGTCTGAATCTATTTGTCAATGTAACTCCTTTGTGGGATATAGCATCTCTGTATAGCCTAGGAGATATTTTCTCTTTTTGGAGTTGTCTATCCCGACCTAGCGAATGACGAGGGCCCTGTCCCTTAGAAGCTTAGGTTGGTTAGCCTTCTCAGTCTTTTGGACTCCTTTGTAAGCTGCGGCTATTTTTCTCTGGCATTTTATAAAATTTACTTTGCCAAAAAAAAGAGCGTTTTTAAGATAAAAAAAACGCTGGAGGCAACAGTGTTTTCCATACTCCATCTCTTCTTCAATAACTTCCTCTTTTTCTCTCCTTCTTTTCTGGTTTTAACATACTCCTAAATTGCCATTTTTGTTCTCTTTCAACCTTAAACTTTCACATTAATGGCTTATTAATCCTCATCCGATCAACCGCAATCCACTGTTTTTCCGGTGATTAAAGTCGATTGTCTAAGTTTGTTTGAAAGAAGACGAATCTTTCCCCACCAGATTCTTTTTATCTGGCCCGGTTTTAGGGGTAGGTGTTACAATATTATCACAATATTCTCATAATAATCATGAGAATAATCTTAGGCTTAATTAGGGCAACAGTATATATTGTAATATTATTATCTTCGGAAGGTATAAGGTGTAGCTTGTATATATATATTCATTGCTTGTCTGTGGAGATGAATAACATAGAAATTATAAACCCTAAAATAGTGTTCTTTACCTTAAATCATGGTATCGGAGCCGTAAGGTTCCGGGACCGGCGACTTTTCCGACGAACATCATTTACCTTTTGTTTCTTACCTGAGATGGAAGAATAAACAAACCAAACAAACCAATCCAGTGAACCATCCTATGCAAAATTAAGGATGGCCGAAATAGCCCGGTGTGGTGTCATGTATACCACATCATCATTAGGACTATGTCCTTCAAAAATTGGTAAAGGTCTAATCATCGAGCACCGGTCGGAAAATTTATTTTGGTGTGACGACGGGGATAATACGCACCTTAAGTGTACTCATTGTGGAGGAACAAGACACACAAGAAAAGGTTGTTTCAAGCTCGTGGGGTACCCGGAGTCGTGGGAAGAACATAAAAACTAGCGAGCCGCCACCAAGGTCACCGCCGCCAAGGCCTACCTGGCAAATCCTCTTCCCAATGACCGGCAAACACCAGAGGAGCAGCCCAGAAGTGACATCTTCCAATACGTACCGAGAAATGAAAAGGAAAAATGGAAGAACAAAACCGGCTTTAATGGAGAAAACACAGTAGCAGAAAACGAAATACAAGAACAGGAGAAAGAAGGCGCCGCAGCTACAGAGAGAGGGGATGGTATCAGCTTTCCCAAAATACTCCTTTTTATAAGGAGACATTCAAAGGGAACTCTAACCCAACTGTCCCACAATTTCACTCAAAGCCCAATTCTTTTAACACATTCACTAAAAGGGATTGGGGCCTTACATGTGACAAAAAATTCGGGAGTTGGATTTTTTATTGCGGTGCCACAGATACGATGTCTTATGATCCCATTGATAAAAAAATAATTAAAACAGCTAATGGGGAGGAAATTGCAGTAATAGGGGTTGAGACTATTTATTTTACGAATAACCTCACCCTAAAAAAATTTTTATTTGCCCTTGACCTTTCTCATAAATTATTACCGGTGAGTCAACTCACGAAGGATCTAAATTGTACTGTTCACATGAAACACGATTGTTGTATTGTGCAGGATGCTTTAATAGGAGAAATCATTGGGCGTGGCATTGAATGAGGCGGTCTGTACTACCTGGAGGAGGAGATTCAAAAAGGCAACGCAGTTCTTGTTCACGGGTCAGAGAAAAAAAACTTTGGACATGGCATCGCCGACTAGGACATTCATCTTTAGGGTACTTGCAGAAACTATTTCCTACCTTAGTCAAACACAAGTCTAAATTTAAATGTGAAACATGTATTATGGCAAAAAGTCGCAAACATTCCTATCCCAGTAGTTTAACTAAAGCTGATGTCCCTTTCGTGATTATTCATTCTGATGTTTGGGGTCCTGCTCTTATTGTAGGCATTCATGGTTATATGTATTTTGTTGTGTTTATTGATGACTGTACTCGTATGAGTTGGATATATTTTCTTAAACATAAATCTGAAGTGTCTGAGGTGTTTGTGGATTTCTATAACATGATTTCCACCCAATTTCAAGCCCAACCCCGTATTTTCAGATCTGATAATAGGAGGGAGTTTGTTAACTCTCATATGCATACTTTTTTCACTACGAAAGGCCTCATCCATCAAACCTCTTGTTCAAATACACCCCAACAGAATGGAGTTGTCGAAAGAAAAAATCGAACCCTACTTGAGATGACCCGTGCCCTCATGCTTGACTCATGTGTTCCTAATCATCTTTGGCCTGAAGCTATTGCCATAGCAAACTACCTCACCAATCGCCTGCTGACAAAAAGCCTTAACTACCATACACCTCTTGAAACTTTCCAAACCTTTCATTCTTTACCTTTTTCCCATCCCCTACCACCCCGTATCTTTGGTTGCACTCTCTTTATACATCATCCTAAACGAGTGCATACCAAGTTTGAACCTAGGGCCGAGAAATGTGTTTTCTTCGGCTATGGGAGAAACCAGAAGGGTTATAGGTGCTATGACTCTTCTAGTCGGCAGATACATACTACTATTGATTGTGACTTTCTTGAGGATACATTCTACTACCACCATCCTTGATGTTAGGGGGAGCAGTCAGATGACCATCTCAGATGGTAAATTAGCCCAGTCAAGGTTGCCTCCGACCCAAAAGAACAAGTAGGCATTGCTACCGAATCACCTCTCCAAGTCGTTCAGCCTTAACTCTCAACGCCATCTCCGATTTTGTCTGATCATCAGGTGAGTAGTTTGGATAACAGTTTTGATATTGTGGATAATGTTCCTATAAATGAAGTTGAAGTTGCAGGAGTTGACGAGGTTTCTCATGAGAGTAAGGATAAACGGGAACAACCCTATGTCCTACCACCCCGATCTACGCGAGACATCCTTCCAAAGAGATATGATCCAGACTATGAGGCCAAACGGTCTAGGTACCTTCTTGAAGCATCAGGTGAAGGAAACCTATCTCAGAGTGCACTGGCGAAGCTTTAGCTGCACTATATAGTACTAAACTTCCTGCGACAGTTGAAGAAGCTTTAGCTGCAGATCACTGGCGAAAGGCTATGGAAGAGGAGATAAGTGCTCTGAAAAGGAATGGCACTTGGGAAAAGTGTGATATACCGAGAACGAAGAGAGTTGTTGGGTGTAAATGGGTCTTCACAGTGAAGTACAAAGCAGATGGAACAATAGAGAGGTACAAGGCAAATCTGGTTGCTAAGGGTTATATTCAGACATATGGAGTTGACTACTCTGAAACTTTCTCACCAATGGCAAAGCTAGACACGATCCGGGTTCTATTCAGCTTAGCAGCAAACTTTGATTGGCCTCTTCATCAATTTGATGAGAAGAATGTCTTTCTTCACAAAGAACTACAAGAAGACGTTTATGTGGAGGCTCCACCAGGGTTTACATCAAAATTCTCAGACAAAGAAGGATGTAGGTTAAACAAGGCTCTATATGGGTTGAAGTAGTCTCCTAGAGCATGGTTTGGGAGATTTACATCCGCTGTGAAGAGATTTGGGTACAAACAAAGTCACTCAGATCACACACTGTTCCATAGAAAACGAGGAGGAAAGATACCTTGTCTCATAATTTATGTTGATGATATGATTATCACAGGAGATGATAACGTGGAGATTGAGAACCTAAAGAGGAAGCTGTTTCAGGAATTCGAAATGAAGGACCTTGGAAGGTTAAAATACTTCTTGGGAATCGAGGTTTTAAGATCAAACAAAGGAATCTTCATATCCCAAAAGAAGTATGTTCTACACTTGTTAGCTGAGACTAGTATGATGGACTACAAGCAGATTGGGACTCCGATGATGATGAACCATGGGTTACAGATTCTAGAGGGTGCAGAGTTCGCAGATCACATGCTATATCAAAGACTGGTGGGGAAATTGATTTACCTAGCTCATACGAGACCAGATGACAGCCAGGAGGTTTGCCTAGAAGCAGCAACCGTTGAAAGAGTGCGTAATAGCTCACTGATCGAGCGCTCTTGCGCCGAAGATGAATACGGCTAAGCGATCTACCGAAGCTGTGGGATGTAAAAAAACATTGCGTATGTAGTGGGTGTGGTTAGTCGCTTCATGCATAAGCCACAAGTTCAACATATGGAAGCAGTCTTTCGTATACTGAGATACTTGAAGGGTACCCCTAGGAGAGGAATTTTATATTAGAAAAACGGGCGCCAAAATCTAGCCGCATACACAGATGCAGACTGAGCAGGAGACAGAAATGATAGGAAATCAACCTCTGGGTACTTCACTCTTGTTGGAGGTAACTTGGTGACTTGGAGAAGTAAGAAACAGAAAGTAGTTGCACTATCAAGTGTAGAGGAAGAATTTAGAGGGGTTGCAAACGGGATCCAAGAAATCTTATGGATTAGAAAGTTGTTAACTAATCTTGGTTTTTCTCTAGAAGGAAGCTGTAAACTGTATTGTGATAATCGAGCTTCAATCAATATCTCAGAAAATTCAGTTCAGCATGACAGAACGAAACATGTAGAGGTGGACAGACATTTCATAAAGGAGAAACTCGAAGCAGATATAATCAAGCTACCTCATGTAAAGTCAGAAGACCAACTCGCAGACATTCTCACGAAGGCAGTTGGTACACAGTGGTCCAAGGAAGTTTTGAGCAAGTTGGGTATCGGAGATCTAATGACTCAACTTGAAGGGGAATGTTAGAATATTATCACAATATTCTCAGAATAATCATGAGAATAATCTCAGCCTTAATTAGGGCAATGTAATATTATTATCTTAGGAATGTATAAGGTGTAGCTTGTATATATATTCATTGCTTGTCTGTGGAGATGAATAACACACAAATTATAAACCCTAAAACAGTGTTCTTTACCTTAAATCAGTAGGCAAGGTATGCCACCGCTAGACCTGGGAAAATTTGATCCGACCCGAAAATGAACCCGGGACCTGACCCGTTAAAACCCGAACCCGACCGATCTGAAAGAGACTTAACCCGAAACATGACGGACCCGATAATTACCCGACCGAAAATGACCCCACCGACAACCGACCTGACCGACCCATTTTGACAGATCCAATATCAATTTTTAGAGTAATCTCAATGTTAGAATTCATTTCAAATAAAATTTTACTCCCTCCGTCCCTTATAATTTGCAGCATTTTCCATTTTCGTCTGTCCCACTTAAATTGCAGCATTTCTATTTTTGGACTATGTGGTACACCACTTTCTTTTAATCTCATCCATACATTTTAACTCTCTTTTAATTCCATCCACACAATTTATTCTCTCTCTTCATTTATTACTACTTTCTTAATATTTACCCATTTTCTCTTTGCTACTAACTCATCAGGACAGAGTAGTAGTTTTCAACATATTGAGTATATCATTTGAACTCTAAAACTCATCAATAAATCTGAAAAAAACACGCATTTAGCGTCTTATTATCCATCATAATTATTTTTCTTTTAAAAAAGGACGTTATAATCATCTTAATTAAATACATATATCTTGTTAAATCCGTCAAATGAGTTTTTAATTCTTCTACATTTCAGGAAACAAATCAATATAATTTATAAAAACATTTTGCCCATTTAAATGAGCTTTTCAGATAAGGAATGTCGCTACCCTAAATTATAAAACGCGTATCTTATAAGACGAAATAAGTACTTAGTTATTTGTATATCTTTCTAACATGAAAATTGTGAAGATATTTTTTTATTAGGAAATGATAAGATATGTGACGTCATTTTTATCTAACGTTACAACTTTAATAATCAAACACAATAACTTTTATGAAGCGCGTATCTTACAAGTCTTTCAAAATAAGTATTAATTCCCTATTTCCTTACACTTAAATGAATTCCCGACATATACCAACTATTTTTTGAAAATCGTACATCTAATTTCTCTAATGTGACATGTATCTTACAAATCCAACTATACATAGAGATTGAAAGTTTAGAACACGAGCGTCGCAATAACTGGTTTTTTATAAAATTTGAATTGAATCACATAAGGCTTTAATATTGTCTCAATTGATATGTGGATTAATGTCATAGGGATGAGAAATAGTTTTTTATTAAAAAAAGTTTTATAAATAATAAAAAAATGGAAAAAATAATTTTAAATTTTGTAAGTCATAACCCGTTGGGTCAGACCGACCGACCCGGAACCGGGAGTGACCCGACCCGAGAATGACCCGATCCGAGAATGACCCGACCCGAAAATGATCCGACCGAAATTGACCCGACCCGTAACCCGCCCGCCCGACCGTTTTCCCAGGTCTAGCCACCGCCTAGGGCCCCTCAAATATGGGGGCCCAAATATATAGTATTTGGCATCATTTTTACCTGTCGTAACGATTTTTTTTCAAAAAACGAATGTTGCAAATACCCTTATGGGGTAACTCTTTTGAAAATTCGGTCGAAACAAGTACTTATACGCCTATTTTCCGATATGTAAGCCGAAAATAATATTTGACGTCATATTTACCCATCATAACGAGTTTTTGAAACAACGTACGTGGCTACTATCCTGATGGGATAACTCTTTCAAAAATTCGATCGAAACAAGTACTTATTCGAAAAAGTACTTGTTTCGACCGATGAATTAAACATTAAAATGGTGAATTAAATGTAAAATTTATTTTTCCGTATAATTATTCAACATTTATAATTTTTTTCAATAAAATTATTCAACATTTATGAGCGTTAAGGTGTTCAAAACAGACCCGATGACCAGATAGACACTCAGCTTTATAACCGAACTCGATTTGACCCGACTTAAAAATGGATCTACAATTATGTAAAAACCAATGTGAACACAAAACCCAATTTTGAACCGACCCGAAACACCTAACCCAAAATCAACCCGATGACCCGAATGAACACCTCTAGCGTTAATGAATTAAACGGTGAATTAAACATTAAAATGATGAATTAAAAGTTAAAATGGTAAATAAACAAAAACTGGATGCTACCATGTGGAAAAAAACTTACAAAATGATGAACTTAACGGAATTTAACAAGAACTTAACGGAAAATGCTACGGCAATTAGATAGTGCATAACTGAATGCTACCATGTGGAATTATCTTACAAAAGTGTTGCCATTGGCATTTCATTAAAACTTGATGCTACCATGTGGAATTTCCCTTATTATTATTAGGATCATTTTTCAACTATAGCCTTGAAATCTAGTCATTTTAAAATAAACAGCCTCAATGTTTTTTTTTACAAACAACAGATTTCAAGTTACCAAACACGACATCAATACAACTACTTCACTGAATGACCTGGTACATAACTGTTGACCATGCAAAATTACCTTTGACTTTCAATTGAATTTTTTAATTTAACCTAATTACCCCCAATTGTCTTGATTTTCTCTCTCCAAATAGCTTCTTCTTTAACACTATTGGCTTCAGGTAGCTGTAGTTTAATTGAAAATCAAAGGTAATTTAGCGTAGTCAACAGTCATTTAGCAGGTCATCTAGTGAAGTGGCTGTAACAATGTTGTGTTTGGTAATTTGAAAGCTATTGTTTGTAAAAAAAAAAAAGTTTGAGGCGTTAATTCTAAAATGACTAAACTTCTAGGCTGTAATTGGTAAATGATCCTTATTATTATTACTGGTGCATTTGTAGTCGTATTATTATATTTATTATTTTGACAACAACTACATGTATATTGGAAAAATAAAAATTTACTTTTGTATGTTGCTAATATGAAGTCAATACTTCTTGAATATATTCAAAGTTTTTGTTTTAATCTTCTTTCTAAGCATTAAATATTATACATTTTTTAAGTTCTTGTGTATATTAATTAACATATATTATTATTATTATTATTATTATTGTTGTTGTTGTTGTTGTTGTTGTTGTTGTTGTTGTTGTTGTTGTTGTTGTTGTTGTTGTTGTTGTTGTTGTTGTTGTCGTCGTCGTCGTCAAATTTGTTTTTTATTAATATATAAAACAAACTACATGAAGGGAATAAATCCGGAAATCAAGAGTTCTTCATGAGTGTTGCATTAGTGTGAAAATGGAGCTCATCTTGTAGGAAAGGTAGCACCATCTCACTCTTCATATGCAAGGGTGAAGTTGGGATTTCCCAAGAAAGCCACATGCGGCTTGAACAAGGCTAGGCTATCGTTACTAACATGTACAAAACAAGCCTAATAAGCTAGCTAGATACAAATTAAGAACAAATAACAAAACACTATTGGCTTCAGGTAGCAGTAGTTAGGGTCCTTAAGAATGGTCATTTCTCTGTTGTTCCTTGTGGGTCTGCAGAAGTCAAAGTGCATCTGTAGGTGTGTGAGGCTGCAGGCTGTTTAGCTATGCCTTAACAGTATTGTGCATAATTAAGATTTTAAGCCGACTTAACGAATCTTCCTTAACAGTCTCTACCGTAAATCTCACAGTTCGCACCTTGTTCTTCCACACGGCTTCATTGCTTACTTGCCAAATCTTGTATATCAGGTTTCAAAGATAGCCACTTTAATCTCCCTCTTTTGTTTGGCCAATTTTCGTTTCATATCAAGGTTTCTAGTGTTTAACGATGCGTTGGAAACCGGTTATCAAGGTGTTTCATCGTTTCCGGATATACTCCACAGATGGGCATAACTCATTGTCAGTCACACCTATGTTCATGAGCTTTTGTTAGTTTTGAGTTTGTCAAGATACGCCAACCACACTATGAATCTACTTTTGGGTATAGTAGCTCTGTTCCAGACATACCTTGCCCATCTCATATTATCTGTCGTCCCCAACAGGTTTTGATATTACACGACCTTTTTGTCACCCAGCTAGAAGTGATAGGGGCGTTAAATAGCTCTTATTTCCCTCCTTTCATATAAACCTCATGGACCTATATATTTAACCCAGAGCGACTCTTGCATAATGTTTATGTGCCACACTATTTTACTGATTACTGCTAGTTTCCAAAGTTCTAGGTTTTTTACTGATTACTGCTAGTTTCCCAAGTTCTAGGTTGCTAGCCCCGAGACCGCCTTTTGTTTTAGGCCTGTACACTTTTTCCATTTCACGTTTCCTGGGGTTCTGGCACCTGCTTCACAACGTCAAAGGTAGGATCTGCATATTGCATTGATTTGGCTCATGATCCTCTTAGGGAGGATAACTGTCTGTAGGCCTGTTCAAAAATACCCGACCTGATTGACCCAACCCGACGACCCGCCGATCCGCAACTTAAAGGGCGGGTCATAAATCAGTAAAAATTATAAGTTACGGGTCGGGTCATGGGCCACAAATTAATTTTATTCGGTGACCCGTTTATTAAAGGGGATTTTTTTTTGCATGTACTGTATTTGTAATATGAGCTTAATTAATTACTCCACCTTGCTCTCTGTCTCGCACATACTCGCCTTTAACATTCTCCGGTTCTTCCTCTCTCATTTAATTAGTACCAAATTCTTCCTGTACCGTGATCTAAATTTCTAATTTCCTGCAACTGGCTCTTACTTATTCAAAGAAAAATTTGTACAATTTTGGGTGCAAAATGTTTGAATTTTGTTTAATTTAATTGCATATAAACATTAGTTGTTTAGGAATAATGAACTACACTTGTTTTTTTTTTTTGAGAACCTAATGAACTACACTTTGATACTTGATAAGTTGATTGTCAGCTCACAACCTCAAAAGCCATAAGACTTGATCATCTAAAGCGAAATTTTTTTTACCAAAGTTGATAAAAATACAGACATTGAGTATTGGGAAATCGACTTTGATTCCATAATTTAATTTATCATTAATTAAAAACACAAAATTAGAAAAGTTTTGAAAGAATAGCCAGAATAAGACACCAAAATTAATTAAGAACCAAATAATTCTGAGACCACAATGTCTAAGCCTACATACGTATTTGCAATTCTTACAAGCAATCCATACACCATCCTCCAGGAACGATCCCGATCATAATCTTCTCAAGAACCGGATCATTCGATCTTAAAAATTATAATTAAATATGAAAAATAATTTAAAAAATAATAACCGGGTACCCGGTGTCCCGACCCGTCTTATCCGGGTACCCGCAATAAATGGGCCGGGACACGGGCCGATAAAAAAGGTACCCGGCTTTCCGGGTACCCGGTAATGAACACCCCTAACTGTCTGTCACCAGTAGTTGGATATGCTTGTTAAAACCGAGTTCACCAGCTGCAGTCTTGTTGTATAGGAAAGCTTCCTAGCATACATGGAATTAATCCGAGTTGTCATTTTATCCACCAGATGTTTGCATTCTTCTGCCGTGTACCGTTTCGAAGTGAGAGGAATGCCCAGGTATCTAACGGGAAAAGTTTCAAAGGTGAAATCCAGAACAGTGGTCGCATACTCTCTGTATTATTATTTTTTTTTTTGACGAAAAGTTTTTTGTAATACCCATTCGAAAATCGGGGTACAAGGGATTTGTGAGCCTAAGGTTCCTAGCTTAGCTCCCCAACATTGCAACAGTGTGAACACAATGCCCACATTCTAGGAAGGGTTTCAAAGCGTCACTCTTCATGTGCACGGGGGATAAGAAGAAAACCTCAAAAAATGTATAAAATGACTTAGCCATATACAGTTACACTTGTCAATAGGACATGCCCTATCTGACAGGACATCAAAAACAACAAAACAACTGGCCAATCAACATAAAAGTGAAGGAACCAGCCCTAGCTGAGAGGGCATCCTGGCCTGAAACTGTATAGACAGAAACTAGCATGAGGTACCGGCCATGTAATGCCGGAGACAACAATAACCCAATAATGACAAAAGCTGTATATGATCTTAAAGGTGTATTATTAATAATATTATTATTATTATTATTATTATTATTATTATTATTATTATTATTTTTTTTTTTTTTTTGCCAATTGATTTGTAATATATACCAAAAAGAATAGATACAAAGGGAGAGCTCAGTCCGGAAATTAACTCCAGACTAGCCACCAAAAACACTACTACTCACGACAAAAAGGAGGAGCAATAGCCCAAAAACAGCAAAACTACACAGAGACACCCAACTAGACAATAAGCGTGTCTCTCATCCTACTATTCACTCACCCAGTTACTCTAAAGACTATACAGTCTATAAGATCCTTCAGACTAAAGGTATGGTTATCAAAAATTTTCTTCTTGCGTTGCATCCAAATGCTGTAAATCATCTCGGTCCATATTCCCACAATAAGCTTTGCGTGGTCGGTTTTCTTTTTGTTGATCTGGCTCATCTTGGCGATTTCATCTTGGAAATTTGCCGCATCTAGCTTGTATGTAAGGAATTTAAAGGCGCTGGCCTTTACATCTCTGGCATTCTGACAATCGAACAAAAGGTGTTGGATCGATTCTCTAGCCCCAGAGCATAACACACATCTATCATCAGTGATATCTGTCCATTTACCAAGTCTGTCTTGGTTGCTAGCCTGTTTTGGATTGCTAGCCATGTGATGAACTTTGAGCTGGGACTGGCAATGTTTTTGATCATTATACTCCCCCATGGAACCCTAGGGTTATCTGCAATAAGCCGGTTGTAAGCATCTCCTATGGCGAACTTGTTATCTTTAGTGATGTTGCCCCATCCTCCAAGGCTCTCAACTAAATCTCGCTGCTTGATGATCTTCTTGAAGCTCCAGGATGCATGAATAGAGACCTGCAGATTCTGAATCTCGTGGTTTTTCATGTAATAACTATGGACCCATTTCACCCACAAGTTATCTTTTTTACGAGCTATATTCCACTTGTGCATGTCTCTCATGTTGAGCCCACCTTTTGCGAAAGGCAGAACCATTTGGTGCCAAGCTACAACCGCCTTTTTGGAAAGCCCTTATGTTCCAGTCCAAATGAACGACCGGCACAGATTTTCAACCATCTTGATAAGCCTTTTTGGAAGGCAGAAGATTTGAGCCCAAAAGTTTTGCATACCTCTGATGATACTTCGAACAAGCTTAACCCTGCCCGCGTACTAAAGGAGCCTAGAAGACCAGTGGCCAGTTCTACCCATGATTTTATCTACCAATGGACGACAGTCTCTGGAGTTGAGCTTTTTTGAGTGGAGAGGAATTCCAAGGTAGCGAAAGGGGAAAGAACCTTCTTTCATCTGGAGGAAATGGAGGAGTTGCTCTTTCGTTTGGATGTCAATCCCGGAGAAGTAAGCATCACTCTTGCTGGTATGAGCCTCAAGCCTAGAAGCCTTCGAAAACCTGTTGAAAATACTCATCAAACTCTTGACAGAATGAATGTCGGCGCGACAGAACATGAGGAGGTCATCTGCAAAGAGGAGGTGAGTAATGTTCTCTTTTCTGCATCTAGGGTGGAACTTGAAGCTGGTGCAGTCTTTCTGATGTTGCATGAGCCTCGAGAGGTACTCCATAGCGATGGCGAACAAATAGGGGGAGATAGGGTCGCCCTGACGGACCCCTTTTTTTGCTGCGAAAGGCTTGAGAGGTGACCCATTAACCAAAATCGAGAACAAAACGTCGTGACACAAGCCCTAATCCAACCGAAGAATCTGGAGGGGAACCCAATTTCATCCATAACAGAGAAGAGAAACTCCCAGCTAATAGAAACTCCCAGCTAATAGAATCATAAGCTTTCCTAAGATCCATCTTGATCATGCATCTGGGGCTATTATTTTTCCGAGTATAGCCCTTGACGAGCTCTGCATCTAGCATTATGTTATCCGCCATCTGACGGCCTGGAATGAACCCTAACTAAGCCTGATCTATAATACTTCCCAAAACCTTCTAAAGTCTCGCGGCCAGAATTCAAGAGATGATTTTGTATATGACAGTGCAGCAAGCAATTGGACGAAAGTCTCCCACTTTACTGGCATTGGTTACCTTGGGGACAAGGGTAACTGTTGTGCAATTAACCGGGGTAAACAAGGTGTTGGAAAAGAACTCTTTAATTCCACAGATGAGGTCATCTTTGATGATGTCCCAAGTTTTCTTAAAAAAGCACGCGTTGAACCCATCTATACCGGGAGCTTTGTTATCATTCATGCCAAACAGAGCCTCCTTGATTTCCTCCTCACTCACGTCTTGAATCAGCATCTGACTATTAGCATTGTCGATCTGGGGACCTTTCCTCATAGTGTCTCTCTGGATAACCTCCAAACCTTTGGTTTCTGTGCCTTAGGGGTTTTGATAGAACTGGATGATTTCTTCCTGAATCTCATGTGTAGTTTTCAGCCACTTTCCCTCCTTGTCCTGAAGCTCAAGGATGCTATTAGAAGCCTTACGCTCTTTGATGGAAGCGTGGAAGAAGGTTGAGCTTTCATCCCCATGTCCTGAAGCTCAAGGATTCTAGATTTTTGAAGGAGAACTTTCTCTTCAATTTTGCTCCATTTTCTTATCTGACTGATCGCCTCTTTCTCTTGCTGATGAAGGGTACTACTGGTGGGGAAAGTTTGAAGATCAGTTTGGATGTTGTTCAGGGACTCTTCCCACTTTCTGATGAAGGGTATTATTATTATTATTATTATTATTATTATTATTATTATTATTATTATTATTATTATTATTATTATTATTATTATTATTATTATTATTATTATTATTATTATTATTATTATTATAATTTTTTTTTGGCAAGGTAAGTATTATAAAATGCCAGAAAAAATAGCCGAAGCTTACAAAGTTCCAACAGATTGAGAAGACGACCCAAATGAAGCTTCTAAGGGACAGGCCCCTCGTCATTCGCTAGTCTGGGAAGTCAACTCCAAAAAAAATGAAGAGTCGTCCTAGAAACTAGAAGAACTACGACCTAGCATACAACTGGCTTTGGGCCAAGCTTGGCTAAGGATCCAAACACAGCACGAAAATACAAAAACCAATACAAGATCAATACAAAACCAATACAAGATCAACTACAAATAGCAAGTAGTACGTATTACTGGGGGCACACAGCAGGTGTGCATACTTGACCCAAAAGCAGCAGCACCAGCTCCATCCAGTAGTGGCAGTTGACACCAGCAGGTACCACCCAAAAAACAATCTTCACAATATGAGATAGCATTTTCTCAATAATCAGCAAGAAAATAGTGTGCAAACAGCCATTCACTCGCAGCAATTATCATCACCCATGGCACAAATATTTATTCTAGGTATTACCTTCAGATACCAAGGCTAGCATCAATTAGGATCCCCAATGCAAACCCATTACAGAAGCAGACACTTATTATAATAATAATAATAATAATAATAATAATAATAATAATAATAATAATAATAATAATAATAATAATAATAATAATAATAATAATAGTAATAATAGTAATAATAATAATAATAATAATAATAATAATAATAATAATAATAATAATTATTATTATTATTATTATTATTATTATTATTATTATTATTATTTTGGCAAATAAAAAACTTTTTCATTCACCAGAAAAAAGTCAAATACATCAAAGCAAGGACACTCGGAAAATCCTATTTGCATCAGTGTGGAACCGAAACCCACCTTCTAGGAAGGGTTGCCCCGACACACTCTTCATGTGCATACGGGCAAAAACCGAGGCCGAAAACCAAACCGACAAAATATTGCCAGCTAACAAACTATACAGAGCAACTAATAGATACATCAAAAATTGGCCTTAACAACAAATAGAAATTTTGTGCAGCCAGCAGCAATGGATGTGCCTAGCACTAAAAAGCATCAGAAGATCAGCAACATCATTTCAATGCATTAGATTAATGCATCAGAAGACTCCCATCAGCAACAATCCCCCTCAAACACTCTGATAGCATGGGAATAGGAATGGCAATGGGTCGGACTCGGCTCGGATTATACATACTCCGACTTTGCTCCGGATAATAGTCGGACGTTTATTTTCAGTCCACCTCCACTCAGACTCGGATTATGCATACTCCAAGTTTGCCCCGACTCGGACTCTCGGATCTCCAACGGAGTCGAATGCAGAGTCGGATTATTATCAAACAATATCGTTGTGATATTGTACTAATGATTTTAAAGCATACAAAATTACAAAATATATTTTTCATATACAATTTAACAAATAAATATGAACTTTAATTTGAATTCAATTTTAACAACAAAAATAATCATACTACTTAAATTTAACAAAGTTTTCTCGTATTTTGATTTGGCGTATTTTATTTCTCTTGATTTCATTTGTCTTTTAATCTAAATAAAAATACCAAATTAGTCACGTCTAGAGTTTTAATGGAAACAAAATTGTAGTGTAAAAGTCAAATTCAAAGTCGGATGTCCTTCAGGGTCGGAGTCGGGTCGGAGTCTCGGATTTTTAATAAGGTCCACCTCCGGTCCGTCTCTAACTCGGACTCGGAGCGTAGAGTCGGAGTCGGAGTCGGATGTCTTATTCCTCGGACTCGAATCGGATTATTTTCCTCGGATCGAGTCGGACTAGGGCCGGATTCGGACTGAATTGCCATCCCTACATGGGAAGATCAGAGTAGCAGCAGAACAAGAGTGCACCATCAGTGGAAAAAGGAATTGGAACCATTTTTTAATATTATCATTATTATTATTATTATTATTACTATTATTATTATTATACGAAAAGATTTTACAAGAAATTGGTGGGGAGTCAAGCAACAAGTTGAGCACCCACACCTTTCTGAATACAAATGGCTAATCTGTGAAAAATGTATATTCGAGACTTGGTCATACTTGAGTTGCTGACAGCGACCTCCACGATCCTTATTAGCAGGCCGAGGCGTGTTCGCCTAACTCTCCAAAGGTGGAGAATGCAAAAGAGATAAATTTGTAGCCGTTCTCTTCGGACTTAGAAGTGTATATATATCTTCCGTTTTATTATTATTATTATTATTATTATTATTATTATTATTATTATTATTATTATTATTATTATTATTATTATTATTATTATTATTATTATTATTATTATTATTATTATTATTGTTATTATTATTATTATTATTATTATTAATTTTTTTGGAAAATAAAAAACTTTTTCATTTACCAGAAAAACACCAATACATCAAAGTCAAGGCAACTCGGAAAATCCTATTTGCATTAGTGTGGAACCAAGGCTCACCTTCTAGGAAGGGTTTCCCCGGCCCACTCTTCATGTGCATACGGGCAAAAACCGAGACCACAAAATAAGCCGACAAAAAGTCAGCTAACAAGTTATACAATGCATCAAATAAATACATCGAGTACAGAACAAGAAAGCAACAACCATAGCCTCACAGCATCACAATCAGCAACACTGATCATTGCAGACCACCAACAGTAGGTCATTTGGAATCTTCAAGACATCAGCACCACTGAAACACAAGTATCACTGAGGCAGCAGATCATCAATTCATTGCGTACACCAGCAGATCATCGAGAAGAGCTAAGGCAGCGCTGAAGCGTGTGACCATCAACTCATAGCAGATCAACACCAGGCAATAGATCTACCATCAGCTGAAGGCAGCAATAGGAGCAAGCAATAGCATAAAGGCAGCAAGTAGCATATAACAGTAACAAAACACCAGCATACACAAGCATTTGCAAACACATTGCATACACAGCAGCCGAACTGATAACACCAGCATCATCAACTAGCATCAATACATCAGCTGCACACACAACCCAAGCTGAAATCATCAAGGCAGCGTCAAGCCAACACAACAGCCCTTCATCAAGCGTAGGCCACAGCAACATTTGCAACCCATAAACATATGCATCCCAGATCAATAGCAGCACACAGATGCAACCACAGAGCAACCAAATCCAGGAGCTTCCAGCACCTATGACGACAACATCGAAACAAGAGGATGCAGCAGCAACACACAAGGCAACAACAGCTAGTGCACAAGAACAGAATGCAGCTACAGCATACACCAGCATGTTCCAACAGCAAATAGGACTTGGCAACAACAGTATACAACAGCTGACCAGGACCATCCGCTACACTTGTGGGCAGGAGCATCAACTCAAGTACAAGCAGCACTTCAGCAACAATCAGCAGCAGTCAGCAGTAGGTCACCAACATCAATTGAGGCAGAACATCAACACACTCAATCCAGTGTAAAACTCAGCACAGAAACACTAATAAACAAGACCACTGCATCACAAAATGACCCAGCAAACATGAATATAGCACATCCACAGCCAAAAGCTGCATCACATATAGCCACAACCACCAGCTCATATTGTTGTTGTTGTTATTATTATTATTATTATTATTATTATTATTATTATTATTATTATTATTATTAATATTATTATTATTATTATTATTATTATTATTATTATTATTATTATTATTATTATTATTATTATTATTATTATTATTATTATTATTATTATTATTTTGGAAAATAAAAAATTTTCTCATTTACCAGAAAAATCTTAATACATCAAAGGCATGGAAACTCGAATGTCTTATTTGCATCAGTGTGCAAACGAGGCCCACGTTCAATGAAGGGTTTCCCCGTCCCACTCTTCACGTGAATACGAGAAAAACGAGGTTTAAAACAAACGACCAAAAAAGTCATCAAGTCCAAACTATACACTCAAGAAGTCCAAGCTATACAGTGGACATAAGCTATACAGACATCATGCTATAATGTACGCAATACCATAACAGCATTAAGAGATCAAGCAGCAACAACATTGATCCTCTAAAACAAAAAAACTAAGTAATTCCATGGAAATTCCTCCATTACAATCAGCATCAGCAGTTGAGCATCAAGGAAATCTCAACATCAGATTAGCATAGTAGTCTCAGCAGCAACAAGAGCATATCAGCATATTAGTCCCAACAGCAATAATCCAAATGAAGCCAACAGCATCAGCAAACAAAAAGACCAAACCACCTAGACTGCAGTCATATGAGGTGTCCAACAACAGCGATACAAACAGCATACAGCTAGTAAGTTCAAGGAGCACGCACACGTAGCTCACAACACCAGCAGTATCACAGCAGTATCAACAGCCACACGTAGCTTCATTATCCATCCCATTAGCATATACGTAGCCAAATCAATGAGTACCAAAAAAAACAGGCACAACATCAAGTCAAAAGCTTTAGAATATTAGAAAGCAGCAACTCCCAACTAGCACCAACTCCCAATAGGCAAGTATATCACGTAGCATAAGAGGATCAATAGCAGGCAGTGAGATTAGCAAGCAAAAAATCAGCAGCAGCAGAAGGAGAGCAACAGCAACCAACAGGTCAGGCAACTCATCATCAGGAACTCATTTAAATAGGCAGCAGCAAGAGCAGATCAAAATAACACTAAATTGACCTCCTCCAGCAAAATAATATAGAACATAGGAACCACCTAGCTAACATACAAAAACATAAACCAACAACATCACAATGAGGCAAAGCAGAAAAGAACATGGTAGCTGCACATCTGAAGCCTTATTTCAATAGCATAGATCATCATGAGGCAACAAAACAGGAGCCACCAAAACAACCCATTATATTAGTCATCCAACCTCAAGATCAAGCAGCCAGTGTAGACAGAGCATTGGCAATAAGCAGCTAGCAGAATAGTAGGTAGAGAAACAGCAAGCAAGCATTCATACACTAGGGACAGAGGCAAATAGCACAAACACAAACCTACACGCATACCTCTAAGGAGATAACAACATCAAAACATTCCAGGAACTGCATCGAAAAGGTTCAAAGCATGGCAACGCCGTCTAATGTCATTCTTAATTATGCTAAGAACATACCGGGGGGAACGGACAAAGTCATACCAAATTGCTTCGTTCTGGCATTTCCAGATATGATAGATAGTACAAGCAAAGATTGCTGCTAATACATGTTGTTTGGCTCTAGAAAAACGTCGTTTGCGAAAGTCCATAAGAGCTATTGGCTTAAGCGTGATACCAATCCATGATTTAACCGCCTCCGCACACCGATGGCTAAAAGGGCACTCAAAGAAAAGATGCTGATGCGTCTCAGAATAGGAAGCATCATTCACTGTTCCTCGTTGATAAAGCTTGTCCCTGGTTTTGAGCCCATGTCCAGCGACTAACCAATTGACAAATCTATG
Source organism: Amaranthus palmeri (assembly GCA_019776075.1). Lineage (NCBI taxonomy): Eukaryota > Viridiplantae > Streptophyta > Magnoliopsida > Caryophyllales > Amaranthaceae > Amaranthus > Amaranthus palmeri. The sequence continues at coordinate 247,157 of JAAKBH010000362.1, forward strand.
CTTAGGACTCGAGGTTTTGTTCCCACCAGGCCTAGCCATCGGACCTTAGCCGGAGTAACAAGATTTTGCTCATAAACCTTCTTAATAGAGTAAGTAGTAAGGCAAATCCACTACCAAAGAGCCGAAGTCACCGCACATAACTTCCTAAAAGTCCAGCTCGCGGTGGCAGGTGCATTAAAAACTTCCCAACGCCCCCCTTTTGTGTAGACACCATGCACGAATTTCACCCATAATGTCTCTTGCATGATATGGATGTGCCAAGCTATGTTCCCAACAGCAACCTAGTTCCAAATATGAATGTTACAAACACCAAGACCCCAACTTTCTTCGGAGTATAAACCTCCTTCCATCTCACGTTCCCAAGTTTGGGAGAATGAGATATCCCAAACCAAAGAAAGGAGCGACAAATGGAATTAACAATATTAATAACCCTTTTTGGAAGAATGAGAATTTGACACCAATAAGAAGAGATGCCAATCAAAACGGAATTAATTAGCTGAAGGCGAGCCGCATACGAAAGATGTTTAGCTTGCCGGCCAAGAACTAATACGTTGAGTTATCATATTAGCTAGTTTCTTACATTCTGCGATGGTCAAACGCTTTGAAGACAAAGGCACCCCCAAATATTTGAAAGATAAAGACCACATTGTAAACTGAGAAACACTCCGAATATCCTTTTTGAGAGAGCTATCAACCCCAGCCATGTATATAGCAAACTTCCCTGAATTTGCATGGAGCCCAAAAGTACGGGCAAAATCTCGTAGGTAATCACAAATAACACGCACCGAGGAAGTCTCTGCTTTACAAAAGACCATAAGATCATTCGCAAAACACAAGTGTGTGAGCCTAATAGTCTTACACCGGGGATGACACCCAAACATACCCTCCATACTCTTTAAGCTTCTCGATGAGTATTCCATCCCTATGACGAATAACAAAGGTGAGAGAGGATCACCTTGTCGTAACCCCACTTGGCAGCAAAGGGATTGGTAGCAGAACCATCAAGCATCAACACATAACTATTATTATTATTATTATCACATTATTAAGGAGGACGACCCATCTTGTGGTTTAATTCTCAATGTGGACAAGACTCAACTTTTCTGGCCTAAGGAGGATTCTAGGAATAGAGAGCATGGAGTCTTCCCATCGAACATATCTCGCCCTCGTGTCGGTGTAAAGCTTCTGGCGGGCTTGTGAGTTCAGATCCTACCTTTTGCCGTGAATTTTCGACGGAAAGGATTTCTAAAACCATTGAGCTCATGACAGTTGTTAGCAAACTCCAGGACCCATAATGTGAACTTCTCCTTCTCCGCAATTGTGCAGGGTTGGTAGGTTTTCTTATGCGTTGAGGACTTGTCCCTCTGACTCGTTTGGGGATGCACAAGCTCAGTTTGATTTTACTTTGCGCGCTTTCTTGGAGAAGATTATTACTAGTGATGGCCGCGGTCCGGGTTGGGCCGGTTCCGTTCCGGTTCCAACCGGTTCCGGTTCTATTTGGAACCTGACCCAGACTTTGCCGGTTCCGGTTCCGGTTCCGGCCGGTTCCAACCGGTTCCTTGGCGGTTCATGAGACGGTTCCGGCGGTCCCAATTCCCGGGCCGGGTGGGTCGGACCATCGGTTCCATTTTTATTTTTCCTTTATTTTTAATAAAAAATACTATAATAATGCGGACGTACCTTCGTCGATTACTTGATTATTAGCGAAATGCATTGGTTGTCATCGTTATTAAAATATTTACTAAAAAGAACGAAAAAAATAAAATTAATAAGAAACGAATCAACGATAAAGATCATAAAAAAAAAGGGGGGAGAGAATGGACTTGAACCTAGTATCCCGAAGGAATACTAAGCTGCCTACGTATCCCGAAGGAATCAAAGTCCACGTAGTTCTTTGACATACCTTTTATTAGTAGTGGTTGAATGCCGTATTGCCGTGGTCCGATATTCCGTTGTCGCGATCCTACTCGTCAACGTCATCTGGTTGGTTGGATGCTCCCGCCGACTCTCCTCCCGACGATGCAGACGTATCCATCAGCATCCATGGATCATCTTCGTCTTGATCATCATCGTTCATTTCTCCTTGCATTCGGACCTCCACCTGATCCCAATCTTTTTTGCAAACACATATTTGAATGCTATGTGGTGCAAGACGACATCTCTTTTCATCCAAAACTCTTTTACCTGCACTAAAAGCCGACTCGGACGCAACAGTAGAAGCAGGAATTGCAAGGATATCCTTTGCAATTCGCGATAATATAGGGTATTTTGCCGCTTTTTCTCTCCACCATTCTAAAATATTATAAGTACTTAGGTCGATTTCAAAATGATGTTTAAGATAGTTATCTAATTCTATATATGTAGCGGAGGTGGAGGAAGATGATCCTAGAAAAGTATCATCGCGACTCATTATATTAGCGATTACGGAAATATAATAATGATCGGGACGTGCCGAGACGCTAGCACGCCTAGACGTATCGCGGCTCGGGTTATATATAGTAGCATAATGGTCATAAAGGTCTGATAACAGTTTTTTACAATTGCCTACATAATTATGTACATCAGTAGGCGGGCGATTTAGTGCTTGATAATAAAATCCTATTACTTTAGTTAGGACTTCCTTCTTAAAACACGGATCTAAAAGTGTGGCTATGCCATAAATATAAGGGAAATCGGTAAAATAAGTTTTCCACTTATCCATCATTTCTGCAAGAATCGGCTTCAAAACAACGTTAGTATCTTCATAAGAACATTAATGCAGATGATAAAAAACAGTAACACATTCACTTATTACTAAGTGAACGTTTGGTTCGTATACATAAGAAAATATCTTAGTTGCGTGGACATACGCTTGTAGTAATTTTTCTACTCCTATAGCTAAGTCCCAAGTATCATCACTTATACTACTATCCGTAAACTCACTATATAATGATCCGGCCCATTTAAATTGTAATTTGTGAAGTCTCAACCAAACTGTTTTTATACATCTACATTTTAGGGAAGTAGAGAGGAGACAATGAGATATCTTGAAAGGAAAGAGATTTTTTCAATAGTTAATACTACATTAATACATGGTTCAAAATTAGGCTTTCGAATTGAAATTCATTCAATTTTTTCTTTCGTTTTTAAGATGTATTAAGTTAAAATTATAAAATTGTGTATTAAGTGAAGGAATTATTTGACTTTCTAAGAAATTTTACAGTCTCGTATAAAAAGGAAATTACAATTTCAACATAAAAACTAGATAATTACACAATTGAAAAAAAATACTAAATAAAATATACTTCACATAATTAAAATTAAGAAAGACATGATTCCATAAGTTAATTCAAAATACAGAATCGGAATGGCAAAATTGAAAACAGAGAATAAAAGAATTAATAGCGAATCCAATAGAATATCAAAAATTCGAACCATTCAATTGATATACAAAACAATGGGGTTTTTAACTTTTAGCCATGCCGAATTTAGGGGAAAAAAACAGAAAAGACGAGAAAAATTGCAAATTAGAATGAAATTAACTTACATGTGATAAGAATTCGAATGGATGAGCAGCAAAATTCGTGATTGGTTCAGCAATTTAAGATGGATGTAGAAAGATTAGGGTTTAATTTCGTAATGTTAGTTGAAGAAATTGGGGATGAAAAGCTGAAAACCAGAAATTGGGATTTACTTTAGAGAAGTGAAATCTCGCATGCTGCTTGTGAATATCGGATTTATAGAGAAAATTATAACGGCTAGGTTGACAAAAAAAACGGCTAGTTTGACTGACTGGTTCTTTGGAACCGTTGGGCCGGTTCACCCGGTCCGTTTCCGGTTCCGGTTCCATGGAACCGTTGGGCCGGTTCACCCGTTCCGATCCGGTTCTGCGGTTCCAACCGGTTCCATTGGACCGTTGGGCCGGTTCAACCGGTCCGCGGTTCTTTGGCCTGGTTTTTTCAATTTTTCCGGCGGTTCCACGGTTCCGGCAACTTTTTTCCGGCGGGTCCACGGTTTCGCGATTCGGTTCCGGTTCGGAACCTGTCGCGAACGTTCCGGTTTCGGTTCCTGTTTTCAGCGATTCGGGACCGGTTCGGTTCCGGGCCAACCCGGACCGTGGCCATCACTAATTATTACGGCTTCGGGTCCAGGGTTTGGGGATTGGCAATAGAGGCTAGCCACCCTTCCAATCAAAAAGGGGTTGCATTGGTATCTATTTGGCAAGTGATCTTATTAATTATGCCTTTCTTGCTTCCCGTCTCCAAACCAGCTCGCTACAAGCTAAGATCTTGGCAAACAGTGATATCTCTACTCGGGGTTCCGCCTTTGAACGGGCCCTTGGTGCCTTCCATGCTTTATGTGGGTCCAATGCTTTTTTTCTCAATGATGGACCCGCTGCCCCCCATATCATGAAAAAATTAGCAGGGGCTTATTTTAGTGTTGTTGAGAAAAGCCTTGCGTCTACTTACATGCTCATCTCGAGACAAGTTGTAGTTCTCTGTTCCACCCAAGAACCACATGCGCGGGATTTTCTGCTAACCATCCCCATTGATGGCCTAGGCCAAAAGATGAATCCTCGTCAATTCAGATCCATTCTTTGTTTTCGTCTTACCATTCCTTTGTTTACCGAAGATAGCTTATGCCCGTGCTGCAACACCGCCAAGATGGATATATGGGGGGGATCACGCAGTTCACTGCCCTAATGAAGTTGGCGTAAAATTTCGACATTATTTGGTTCGAGACATGCTCGTGGATATCTGCTGCAAAGCTGGGGTTTCCGTCCAAAAGGAGGCACCTAAGGTTACTGTTGGAAGGGGGGAAAGACCTTCGCCCAGCAAATCTCCTTCTATTATTTAACTGGCTCCACGGTAAAGATGCTTGTGTATCGTCTAGAGTCTAGCCTTTTGCCAGTACAGGGGTCTCCTCATGAATTTTGGTGCTTCTTTGCCCAACGCCGCAGATAAAAAGAGGAAGAAATACACGACCAAGTGTGAGGAGAATGGATATAAATTTATCCCTTTTGCTTTCTCCACTTTAGGCAAGTTAGGAGAAAACGCACTCGACTTGTTATCTAGGATTTCATCATTTTTTTAGAAACTCCGGTAACACAAAATCTAAACCATACATCTTCCACAGACTAGCTTTTTGTATTCAAAAGAGGGTAGGTGCTCAGCTTGTTGCTCGACTACCTACCAACTTCTTGTAAAGTTTCTATTTATGAAATGAATTACTTATTTTTTTTTTGTCAAACGATTTTCTATTCAACACTAAACAAAACATATACAACGGGGTAACAATACCCAGATAGCCGAGGTTCATCCTATAATTGCATTAGTGTGAAAGAGAAGTCCACCTTCTAAGAAGGTTTTCTCGACCTCACTCTTCATGTGCACGGATAAACCTGGGATATCTCAAAAAAACACGCCACAAGCGGCATGGATACAAGCAAAGCTATCTACTAAACTATCCAAAAGCAACAATAATGGGAGCAGGCTACAACACAAGCATCAGGAATAGATAGCCTAAAAAGAGGACAAAAATCCACAAAATGCTGGTAGCACAACACAGCAACAGGCCAATAATTATAACACAATCAGTGTAGTACTATTCATAAGGCAGCATGTACTGCAGCTGTTGACCATGATAGCATAAGTCACAAACGCAGCAGCAAAGTGTTGGTAGCTCAACACGGCAGCAGGGCAATGAATTATAACAAACCATCAGCGTGTAAATGAAGCCAAGCTACATCAACGTCGTGTGCAAACCAACTGATCATCACAGTACGTAGCACAGCTAACTTAGAGCATAAAAAACGTAGCAACTCAGCACAGAAACAACATCATCAAAGGGCAACAGCATAGAACAGAAAACAACAGTGTGCTGCTGTTTGGTGGCCTACTGCATTGAGAGGGCAGAGACTGCTGCACTGAGATGGAGGAGAGACAGGCTACTAATTAAGGGGCAGCAGCTGGTGGTAAGAAGAAGGGTCCTAGGTTGCTGCAGGTGGCTTACAGAGGCAGCAGCATGCTGTTTTAAAGGACCTACACCTTATGCAGATCAAGGTGGAGCAGGGCTGCTGTCCAACACCTAACCATTGCCAGAGAGCGTCTAACAGATGTGATACTTCAGGGCAACTACTGGGGAGTGCCTGTACATATGTAAAATTATGTAATTATCAGAGTTCCCTAATCCATTCAAGATTTGGTCTGCTCCATGACAGGTGGCTAAATCTGATTTTAGATTCTTGTTTAATGGACGCCACTACTTTCGCGACTGTTGGGACTTTCATGAGCCACACGGCTTCATTTCTCGCGCGCCAAATGGCGTAGACAAGGTTGCCTAGGGTGGCTTCTATGATTTTCAACGTGTACTTTATACATCATTTAATTCCAGCACATGCCATTTCATCTTGAACCATTGCCTCACCATGTCTACACATTTTCTGCTAAAATCACATATGAAGAAAAGGTGATCCCTCGTTTCTGTCTGGGTGCCACAGATGGGGCACAAGTCATAATCGGTCACCCCACTTCTCAGAAGATGTTGCTTGGTTTTAAGCCTATCATGGTAAGCTAGCAACATAATGAATCGGCTCCTTGGAATTGTGGCTCTATTCCACGTTGTGTTCGCCCAGTCAACACGAGGTTGGGTACCCATCAATTCTTTGTAGACTTGTGCTATGCAGTAGTGGAGGGTGTTCATCCATTGGCTTAGAGTCTTTTTAACTTTGCAAAGTTTCTTGATTACCCAGCTTGTGGTAGCAGGGGCATTAAACCGGTCCCATCTGCCGCCTTTCATATAGATTCCGTGAACCCATTTTACCCACAGGTATTCTTGCTTCGGACTAATGTGCCACGCGATTTTACAAACAGCAGCAAGGTTTCAGATGTATAGGTTGCGAACACCTAGGCCTCCTTCCTTTTTGGGTCTGCACACTCTATCCCAGTTAACATTTCTAAGGGCATTGATTTCTGGATCCCCATGCCATAAAAAGGAGCGACAAATATTGTTGATCTGATGAAGCACTTTCTTAGGAAGGAAGACAATCTGACTCCAGTAGTTGGAGATACTCGTGAGGATGGAATTCACAAGTTGGAGATGAGCTGTATAGGATAGTTGCCTAGCATACCAGAGCATGATCCTTTTTGTCAACTTTTCCACTAAATATTCACAGTCTGCAACCGTGTACCTCTTGGAAGTGAGAGGCATCCCTAGGTATCTGACAGGGAGACTTTCAAAGGTGAACTCCAGGCTTTGAGCTGCACAATTTCGAAACTCTTGATCTACCCCTGCAAGGTATATCGTTGATTTAGCATTATTGGCGCAAAGACCCGAGCTCGTCGAAAAGGTTTCAATCCCTTGCATGAGAATCCTAATAGACTGCATATCCCCTTTGCAGAATAACGTTTAATCATCAACGAAGACAAGGTGGTTGAGGTTCAATCTAAGACACCAGGGATGGAAGGAGAAAGCTTTAGTTTTGCCAGCTACTTTGAGAATCTTGGATAGATACTCTATTCCTATCACAAATAGGAGAGGGGGACATGGGATCCCCTTGTCTGACTTCCCGATTAGCTTTAAAGGGAGCTAAAGGAAAGCCATTAATCATAAGGGAGTATTGGGTGGACGACACACAAGCCATAACAATTTTCATGAATCTGCGAGGAAAGTTCAGGGCTATCATCATGTCTTTGAGGAAGGCCCAGTTCAGGGTGTCATAGGCTTTGCGAAGGTCCATCTTCAGAAGGCAGCTAGGCATGCAGTACTTTCTCCCATAGTGTTTCACAATGTCTTGGCAGAGCAGAATGTTATGGAGAATGCTGCGCCCTTCAACAAAAGCTCCCTGATTAGGGCTAATAACAATAACAATATTGCTCTTGCTCTCGCTCTTGCTCTTGTTGTTGTTGTTGTTGTTGTTGTTGTTGTGAATATTAATATTACTTTTATTAGTATTTTGATTATTATTAGTCGTCTTAGTGTAGTATTAGTATGTAATTAGTCGTATTTGTGTATTATTAGTTGTATTAGTATTGGTATTAGTGTAGCATTAATATTATTATTATTAGTTGTCGTACAATATTAGTATATACTCTAGTTGGTTTGTTTATTATTACTCGTATTAGTCTATTATTATTATTAAGTAAACAGAATACAAATTTCTAAAAAAAATTACAAACGAAGTTATTAAACAAATTGTCTTGTAAGACAAATTTACAAACAAAGTTAATACAAATTATTAATAAACTACTAAAGTACAAAATTAATGATAATACAATTAAGGGATATTCTACCTGGTAAGCACCAGGTATAGCGAAATTCACAAACTAGCTATTCTTGTTTGCAATTCTACCAAATAGCACTCAACTTTTGCAAATTCATCTGCCGTAACGATATTAGGCAAAAAACGTTAAATAAACTGTTAAGTTGTGAAATTACATAATTACCCTTGTTTAATTCTTAAATAGGAGGGTCCTTCTTCTTCTTCTTCTTCTTCTTCTTCTTCATTTCACTCCTCTTTGTTGAATCAATTTCAAGGGTAGCTGAGAAAAAACAATGCTGAATTGCATTCTTTTCCAATTTTTCCTTCTACCCAACTAAAATTTTCAACTTTTTTTTCCCTAAATTGAACAAGAAAAAATAAAGATTAAATCTTTACCTATTTCTTCACAAGCTTGAGTAGCTTTCATTTCTGGTGGTGTAAAAAATCAGCATCTTTTTCTTGAAGAAACACCAATTAAAGCTGTCTTTCTTGAATTAAATGTCTTAGCCCTTGTTCTATTTTTCTTCTTTTCAACTTTTACAAGATCAAGAACAGCAGTTTCATCAAATACCTCAATCGTTCAAGAACTTGTTAGATCTTTGTTCTTTTCAAATTTTTTCAAGAACCCATCAAAATTGAAGAGCTTACTGGCAAAAGAACAAAGAAACAGCAGCTAGCAGGGTTGTAAAGAACTTTAGAGAGACGTACACATACTAAAGTAAGAGTTAAATAAAACAACTTGCACCAACAGAATTTCATATCATATGCAGATTTTATACATTCAAGATAGTGATGGTTTGTACCAAAATTCCAGTAGCATGCAAAAGCAAATTTACATACACATACTAAAGTAAGGATTCTTGGGCAAGAAATGGAAAAATCAAATCAATTACAGTAGTACTAGTATTATACCCGTGCTATGCACGGATGCGTTTAACTTTTTTTTAATGTTTATAATAATAATATTGTAAATAATGTCTACTACTCCAAATTATATGTACAACTAAATTAAGTTTAAAATAATGAAAATAAAGAGAAAAATTACCAATAAGAAAACTGGAGTCACATTCATCTGCTAAAATTTTATTAAAATACATAAATTTTATCTCATAAGGTGGTGCTACTAAATCGTGACATACTTTTAAGGAAGTATACTTTGCGAAATAAATTTTATATTCATGTTCCGAAACCTTATAATCACTCTTGTATTTGTAGATTTTAAAGTTGCTCAAGGATTATGATTTTCCCTCCTCTATTCTAGATTCATAGGTTTCGTAATTGTAATAATCAATGGAGGCTTGAATTGTAGTACTATGCGATTGAAAAAAAAATATAAGAGACATTAATTAATACAAAATTATAGCAGTAATTAGTGAGATTTAAAGTTGCAGGTGATATTGAAATTTTTGAAATGTTTATTTTACAAATGAAACTCTGCCGAAATTTCTACAGAATTTTCTCGATTTTTCTAAAGAAAGTCAAATTTTAATGATAAGGAGTTAATGATCATCACTATTAACTTGTTTTTTTAATGTCATTCTTGTTTTTATAACTAAAGTAATCATCAATCCTTTTTTTTTTGCAGGTTTTAACTTTTCAGCTAGTAGACTTAGCTTGAAATGAAGAAGCAAACTTGTAGATTACTTTCTTAGATTACTATTAAGCTTTTTATATTGTCAATTGTAAAGAGAACTTCAATACAGACTTTGTTGGATATCCTTTTAGATTTGTTGTAATCGATATAGATATTTTGATATTTGAGCATATATATTGTCCATGATAATTTGCACCGTACCATATATATACATATGTAAGTTAATTAATTGTGAGTTGCTTTTTATTTTAAGTATATATTTTTTGGTTTTGAGTAAAAAATTATATGCCATGAGCTTGATGTGAAAAATTGTACATTGCCTTTTAATAGAAAATTAATACCCAACCAAATTCACTAAAAAGCAACTAGGTAAAGGGCTTTTAGACACTTTTTAATGTCATAAATCTAAACTATTATGGTTAGATTTTTAGTGTTTTTGATGCTTTAATATGTCTAAAACACAAAAATTTTAGACGCTTTAAAGTGTCTAAAAAAACACAAAATATTTTAGACGCATTAAAGTGTCCAAATTTCAACTATTTTAGACGCTCTAAAATATCTAAATCCACTTTTTAGACGCTTTTCTCCGTCACAAATGAGTTGATAATATATGAAAAAGTAAGGGGGCAAAAGTCTTGTAACGGAAAAAAGCGTCTAAAAGTAAACAATTTTGGACACCACAAAGCGTCTAAAAAAAGGGTCTAAAAGTTTTGTGACACTTGATTTTTAGACGCTTGGAAAAGCGTCTAAAAGATTATTTTAGACGCAAAAAAGCGTCTAAAAGCTCCGTCCTTAGCGTCTAAAACCCATATGTTTTTTTGTAGTGCTTTTAAAATGGTTGATAAATTACATATATAATTCTTCTTGTTTGATAACAATAATTTACCTCATCATCCATCAAGATCATGTGTAACGCGGTTCTTTTACCTTGTCGCTTACTCATATCTTCCATTAATTTCCATGTATATATGACTTTAGCCTTAATTTCAAATAAACTCTTTGATTCTTCAATTTCGAAAAGTTTTTAAAATGGTAAACTCATTTTTGCATCAACAAATAAATAATGCTTTGTAATTTCACCAAAATTTTTAAGTGATATCAAATATTATCAAGTAATGAGTATATATTTATAGTGGTATTAAATATTTCATCTAATCTCCTTTTCTAAACAACCTAAAGATAATTGAAAGGTCTAGTTTTTAATGATTTAGTTTTATTATTAATTAATAATAATTAATTTATATATTATTGTGTTCAATTAGGTGAATTAATTCAGAATATGAAAAGAAAATTTTTTATGTGAGAATTTCCAACCAATATTCCACCCAATCTTCTTTCTTAAACAACCTAGAGATAATTAAAAGGTCTAATTTTTATTGATTTATTTTTATTATTAACTAATAATTATAAATTTAGATATCATTATGTTCAATTAGGAGAATAATTGAGAATATGAAATGAAAGATTTCATCCAATTAATCTCCTTTCTAAACAACCTAGAGATAATTGAAAGGTTTAATTTTTTATTGATTTATTTTATTTATTAATTAATAATAATAATACTTAATTTAGATATTATTATGTTCAATTAGGAGAATTAATTAATTGAGAATATGAAATGAAAGATTTTTATTTTATTATTAATTGAACAACTTTATTTTTAAGATATTCATAAAATAATATTTGGCACAATTGAATGAGAAAGTGCCAAATGGCAAAAATGTTTTTGAATTACTATCTTGTATGATGCAAAAGCAAATTTACAAAAAACTGAATTTGAAGGGGTTTATTTATATAAGGATTCTTGGGCAATTAAAGGGCCTATTTGATTGATTTTGATGACCCAAATTGATCATCCATTATCAATTTAATTAATTTAAATTGAAATTGTGTTGGGTAAATTAATTCCATAATCAATTTAAAAGAATTGGGTGAATTAATGGTGAAGGAAGGTGAAGGAAGAAGTTAAAGGAAGAAGATGATGGAGAATAAACAAGGGTAATTATCTAATTTCACAACTTAACGGTTTATTTAACATTTTTTTGCCTAATATCGTTACGGCAGATGAATTTGCAAAAGTTGAGTGCTATTTGGTAGAATTGCAAAGAAGAATAGCTAGTTTGTGAATTTCGCTATACCTGGTGCTTATTAGGTAGAATATTCCTACAATTAATAATAATTGATAATAATACAAGTTAGAAATAAGTTAGGCATATATAATATAATATAAATAAAAACACATTGGTAGAGAGAGAAGCTCCCAGGAATTGCGAACACACTGTTGCCATTCTCAACAGCTACTCTTCTTGACGCCGACCACCGTACTCAGCCGGGGTATGGTGGGAAGAGGAAGGGGAGGAAAAGGAGGGAGAGGGGGAGGCAGAATCTCCACCATCCAGACCAGGAGTATTGCAGAATTATCGATGGATTCGCCAACGAATTCAGAGGATGCGCTGAAGGTAGGCTCGATAAATTCAGCAACTATTGTGGACCATGACTCGAGTTCTACATCAAATGAGAAGGGGGAGGTAGGGCAGAAAGATCAATTGAACAGCTTGAGAAGGCAACTCAATGAATTTAAAGAAGCGCTGGACAAGTTAGGCAACAATCAGTCTAGGGCTACGAAAAACAGTGTGAATAACAATGAATTGGGGAATTTGGGGGGTACAGGAGAATCACAGCAAGAAGATGGTCAATTGAAAGATCAATCTGATGGAAACACTGCCCAATTAGAGGAATTAAAGGCCCAAATTAGCCAATTGAAAGAATTACTCGAGAAAGCAGGAAAACAAGAGAAGGAACCCAGAAACGAAGGAGTGCAAGCTGGAATCACTGCCCAGATTAAGCCAATTGCTTCATGGAGGGAGAAAGTCCTTCCTAAACTATCTCAAAAAGGTATGCCATTAAAATATGTACCTCCTTGCTTAGATAATGGTAGTCCTATTGTTGAATTGAACACCCTGGACCTAAAGGACCTTGTTAATGAATGGGAGAAAGCTATGGTATTTTATGCTGTGGGAGAAAAACCGAATCCAGAAGTTGTTAGGAGCTTCATTAGGAAAAATTGGAACCATGTCACAATGCCAACCATTTACCCTCATGATGATGGGTACTTTTTACTGAAATTCCAAAGTGAAAATGAGGTTAGGGACATTTTGTGCTCAGGGCCGTATTTCCTTGGTAGAACACCTGTGATTGTTAAAAGCTGGAGTACTAAATTTGATTTCTATGAGGAAGTCCTTAGAGTCATACCTGTTTGGTTTAGGATGCCAAAGCTGCCTCTCCATTGTTGGGGAGTAGAGTCTCTAAGTCGAATTGTTAGTGCTATTGGGGTTCCATTGTATGCGGATGACTGCACTTCAAAACAATTACGTGTGTCATATGCCCGGGTGTTGGTTGAAGTTGATATCACCAAGCCTCTTGTGAAACATGTGAGAATCAGGGATAGCAATGGGAATGAATTTGATCAATTAGTAGTGCCCGAATGGTACCCGTACTACTGTCAGAAATGTCTCAAAGTGGGTCACTTGTGTAAGGACAAAATTCAGGCCCAACCGACAAATTCAGAGTCTGAGCCAAACAAGAATAGTGAGAAACATAAACCAGGCAGCAAAGGGAGCAAAAATCAGAAACAACAAAGCAAAGGGGTTGAGAATGAAAGGCAACAGGGAGACACGACCACTAACAAAGAGGGTACCTCTGAAACAAGTGAACAACAAAGTGACACTCAAAAGCAAGATGAGGGAAACCAGTGTAAGGAGGCTGAATGGACTACTGTGATTAGAAGCAAGGCTGCCAGGAGGGCTTCTACTGGCTCTGTAGGGCAGAATATTGAATCTCTTTCGAACAAGACCAAGGCTACTGCGGGAATTGACTGTGAGAACAAAGAAGAAAGGGGCGGGATCCCTTCAAATCCCTCAAGTCCACAATGAATCTTCTTTCTTGGAACATTAGGGGTTTAAATAACCCCAATAAAATAAAAGAGATAAAAAAATACCTTGACAAAAACTATATTGGGATAGTCGGCTTGCTTGAAACGAAAGTAAAGGAGGATAATGAAGAGAAAATTCAGAGAAAGTTTGGCACAGGGTGGAGTTGGCTTAGTAATTATGAGCAGCACAGGAAAGGGAGAGTGTGGATTGGGTGGAGAAAAAGTCAGTGCAATGTGGACCTCATCCGTAAACATACTCAGTTCATAGCGGTGCAAGTACAAACTCAGAACCAAGGTAGATTTAATGTTGTGTTCATCTATGGGCTTCACACGGTCACAGATCGCAAAGACCTCTGGAACGATTTGCGGCCCCTAAACAGTCAACTTCCTACACTCTTCATTGGAGACTTCAATGCCATCTATAATGTAGACCATCGTCAGGGGACCCGGCCAACCACCTACGAGATAAGTGATATGAGTAATTGGATGATAGATATGGATCTTCACGCTCTAAAAGAAGTAGGACACCAGTTCTCCTGGTCGAATAGAGAGGAGGGACAGAAGCGAATAATCTCAAAGATTGATCATGCCATTGGGAACCTTGCTTGGATGAATAGCTTCGCCTCTAACCCGGTTCTCTACGACAATGCCAAAACCTCTGACCACAGCCCCTTATTGGTTAAGTTAACTCAGAACCCTTCAAGCATCAAGAAGCCTTTCAAATTCCTAAACTATCTTGTCGATCACCCGGAATTCATGATAAAGGTGGAAAAGGCTTGGAAGGAAGATGTTACTGGTACAGGTAGTGAGAGAATTTGGAGGAAGCTCCAGAATGTCAAGAAAGAGCTCAAGCAACTTCACTCATTAGAATTCAAGGGCATTCAAATGCGCCTTCTTCAATATGAAGAAACGCTGGAGGAGGTCCAAACCAAACTACAAGATGACCCTACTAATGATATCCTTATAACCAGAGAAAAAAGTGCGCTGCAGAAATTGAGATACTGGAGGAAAATTGATGGCATCGCCCTTCAACAGAAATCCAGAGTTGCTTGGCTTAAATATGGAGATGAAAGCACTGCTTATTTCCATGCTGCCATCAAGGAAAGACAAACAAAGAATGGTATTTATGAGCTTTGGGACACAGAGGGAAATCATCTAGTAAATCCAGATGACATTGAAAGGGAGATTGTTAGCTTCTACAAAAATCTCCAAGGGACTGCTTCTAGATCTCTCAAAGACATTGATAGAGTGAGTATGCGCAGGGGGGCTCAACTTCAGGCTGATGATATATTCTGCTTAGTTCATGCGGTCACAGAGGAGGAAATTCGGCAAGCCGTGTTTGGCATAAACGATAATAAAGCTCCGGGTATTGATGGCTTCAATGCTAAATTTTTTAAGGCAACCTGGCACATCATCAAAGATGATATTATCACTGCTGTCAAGCACTTCTTTGAAGATGGTACCCTCTTCCCCCCCATCAACTGCACTACCCTCACCCTCATCCCCAAGAAGAGTAATGCTAGTACTATGGGCGACTACAGGCCTATTGCCTGCTGTAACGTGCTGTACAAAATCATATCCAGAATCCTATCCCAGAGACTGCAGAAGGTAATAGGTAAGGTTGTGGACCTTGCCCAATCTGGTTTCATCCCGGGGAGACAAATTTCAGATAACATCCTCCTTGCAACAGAAATCATCAAGGGTTATAACAGGAAGAACAACAAGCCCAGTTGTATGGTGAAAGTGGACCTCAAGAAAGCCTATGATTCTCTTGACTGGAATTTCTTGCAGCAGGTTATGGAAGAGATGGGTTTCCCTCCTAGATTCGTCAAGTGGATCATGTGTTGTGTGACCTCTGTCTCCTTCTCCATCCTTGTTAATGGGGTTCCCCTAAAACCATTCAAAGCTGCGAAGGGCCTACGACAAGGAGACCCTCTTTCTCCCTATTTGTTTGCTATAGGCATGGAATACTTGTCAAGACTCATGGGGAATCTGAAGAGAAACAAGCAATACAAGTATCACCCCAGATGTAACAGAGTTAACCTCACCCACCTCATGTTCGCAGATGATCTCCTTATGTTTTGTGGGGGAGATCTAAATTCAGTCAAGACTATGATGACCACGTTTGAATCCTTCTCCTCATCATCGGGGCTCCAAGCGAACCCGAGTAAGAGCAATGTGTACACTACAGGTATTTCTGATCAAACTCACAACACCATCATCCAATTCCTGCAAATGGAAGTGGGATCCTTTCCCTTCAGATACCTTGGTGTCCCTCTTCATTCTAAGAAGCTTAATGTGTATGATTGTCGGCCCTTGTTAGACAAAATTATTGGCAGAATCCATTGGTGGTCTTCGAAACTCCTCTCTTATGCAGGAAGAATCCAGTTGGTGAGAAGCGTCATTCGGGGGGTAGAAAACTTCTGGGCCCAAATCTTTTGCCTGCCAAAAAAACTCATCAAAATGATTGAGGATGTTTGTAGATCCTTCATTTGGACTGGAAAAGAGGGAATCTCTAGGAAAGCTGCGGTTGCCTGGGAGAAAATGGTGCTTCCTCATGACAGAGGTGGCCTGAATTTGTGGGATATGCAAAAATGGAACACGGCAGCGCTTATGAAGCATCTTTGGAATATGGAGCAAAGGAAAGAAAATCTTTGGGTGAAATGGGTGCACAGCTACTACATCAAAAGCAGAGATATCTATAGCATTGAAGTCTCCATGCATGCTTCGTGGAGCTTCAAGAAGATCATCAAACAGAGAGAGGTTGTAGCCCAGCTAGGAGGTTGGAATACATGCCTACACAAAGATCGATTCTCTATAGGCAAAGCATACAACCATCTTATTGCAGACTTGCCAATTGTGAACTAGAGGAACATCATGAAAAGAAACTTTGCTTCCCCAAGCGCCCTCTTTATTACATGGTTAGCAATCCAAAACAAGCTGGCCACTAAAAATCGCATCAGCAAATGGAAAGAGGATTGTACGCTTGAGTGTGACATCTGCCACCAGGAGGATGAGTCGATCCAACACCTCTTTTTTGATTGCAGTAACGCCCAGGAGATCAGGAAGATAGTTTTGGCAGGTCTAAATTTTCATCATGATGCAGGAAACATCCAGGAAGAAATTGATCTTATGCAGTGGCTGAATGGAAAAAAAACTGATAGAGCTAAAATTGTTGTGATGATTTGGACTGAAATGATTTATGGGATTTGGAAGCAGAGAAACTTTATTGTATTTGATAACAACTTTTGTACCCCCAACCAAATAGCTAGAGAGATCATTTTTAGGGTTTCGTCTAGATGTACAGATAGGATGAGAAATATGCTCTTGTTGTAGGTTGTCCTGGTTGGGCCTCAGCTTGTTGAGGTGTTTTTGCTTGGCTCCAAGTTAAGTTTGGGCCTTGTTTTGTTTTTGGTTCCTCTTGGTATATATATTATACTTAATTGCCAAAAAAAAAAAAAAAAAAAAAAAAAAAAAAAAAAAAAGAAATAAGTTAGGCAAACAAATTAATACTAAAGTAAACCCACCACAATATTAGGCGCACAAACCAACTACAAATTAGTCGATAAAATGTCATTTTTTTGTAGTAATAAAAATATCAATAAATGTTAGATTGTTATGAATAATTTTTTCTTATAATAAATTAAGTTTTACACATTTTTTATTTAAGAATTAAAATCAACGTGTACAAAAATATGATTGGGTAACTCTTGAAGTTTGCGAAAATTAACAACTTTGAAAATTATACATGATTTGTTCAATTTTTTTAAAAAAATATAAAAACATATATAAGAGTCCAATAATATTTGCTACAATTTTAAATTATCCGCATCACCAAGGGTATGACATTCCTTATAATAATTGATGAAGAAAACTACCTCCTCCATTCCAAATCAATTGCAGCATTTGTTTATTTCTTTTTCACGTAATTAATTACTAAATTAATTCTTGATATTTTTAATTATACATAGTAAAAAATTATAAAAATATGATATTATTAATCTTTGCGTTGAGACAAATTAAATAAAATCTCACTTGATTATCATTAATTAAGAGTGATGGATAAATAGCGCATAATTTCCAATGTTATTATTTTTTTTTAGGATAAATTGATTTTAAAGGTTCGAACTTTGCCTCATTTGCTGGGAAAGGTTCGAACTTTCATTATTCCAGGAAAGGTTCGAACTTTGACGTCGATCTTCATTTAAAGGTTTTTATGGATTTTTTTGGGTTGATTTTGGATTGATTATGGGTTTATATGGGTAAAAACCCCATAATCTACCAAGAATCAACCCAGAAAACCCATATAAACCCATAATCAATCCAAAATCAACCCAAAAAAATCCATAAAAACCTTTAAATGAAGATCGACGTCAAAGTTGGAACCTTTCCTGGAATAATGAAAGTTCGAACCTTTCCCAGCAAATGAGGCAAAGTTCGAACCTTTAAAATCAATTTTTCCTTTTTTTTTTATGATCAAGTAGTTTGGAACTAAGAAATATAATATATATATAACTGTTCACACTTATGACCTTTTTTTTATTAGGATCACACCTGTGACTTAACTTCCTTAGTAACTAAACTAATATCTTTTTTCATTGACTTTATAATTTATTTGAGGGAGAGTAATTAAAAAAAATATATGAAGCAGACTGTAGAGTTGTACACAGCGATATATATAGAATAGAATAACAATGATATGATATCTCATAGCTACACATCAATCAACCTTAAAAAAAAAAAGAAAACACAAATCAAAGAAACGATGAGTTTCAGATCAATGGAGGGAAGTAATAAAAGTTCTTTCAATCGTAGTGACAGTGATTTAAGCAATAAAAGCTATGAGATGAACGACGACACAGATTTTCCGATTGATGAAAAGGTGTACAAGTATTTGGCTGAGGGAAATCTAAAATGGGTACGGGGCAAGAAAGATTTCACAAAAGAATTATTGGGGTCCGGAAATGATGATGAGGATACTCCGCTGCATATTGCACTGGAAAATAATCAACTGCAAATGGCAGAATTATTGGTGGATGAATATAGCGAAGCTTGCTATAAGTTGAATAAGAAGAAGGTGTCTCCCCTTTATATGGCCATCCAATCAGGATGTTGGGATCTCGTAAGGAAAATGCTTATCCATACAAAGCAGCAGAAGCCAGCTTCGGAGGATGAACTGCTTAAAGGCAAGTCTGTTATTCATGCGGCCCTTGATGCCAACAACTTAGGTAACCTTCTGTTACCATTATTTTCTTACTTCCTTTTTCTCTTTAATTCACCTTTTTCTTTAATTTGTTGAGAGGAGAGAAAAGCAATTTTTAATATAGTTTTAAGTTCATCAATTTCGGTAATATTTATAGCTTAAGTTCTTTTAATATATGTCAATAAGCTACAAATTTTGTAATAGCTTAAGATAAATACAAATTATGTTCATTTTTATGTGGTGATTTACTGACTGTGCGTGTTTAAGGAAATAAAACTGGGCAACGGCCAGTTTCCAATTCGGTGATATCCGAATACCTAGTTTAAATCACGAAATAAATAAGTTCCTATTTTTAGGTATCCAGATTTCAAAATGTCGGGTACCCAAATATTCAAAATAACTCTTTTTTTAGGGTTTCAAAGCGCCATTAATATTCATCTTCTCATATCTCTCATTAGTCATTACTGTGTTTCTGAAAATATGTTCTTCATTTAGTTTCATTTGTATAATTTGTGCTGTTACTTTTTATTTTTGTCTAATTTCATTCATTATGTATATTCATTTTGTTCTATTTAATTTGAGTTTTGAATGTTAGTAAAATAGTAGTTTTGCAATTAAAAGTTATGCCCAAATTAACTTTTAATTTTGCCCAAAATATGCGTTAAGTCTGCTACTCAAAATTCTGCCCATAAATTTCCTAAAAAACTGCCACAAAATGCAACATAAAATCAACCTAAAAATCAAAAATTAAAATCGGGTACCCGGTGTCCCAACTCGATTTATCCGGGTACCTACAATCCAGGTACCAGCATTAATTGGGCCGGGACACGGGCCGTTAATAAAGTTACCCCTTTAGCTCTCCTTATGGCTCCCCAAAAAGAACGAGTCTTCCTATTTTAATCTCCGTCTCTCTCTAAAAATAATCTCACTTAAAGCCCACAAAATCTCAAACCTCTTGTCGGCCTAATACCTAGCCAATACAACATCACCACAGCCACAACAAAAGAAAACCAAACAATACATCGAAACTTCAGACAATGTGGCTCAAACAATAGAGCTCTTGAATCTCGCAATTCAAGAAATATTTTGGACAAAAGATGATTGGGGCTTTGTGTTGGTTAAAAATTTGTAGCTCAGATTACATTTAATGGTTGGTAAAAGATGATATGCGAGAATATAAGTGAGCATTGCTAGGTGGGTTAGGGTGTGACAATTTAGTGGAGCTAGAAGTAAAGAGAAAACGGAGATAGGAGTAGAAGTATATCTGCAGATGTCGTAGCAAAGGATGTAGATCAATAGCAGCTGATGAACAGTCACTCTCTTTTTGCCTAGACCTCCTTCACAGGTTATTGGTTAGCACTCTCAATATCTTTTGTTGTTTTTTTTTTTTGTTTTTTTTGTTCTATTAAAAAGAAACAAAAACATGAATATGATAAAAGAAAATAAGATAAAAATAAAGTCCTAATCTAATAAAGCAATAAAAACTACAGCTAATAGATGTAGACTCCCCCCCGTGCTTATCTAAAGCATTGTCCTCAATGCTTAACTGCGTAGCAACGGAACAAAAATATAAGAAACAGAAGCACACAGATAGCGGAAGTCTATTGTAAAAGGAACTAAAACAAAAATAAAGCTAGCTAAAATAACGGATTGCCTTCCGCATGAGCTATGTTTAACGTCAGTAGCTGGACTATTGTGCTCGAGATTGCACATCGACAAAGCTCTTAGCATCTTATCGAACTCCTCTGAAAAATTTAAATTCTACACAATAGAGTTATTTTGAAAGAAAAATAACTACAAAAATAAAGCTGAGACCCCTTTTCAACATATCAGACAATCTAGCGGCACATTCAGGAAAAACATGCACTTCATTACAATTTAGCACATATGGATCATGTTCAAAGAGACTATAGCAGGAGAGTTTGTCAATAACATAATTATCAGAATGAAAATCAGTACTAACAAACTCTATAGTTCTCTTATGAATTAAAGGTGGTGATGCAACCATAGGCCACTTTTCATCCTTAGCCAAAAACAATTTGAGACATGAACAAGTCTTGAGATGAAGAAATTCAATATAAAAAGCATTAACCAATGCTAATTTGTCTTCATTATAGACTCCGTCTCCCTCTAACATTATGTCAAGTGCATCTAGTTCACGTTCCCAAATAAACTTGAAATGAAATTCTTATCATAGACTATGTTACCTTCTAACATTATCTTACTCTACATAATGATAGTGCTAATAATCCTATGAATTTCTTCAACAAGCATGTACATTCGACAATGTTTCAACATTGAATAGACTTGTTTAACATCACAACTGTTTGACAGCGCTCTTAGATGCATCATGTGCTCTTAGGAGTAATCTGGGCTTAAAGAACAAAATCATGGTCTTTAGAGATAATCAAGATGGAAGAGGGAGAGTTTGAGATTAACATAAGGAGGACACAGAAAAACAAATTGAGCAAACATAAACAACAGAAGAACAAAAAACTTCTGCAGAATCAGAATACATAGCAACAGTAGACACTACAACATAATTTGCTTTTAGTGGGATATATTTAGCGACATTTAATTTAAATGTCGCTATTTCCACTTTCTTATAGTGTATATAGAGGATTTAGTGACATTTATTAGACCATCTAGCATCATATTAAAAAGTCACACTAAAGCTTTTAGTGACATAGGATTTAGTAACATTTCTCACAAATGCCACTATAAAGTATAGTGACTATTACATATGCCACTAAAGACCAAATTAAGTGTCGCTAAATCACTTTATGGTGGAACTAAAAATAAAAACCAATAATTATTACACTAAAAATGTGAATTTGGGACTTAGTAAGTTTATCTACAAACCAAAAGGCTATAGGATGCAAGTGGGTATACAAAGTGAAATATAAGTCAAATGGGAGTCTTGAGAGGTACAAGGCTAGATTAGTAGCCAAGGGATATAATCAGAAATTTGGAACAGATTATAAGGAAACCTTTTCACCTGTGGTGAAAATGGCAACCATTAGATGCCTCATTGCAGTAGCAGCATATAGAAAGTGGACTTTGTGGTTACTGGATGTTAACAATGCGTTTTTTCATGGAGAACTCAAAGAAGAGGTATATATGGACCCACCACCTGGTTATACTAAAGCCACTTATGTAATGCTATATATGCATAATACACTGATGTATTCAATCAATGAGATGGTGAATGAAAATTAATTGAGTTCAGACCCGAATTTGGGGGTAGGCAAGGTCTGCAAATGCCTAGGGCCCAAAGTTTAAGGGGCTCAAAGTTAATAAATCCTTTTAAATTATTTTTAGAAAAAACCTAAACCTACTCTTCTGTCTTCACCCGTGAAATTGGGGATAGAGAAATGGAAAGTTGAAAAATGAAAACCCAATTAATGCATTCATTGCCGAAAATAATTGGAAATCTCAGTCTCAATTGAATTCATCCTCCCATTTCAAGTCCCAAGCTTTTTTCCATGGCTTTTCTCCTTCCTTTCTTGATTCTTTTATTTCATTATTCCCATTTTAAATTTAATTTAGATGGAAATATATTTATTAAAAATATTAACAATTTACTATCCTTAATCACAAAAAAAAAACGGTTACTTTTGGGTTTTAATTTGCAAATATATACAGATAATTTGTGGCCATAGATGAACACAAGAAGAACTCATCAAATTATTTGGTAATTTTTTTTGCTCCTTCTTAATAGTTAATTCTAACTCATTTTCGAATTTTTGATTTTTTTTTATTTTTGAATTTTTACCGATTCTACGAATTTTAGTTAGATCTATTATTTTTATTTTTGAATTTTTTTTTATTTTCGAATTTCTACCGATTCTAAGAATTTTAATCTTATTTTTTGATTATTTTTTTATTTTCGAATTTTATTTTTTAATTACTTTTTTATTTTCGAATTTTAGTTTGATTATTTTTTATAATTTATTCTATGAATTTTTAGTTTGATCTATAATCTATTACAGATAATTCTATGAATTTTTTTATAATTGATTCTCTTTTTATTTTCTGATTTTACATTTTATCAATTGTCAATGGAGCTATTGAGTTGATTGGAATATTCAAGTTCTTGTCTCTTCCCTCTTTGGTCAATTGGTTGTTTCTTACTTTTTTTAACTTTTTTAAATTGGTTAATTAAAATTTAATTTGTATGTTATATTGGTATGTTGTCCAAAAAAGGTTTATCAGAATGTGAAAAAAGAAAAAGAAAAAAATGAGAAGAAGAATTAATAAAATGCCAACAAGGAGACCTTGATAATTTTTTTTGTAGGCCAAGAATTTCCAATGATAACTTGAATATAAATGAAACTTTGGAGAATAATATTGGTAAAAATGTTAATTTAGTTGAAGATGTGAATGTCAATGAATTTTTTAATAATAATGTCAATTAAGACAATGAAGTCGATAATTCAAGTGAGCCTAAGCTAGATTATGAAATTTTGGAGAATAGTATTAGTGAAAATGTTAAATTAGTTGAAGATGTGAATTTTAATGAATTTTTTAATAATGTAAATGAAGACAATAAAGTTGATAATTCAAGTGAGTATATGCAAGAAGATGAAAAAATTAGTTGTTTCCAATTGATAGGAGCTTGCTTTAGGATTGATGGAGCGAATAAAATTGATGGAAAATTATAAAATTTTGCTTTAGTGCTTGTTCTAAGGAGAGTTTGTAATATTTTATGAACAATATGTATTATGCGTGATTATTTGTATTTTAGTGATGAAATGTTTAATTTTTGGAAATATTATTGAAGGGGCATTATTTTACTATTTTGCCTAGGCCCATAAAATGTCACTAATGGCACTAATTGAGTTCTGTTCACATTGTTCTTTGATTCTTTCATACCTTTTACAGTGTGCATCTGGTTTTGTATTTATTCTTGTGAGAAGTTTTAACTCAAACAGCGAATTTCTGATAATATGAGTTACATCTTGATCATCTCGATTTTATTTCTAATTCACTAAACCTATGTTTGGTATTGAAATATGTGTAAACCTAATTATATCTGTTATATAAAATTTTGTCATTTAATTTACAGTTTCTAAGAGTCTTATATAAACTGTTATTTACCTTATTAGTATAATGTTCTTTGTGTGATTATTTTGTCTATTTTGTTCTTGCATATTTTTTTGATTGTTTCGTATAACAGTTATTCTTTGAATCATGTGTAGATATTTTGAAGGCTATATTAGATGCTCATGAAATACTTATCAAATTAAAGGATGATCAAGGTCAGTCAGCACTATGCTATGCAGCATTCAAAGGTTACCTTGATGTGGTTGAGTACTTGTATGGAAAATTCCCTGAATACGCATATTCATCTGACTTGGATGGTTCTTTTCCTATTCATAAGGCAGCAAGTGGTGGGAATCTAAATATAATAAAAAAATTACAATTTACTAAGAGGTTGCTTAATAGAAAACGTCAAACCATTCTTCATGTGGCTGCTATGAATGGAAAATCGAATTTAGTGTCAAAACTTACTAAAATGCCGGAATTCGAAGATTTCATCAATTTTAAAGATGAAGATGGCAATACTCCTTTACATTTAGGTGCGCAGTACTTCCATCCAAGGGTTATCTATCTTTTAACACGCCACAGCAAAATCAAGCTTGATTTACAAAACAAGGATGGATTGACTGCTCTTGATGCTATTGAAATTAATGCTGGATCGTTTCCCACACTAGAGGCGGTACGTACATCGTTGTTTCAATATATCTTTGCTGGAATAGTTCTTTATAACAAATTTATTTAAATACAAGGAGGGGTAGAACATAGACTCATGTGTCCTTTAGATTTAGTGTTGAAGTGCCCATGTGTTACCCACATGTGAGTTGTCCCACATTGGAGAAAGAGAAGAGTATGCATCACTTTATAAAATCAAAGAGTAACTCCTACTATTACCAATTGGTTTTAGTAGTGAACCTTCTTTGATTTTGTGGGTGGACTAGTTCTTCTCCTACTTATTTGGATTTCCCAGACCCATTTTCTAAATTTTATCACTAATACACCTACTAACAAAACATAATAGGGTAAAAATGAATAAAAAAGACTTGAATTTATAAAAAAAGAGTTCAGCGTTACATTCTTTTCACATTAATAAGAAATTAAACACTAATTGCCCATTTGGTTGGTAGTAATAAAAGTGGTAATGAGAATGAAAAATTAGTGTAATTTGAGTTGAAAAATCTTTTGGTTACCTTGATAGTCATGCTTGTCCAACTCCAATCATCTCAATTTCTTCGTAAAAGTCATTCCAATGCATTAACACTTGGAGATGTGGTATTAGATGGTAATGAAAATTTGTACACAAAAATATTTTTTTTGATCAAAGTTTTATTACCATGGGAATGATATTTAACTTTTGAACTTTTGATGAAATTTTACACTATAAACCATTTTTATTATCATCATTTAGTACCACTAGCTAAATAGGCCGTAAGATTAATGTAAGATATTTTCACATTATACAATGGAATGAAACATTAAATTAGAGCTTGTGTTTAAATTGGTGAAGAATACTATCTTTAAATGAGATTGTGTTGAGATTTCATCCCAAAAACCCTATAAAACGCAAACTTTCAATCCCAAATCAAGTCTGAAGGAAAGCTATAATTGGTTATATCTAAATGAAAAAAGGATCAATTACCAACTAAAGTCTTGATGTTTAGACATTGTAGAATAAACAGTGTCAAAGTTTTTATTTTTACAAACAACATCGGTTAAATTACCAAACACAACATCGATACAACCACTTCATCGAATGACATGCTAAATGACCGTTGACCAAGGTAAATGACCTATGATTTTCACTTAAACTCATTAATCTATTCTAGTTACCCAATTACCCTCAATTAAACCCTTCTTCCCCAGCCTTTCTCAAACCCTTCCCAATCACCACCATTCTTCAACTTCAACACCACCACCACCACTACCACCACCATTAAAACACCCACTGTTATCTATATTTTTTTGATTGATGGGTACTTTTTAGGTAATGAAGGAGGAATATTGAGAGTAATAAGTTATTATTATCACTTCAAATGCACTCAAATTCCTTATAATTTTCTGAATCACCATTAGAGAAAGAGTAACCCAATCTTTGAGAGTTATTCAGATCTTTCTTTTTTGGCGAAAAGTAATGCGTGAGCAGACAAGTAAGACTTATATGAAAATTTCGATATCTTAACCTTAAATTTGTGATTCTTTCCTCAATTTTAGATTCCCTCTTATGTGTTTTTTTTCATTGATGGGTTGTTATAAAACCCCTCCTTTAATGAAGCAAGTGGATCAGATTCTCTACTCAATTACCCATTTTTAATTGTAAACCCTATGACCCTAAATTGTTCCTTTTAAGGTTAAAGGATTAAGGGACAAAATTTCTCATTTTGTGAAATTCTTAAATTCCTAAAAATCTCCTTTCTTGCATCTGTTTTTTTGACACCTAAGAGGGAATACTGTCAAGAGAGAATAAATTCATGGATAAATGTCTTTCTTTAAAGGGTATGTATCTTCACCAATGAATATTGTTATTGAGTCTTACATGGTTGTAGCCATGGCTCATTATGATGGAATTGAAATTTTACTAAGACAGGTAGCAAAAAGTCTAGAGTATTAGTATTTGAGTTGCAATCTAATTGGGTGTAGTTGATGAAATCTGATGGGTTGTCACTAAAGGAGGGGTTTTAATGGTGGTGGTAGTGCTAACGTTGAGTGAGAGAATGGTGGTAATTGGAGAGGGGTAGAGAGAGTTTGAGGAAGAAGGGTTTAATTGGGGTAATTGGGTAATTAGGTTAGATTAATGTTATAATTGAAAGGCAAAGATCATTTACCTTGGTTAATGATCATTTAGCAGGTCATCCGTTAAAATGGTTGTATCTAGGTCATGTTTAGCAAGCCAAAGGCCGTTGTTAGTAAAAAAAATATGAAGCTATTTATTCTAAAATGACTAAATTTTAAGGTTGTAGTTGGTAATTGATCCATGAAAAAAAGATAATGAACACAAAGAAACAATGAGAAAAAAGATAGTGTGTTTTACGAGGTATCTGGAATAGCACCCCCTAAAATGAAGTTTATTTATAATGATTCAACAATACAATAATTCTCCTCTATCTTGAGAAGAATCTCTCAATATCAATATAATTAATCAAGGAAGAACACTCTCAAGTTTCTTATAATGAAATAGCCCTCTTTTAGTATGTTGTGTGTTTTTTGGTGGTTTTTTTTATGAATGATGTGTCTTTTTATAGTGAAGAAATAAATCATTTTAGAATCACATCATGACTCACCATAAACTCACAACAAACATACCAATTAAGTATGACAAAAAAATTAGCATTTTATAAGCAATAAAATGCCCCATCAATGCATAATTGTAGATCAAAAGAGCAGTAATATGATACAATACCGCTGCTCGAACGAGTCACTCTGCTACTCAAATAAGCAGCTTGTTTGTTCAGCTTCTATTGGCTACAAACATACCTACTCGAACAAGCAACCTACTTCTCAAACAAGTAGGCCTTCCTAATGTATTAAGTTTATTGTTTAAATGTTGCTTTGCTCAAGCAACATTCATCCCATTACTTGACTCGTTTAAAGTAGGGTTCATCCCCTTAGTGAAGCCTCATTGTCGTACGTTAAGCAACACTTGAATTGTTCTAAACCTTAAACTAACGCAACTCGACACATCTTAATCATCCTTCTTCAATGCAAATGTTAAGGCATGTTTGATTATATATTCAAATTTAACGTCATTGTTAAGAGTTTTGGCACTTGCACTAACAAAGTCAAGACTAAAAAAGCCTTTTTTTAGGGCATATTAAAAAGCCTTTAAATTCAACTATGAAAATTTTAACTACAAACAAAGTTGATTGAAAAATGGATAAACATTTCCCTAATTACTCATATTCAATTGGGGGCTAAAATAAAATTGAAGATTGATACGAGATCGAATACTATCTGAAAGTTAAGCTTAAGAGCCTAAAAATCTTTCGAAATTAGTTTTCTAGAACTATTTTAGGTCGAATAATAGATTTATAAACTATGTGCGAAAATATAATTAAATAATAACAAGAGATTTCTTAACGAGGTTCGGCTACTAATAGCCTACTCCTCGCCTATAGATTCTCTTCCAGCTCGTAGGATTGTACTCCTTTTATGAATGAATATAAGAGGACTTAGAAGATCTATCTATCTTCTCTCACCATGTTCTTACCCTTAAAGAACGTCTTAGAAGTTCCCTTAATAAAAGTACTATTCCCAATCTCACAAAAGAGAAAACAAAATGAATACTTAAAAAAATATATCAAGCTTTAGGCGTAGATGATAACAAAAATTCTAACTCTTTTTAACTTAAACCCTATTACAAATGAAAGAGTAACATGAACTAACTTTACAACACTTATTGAATATTAAATCTCAAAGTAAGTACAAAGCTAATATGAGAGTTGTGTTGCAATACCTTAATCCTTAAATGAAGCCTCTTACATATATGTACGCTTTAACATAATCTTGCAAACAAAGGAAACTTCATACTAATATTTCGCCAATATGGTCAATATGAATCAGTCTTCAAAACCTTGAGCAACCAGTAAAATTAACCCTCCACTTAAGACTTGTTCACTACATGTTTTTAATATTTCTTAATTTATGATCAATTAAAGAAGTTCATTCTATCATTCAGCCTCTCTGTCAATATCTCAATCTATACACATATTAAGTAGAAATTAAAGGCAATAATTGTAGTACCAATAACTAGTAAGCTAATATTTTTACTTCAATATATGACCATTCAGTCATTTTATCTCACTTTTTACTTAATATAAAAAACTCTTTCTTCTCTTTTTCCTTAAATTTACCATTTTCATCTAAGCAAGTGTTGTGTAGACCCAAAGTCGAACCATTTCGCAAGAATAAGGAACACATCACAAATTCACAATTTAAAAAAGTTAAACTTACAAAATATAATTATCTGGTGTTTTATATGCTTGTCCGGTTTCTATAACAAATAACTTTACAATATTTTCCTACCTTAAAAATATTTCTATATTTAAAAATATTTTGAATTATTTTATCTTCAAGAATTCAAAAAAATAACTCATTTATTATTAAGAATTTTCATTTTAAAAACAAACATGTTTGATTTATGATTACAAAATAGAATTGACGAAATTAGTATCAAACTTTCCCTAGATTTGTCATCAATATATAAAAAAAATTATATAAATGGGATCTTGTTTGATTAGTTTCAATATATACTTTCTAAATATCAACTTTTCAGAATTTTTTAAAAACTCCTAATGAAAATTATTGATTTTAAAATTTGCATTGGAATTTGTGAAAAAAAAGTAAATAGAAAATACATTTGAAAAAAGGGAAAAATATACAGTAGACTACCATAAAAGAAGATAGCGATTAATAATTTATATCACTAGGACTGCAAGTAATATACTTGATCCCAAGAAGTGTAAATTTTAAGTTTGCTCCTGTATTTTTCAGAGACTTACATGGATGGCCTTGAGATACGTTAATGCACCTCCAAGTTCACAATCTACAAGGATTAGCTATATGGAAAAAGATCATGTTCAAAATAAGATTAACAGAGCAAATTTAGTGAAAGAGTTAGACAATTTTAAGAAAAGAGTGGACACTCACATGGTTGTTGCTACTCTAGTGGCTACTATTACTTTTGCAGCCGGGTTTACCCTTCCAGGAGGCTACAACCAGTCTGATAATGATCCAAACATAGGTATGGCTTTATTGGCACAAAGATGGGCTTTTAAGGCATTTGTCATATGCAACACAACTGCATTATACAGCGCAATCCTAAGTGTTATTACACTTATTTGGGCACACATGGGTGAGCTGAAGTTGATACTTGTATCGCTTAAGTTGGCATTACCTTTGTTAGGACTGGCACTTGCTATGATGTCATTGGCTTTCACAATGGGCGTATTTGTTGTGCTGAAGACTGTATCTTGGTTGTCCTACATGGTCTTGGGCATGGGATCCATCTCCTTGCTTGCTATATTGCTTTTCTTTATTCCTCTTTATAACCCATCTTACATTACGAATTCTGTGGTGCGTTTTTTCTTTTCAGGACCCTTTTTATTGTTATTGCTTGTGTGTGAAAAAAGCTCTATTAGGCATGCCTAGAACATTGCGGAAAACCTACGCAATGTATGTTACCATGAATCGATTCCATAATCCAAATCATGTTTCCTAGAAATTAATGTTAAGTATTTTCAGTGAATGAAATAAGTTAAGAAAAGGATGGTATTGTAATAAAGAAAAATTGTAAGAAACTATCAAACATTACCATATTACAAATGACTCTACTATTGTCTTATACATGGTTTATTTTATTTTATTTTATTTTTTAAAGTAAAGCTTTTTGTTGGAAACTGAAATAACAACCCTAGGGTCTAAATTCTCAAACCTTATCCCTAACAATCACCCAAGACCAATGGTAAGGGTGTTCAATGCAAGTAAACAAATACTTCAATAAATAACAATGAGAAACAATAAGAATAAAGCAATAAACAAAGACACAAAGATTTACGAGGTTCACCTAATGTGGGCTACGTCCTCCAGTGGTGGTTAGCTTGCTTGTATTATGTGATGAAACAATGGAGTTCAAAGAACTCCTACAATGGAGTAATTACACTTAGAGAAGAAGAAGAGAGGTTTGTGTTTGGTTTACGGTTAGGGTTAGAAAACTTAATCTTCTCAGGCACTACATTCACTATTTATATATAGGTATACATGTGGGGATGCATGGAAGTGGGCCCAGCCCTAATAAAAGACCCGTATGAATTTATTGCAGAAATGGGGCAGTAGCTTGCTGCTCTTCGCTCGACCTAGACGAGTAGGAAGGGTGCCGGTCGAGCGGAGCACTTCATGGTCGAGCAGAACAATCAGTAGCTCACTGACTTGGCTGAGCTTCCTTGGCTCGGGTCGTGCAGCTGTGAGATAGGTCGAGCAAGCCGCAAAAACATATGTGAGGCTGCTGCTTTGCATCATTATACATGGGGAATCTACTTCATCATCATTCATCAAGTGTTCACAACACTATACACACTCATACACCTCCATATACCTTCAAACATCATCACACTCAATTGGTGGACTCTAAGTCACACCTTAAGTCCAATGAAAGCTCTTCACTCATCATATTATTTGTCTAATTCAAGATTCTCTACAAGTGGCGAGACTATGTTAATCAATCCCTTCAATCGGTTATTTGGGGTAATTACTATTTGTTGGGATTAAAATATTCTATATATATGTCAAATGTCAAATCTACCTCTAGTCAAAAATCAAAGTCAAATGTGTGACCATGGATTTTACTATAAAGCCACATTAAATTTATCCAAGCCCATTGGTCAAACCCTAAACTACCCACCTTTAACCATGTACTACTCCCACTTCTTCAGGTAGTTGATCAAGAGAGGTTTTTTGGGACATTAGACCCCGACTAGTCTTTCTTTGTCGTTGCATGTAATTGATTCACTACAATCGGATTACCGTTCTTACTTTACCCAACATAGTTAATATTTTGAGTCCCTTTATGAATTCGACAGTTGCTTCGCAGAAAGTGTTTTGCCCCGTCTATGCGAACGAAAAAGTATTACCAAATACAAATCACTTCAAAGCTTAAAAAAGTAATACCAAAGCTTAAAAAATGGCACTCCTCAAAACTCATACCAAAGAATATTCTAATTCTCAAAGTACATACAATTTTGTTTCCCACATTCAAAACCAAGAAGTTACTGGGCAAGATCGGGAAAACATAAGCAGCAATTTAACATTAACTTTCGCAGAATAATTGCGAAACATTGCACCCCTCCAAAATCCTTCGCAGTCCAATCCTAATACAAACTTGAACATCCCTTTAGTCTTAATAAATATGGCTCAACAGATCCAAGATCTGCGCATGCTCTTTTCTCCACGACAAATACCAACCCTAGAACCAAAACACTAAGAGATGGATGAAAGTCATCATTCTCAATCCAATCCAAACACTTCCGAACTAAACACATCCATAAAAGAAACATCCAAACACTACACTTTCAAAAAATCTAGAACCAAAGACATGAGATTTCACCTTATAAAATCATAAAAGGCAAAAACAATATTGTCTAAATCATTTGTGGCAAATGTGAAAAGCGAGGAGTCACATAAAATACAAGGCTAGTGAACCAGCTTTTTAGATGGTTGAATCTCCTTAAGTAATTCCTCTAAAGTTTTTTAAGAAGGACATATTAAGGGTGTGTTTGGATTGAAGGAAATGGAGGGAAAGGAAGGGGAGGGATTTGGAGGGAGGAGGTATCCCTTGTTTGGATAACAAATTGAGAGGGAAGGTTTTGGAAGGAAAATTTAGAAAAATTTTGTTAAGAAGACATCTGTTTTAAAGAGGAAAGATTTGGAAGGAAAACATTTTCCTTCCTTTTCCCTTCCCTTCCCTTCTAAACAAACAATATACACTTTCCCTCCTTATCCCTTCCTTTCCTGTCCCTTCCTTTCTTTCCCTTTTCCTTCCTTTCTTTTCTCTCCTAATTTGCTATCTAAACATAGTGTAGGCACCTATGTTTTTCAACTCCCTTGTATCCTTCTGAGAGTTTAACTACCCCTATCCCAATAAGATCATAATCCCACCCATAACCCTGTTCTCCAGGTCTCAAAACCTTGAAGATGTAATAGTACGAGTCAAAATGAATCGGATATTTACATATAAATATGAATTACGAGTTACATGTCAAATATTTAAGTTTAATCGAATTCTAAGACCGACGATGTTCTAGTGACAAAGAAATAAATAAACGAGAACAATAATAAATAAAGTCCCTTTCTGAAAATGTTTTGGAAATTTCAAAAACAACCAGTAACTTCATAATTTTTTAAGTTGGTATTTCTCTCGATGTGAAGGCTACCTTGAGTCTGGGGTTTCAAGGGTGACTTTCCTTTTCCATATATCCTAGGTTACAAAGACGCAAAACTTTACTTTCACATATAAAGCTTTAATGAAAAACTTGAAACTTAACAAACACTTAGTAGCCCTAGCGGCCCATGAGATAAACCATACAACACAAGATCATATTGAATAATTCTATCCTGACTAATAAATCCCCTCATCTCTCTACTAAGGTCAATATTATTTCTTTATCAGGTTAAGAACGTTGGCTTTGATGCAAATTGTAATAACTTCAATCAATGTGAACTGGATATTCACATGTAAATATGAATTTAAGGTTACAAGTCGGACATTTAAGTTAAATCGGATTTTAGGATCAACGACGTTTTTTCGACAAAGAAATAATTAAATGACAAAAATAATATATTATGTCAGCGGATGTCTTAGAAGTTTATAACTCGAGAACTTTTTGTCCTCATGAAACCACTTAATATAAGGTAAAAGTATTTGCGATTGAAAAAAAAAATAATGTTCATTAAGAATTAATAATAATCAAGTGTATCAGATTGCTCAACTACGAGTTCTAATGTCTAATTCTTACTCTTCCAATCCCACCTGCTAGTTGTCGAATGACAACATCATTGTATGTTCCAAAGAATATAACCACGTACACGTCACATACTTCATACATTGCATTATATAAGTTATCTACAAGCAATGAGTTCATCCTAGCATGCAAAGACTCTAATATTTTTAATTCATATTTGACTTTCCAATTTCGCAACTCATGTCGTTGTTTGTCCAGTTCAGGTCGCCAGAGTGTTACTGAAATTGAAAGGAATGCACATGGGAAAACTATTCCCAAAGCAACCTCTGACCTAAGACGTTGCCCGTCTTGTTCAGGTCGTGATAGGTAAAGTATGCATAACTCTATGGTAACTGTAATGATCCAAGACTGCCACGAGAGCGATAATGATAATAATTTAAAATCTAATGTAACAACCCCATAGAGGCATTAAGCACAATCATTCTCTATTTCCAAATTAAACTCCTTTAAGATTGTTGAGGTGTCTAAACCTTAAGTGATATACAACATCACATCATAGAATGAATACAACATACTTACATAACCAATTACAAAAGTATTGTCTTAGCATGTACCTTAGTAGCATGACAATCAACCACAATCACCTGACACATCGAATCCACTCTATGCCATACATCACTATACATCAAAATAATAATTGATTTAATCATAAAACCTAATATTTGTTAAAACAGCCAGTAACTTGACAGCCCTTTTTGAAAATTTTAGAATTTTCGAATTAAAACTTCATCTTTACCGTTGCGTCTGGCGGGTATCAATTACCTTGGTTACGAAATTTCATATTTTTTATCGCTCATTTACTATTTTTAATTGATTTTATCGTTTAAGCGACTTTTAATGCAATCAGCAGTGAAACAACGAACGAAATGTACCCGGACAATAAAAGCATAAGGCGCACCTCCGGAAACAGAACATACACATTCCAAAATTATTATTATTGTTTTTCTTTAGTTAATTCTTTTAATCTCATTCCCCAATTCAACGGATTTCAACCACGATACAAAAACCGTAACACAACAACATAACTCGTCACTCTTTACCAAAATAATTAAATCAACCAAAATTTTATACAATTTATAAAAATATAAAATATATAAATCTAACTCCATTTTCATATTCTCATTTGAAAATTCATTTTTCATACTAATATATTTATATATCAACCAAAATCTTTGAATGATAATTATCAATATTATATCTTGTACACAATTCATCTTATTTACTAAATCAACCTATCACAAATTTTCTTTTAAATTTCTACTCATAAAAAATCTTTTTATAAATTAGTGATATATACACATCTTGATTGAGGTACGGGGCATAACCACAAATGAAGTGCACTAATCTCAATATACAAAAATAAAGGTGATGCACATATATGTGGGAATTATAGAGTGATTAAACTTCTTAGCCATACAATGAAATAATTGGAAATAGTGATAAAGAAGAGAGTTAGACAAGAGGTGGTTATTAGGGAAAACCAGTTTGGTTTCATGCCAGTGAGATTAACCATTGAGGCTATACATGTGTTAAGAAGACTGATGGAAAAATATAGGGAAAGGAAAAAGGACCTACATATGGTGTTTATAGATTTAGAGAAGGCTTATGATAGCATACGACGATATATCATCTAGGATAATTTAGAGGCTAAGGAAGTCTCGTGGAGCCATATTGAAGCAATACGAGATATGTACAATGGAGCATCAACTAATATACAAACCCTCGTTGGGATAACAAAATATTTCCCAGTTGGAACAGGTTTGCATCAAGGATCGACACTAAGCCCCTTCCTTTTCGCAATCATCTTAGATGAAATGTCAAAGTCTATTTAAGAAACTATGTCATGGTGCATGTTATTTGCAGACAATATATTGTTTGTTGCAAAAACTAGTGAAGAGGCTTATGCCGAATTAGAAGTGTGATACCCCGTAATTTTACAATTAAATTCTTTATGAATATTATATGCGTATTGTTTCGGATACAAACTTGAATCGACAAAGACTTTAATAACACCTCAAGATGAACCGTTATAAAAGTTAATCGCCTTAAATTGAAAGGTGGAATAACTCCTGTTGTTGCTGCTGCATCACCTGATGTCCTACACCACAACACGTTAGCCTTGCCCGGGAGTGATCTCCCGGAAAACCCCTCCTACGCTCAAGTCTGATATGTGAATGAAATAATCGATAATCAATGACAAATTGTGATAGAATTCAGATGTGGATGCAAAGTGAGTGGTGATTCGGGGAGATAATAGACTATGAAGGTGAATAATTATTTTAGTAGCGTGTGAGTACAAAAGAATGAAGTTAGTTCCTTCAAGTTTACTGGTAGATTTCTTATATAGGAGAAGGAGGAGTATTTACTTCCAGGAGAAAGGAGTAGATAATGGACATCATGGGAGGTAGTTATTAGTAATGGGTGGTTATTTGTTGGGTAGTCAAGTAAGGTAGTCATGAAAATCCCTTGACTAATAATTAAGGTCAACGGAATAAAAGAATATATAGGTGGCATTATTAATAATAAATTAATTACATAAATAACATAAATAAAAGTGTCATGACATTTAGCCTCACGCATGAAGGATGATGTAAGCGGAGAGCCCCATTGAAGTTAAACCTCTTTCTTTATGCGGAAATAATACTCATTAAGAATTGAGTTACATAAGAAGTCTCGGTCATGGAAGAGCTCACTCAAATGCTCATAGAGATCAATGTACCCAAAATTTAATGGATCTTCTAGTAAAATATGAAAATTGGGCTCGTAGGCTTCGAATCGACTATTCACACGTCGAAATCGGAGTTGTAACGAAAAAGTTATGATGTATTCAAGAATCAAGATGGCTATGTGAGTAACACACCAAGTAGCAGCAAAATGCAAACGAAAGGGATCGAAACCGTGACCGGTACTTCAAAGTAAGGAAACCCCTACCAAATGATTCATGTGATGTAAATGCGCGGACAACTTATAAGTAGTATAACTCACGGGTCAGCAACAAAAAATAAGGAATGAAGTTGTGGAGTCTTGATCCCACGACCTTGGACTCATAACAAGAATACTCTAACCAACTGAGCAGCCTCACCATTGTCCATTGTGTATAATGATGCGCGGATCTTTATATTTATATTTTCCAGACCACATTACTCTAACACACTAATGTCACGGAATTTCCATCACTTAGAAATTTTTTTTGCTTTGTTTGCCATATGGGGAGTCCGACTTATCTACTACGCGGCTACCATGATGCAACCTTTTTTTTTCATTTATTATTATTATCACTTTTAATTTTTTTCATTATATGCCGCGGACACCCATAGAAATTATATACCGCGGACCCAAATATACTTAATCCCCATACACCTTGAAATCCGAATGACTTATAACATGAGTAGTTGATGATGCGGCTTGAAATTATACTTAGATTTTTTTCTCCATTTTTCAGTGAGGGACCCAAAAAGGGAGTCCGAATTTTTGATGTCACGGAATAATCATATACTTGGAATTTTAGTCTCATTTAATGAACCTCATTTTTTGGGGTCCGACTCATCGACTTCACGGTCAGAGTGAAGGTTTGTCCCTTCCTCACATTAGGTCATACATGTCGCGGCTTATATACCAAAAATGCCGCGGAAATATCTAAACTTGGACGAATTTCAAGAAAAGGGATCCCTCAAAGGGTCCGACTTGTCTACTTCGCGGACAAGATGAAAAATTATACCCTTCTACTTCAAAGAATTACGGACAAACAAGCCGCGAAATGTTGTCAAAGCCCCAATCATACTTTGCTCAAAATAATGTCGCGGTATATTGCAATTCATAACTTGGAAAAACTATCGAAAACTTGGTTAATGAGAGTCCGACTTATCAACCATACGGACTAGTTTTTGATGCGCATCTATTACAGCCGCACAAATGCCGCGGAATAAGATGATACGGCTACTGAGCCTATTCTAGTTTCCATACTTAGAGAATTTTCTTTGAGTAACTAGCCCCATGAGGGGTCCGACTTACAGATGCGGCGGAATACTCCATAATACTTTCCCAACACTTAGAATATTTTACTTAGAGGTTGTTTCATACAAAAAGGGGGGGTCGAATCACTTCACCTTGTGGTGATAAGGACTTGAAATATAACTTAGACAAATTAGCCCCAACATACACATTGGGCTAAAAAGGGGGTCTGACTTATGGATGTTGCGGACAACTTATGATTTGGATGATATTCATACTTAGAATATTTTGCAAAATTATTATAACCACTATTTGGGAGTCCGACTTATCGATGACACGGACATCTCGCACAATGATCATATTACTCATACCCTATAAGAATTATAGGAAAACACCAAGACAAGGGAATTTAACTATACGATGACATATATCTTCTTAAATCCGTCTTCTCAGAGTCACGGAAAGTTCATATGGTAACTTAAACAATTAAGCCCTTAACAATTCATTCTCGTAAGATGGAACATTATAGTAGAATCAATGATACTTGCATTGATTCATTGAGGAAATTCCGTAACTTAGCAAAATTTTCAGAACGTTGGTCATATATCAAGTCCAACTTATCTACTTCACGAACAGAGTAACACGACCATTCTCTTTATATCACAAATTATACTCATCACATGTCGCGGATGATCAATTGATAAATATAATGTCGCGTAAAGTATTACATGACTCCTGCTTGAATCACATTATTGGAGATAGTGATACCGTGGCATTAGCTGATGATGCAGTTTAAAAAGATGATTCGGGTATCCTATGTCGCGGACCGCCTACAATGTCTTCTAAGCAGCCCCCAACGTTTTTCTACTTATAATACAGGATATTGCCACGACATTCATGAGCACACTACTACCATCCATACTTAGTAATTTTTTCACATATTGGGCTTCATGGTGTGTTCGACTTATTGATGTGCTCGATTTAGAGCACATTTATAGCCCTATCTTGGTGTCGTATCTTGATGTTTTACATTGCTTTTATGCGTTATACACTTGATTTTACCTTGTTCTTGTCTCCATGGTGTTTATAGTTCATTTTAGGTGTTTTCGGGAGATTTCGAGGTAATTCGGATCAAGTTCGAGGCTTAGACTCCAAGGTCGAAGAAAAGACACGCGTTTCGAGGGTCTCACAAGTGTTTCGGGTCATCCCCGAAGATATCGCGAAGATCGGAATTCGTTTGATGATTGTTTGGAGGTGCAAATGGCCAAGAAGACCTAGATTCGGTCGAATCTAGGGGCCATTCGGTCGAATCCATGATGCTGTGCCCAAGTTCATTGCTCAAAGTCTCTGGAAATAGCAAATTGGAGCCCATTCGGGCGAATCTGTGCCATTCGGTCGAAGCTAGGTCGAAGCCAGGTCGAAGCTTAGTACTGCAGCCCAATCAGAAGACCATGACTCTCCGATTCGGTCGAATTCGACCCAGATTCGGTCGAATCTAGTTGCCTACGGGCGAATCTACCCCCAATTCGGGCGAATGCGGCTCTGAATCCTGTGAATTGATTTCTTCGATTAGCTTGCCACGTGGTACTCTTTTAGGGCTTTTAGGGCACAACCTTTTGGGGCTATAAATACCCATTTCTCTGAATGTAAACCCCATTCCTTGATGGTTAGAAACCCTCTCTACCATTAAGAACATCATTTATGCTTTTCTTTCATTTTTTTGCCCTAGATTAGAGTTCTATTGCTTTCATTTTACATTCAAGCATTGTAATTTCAATTTCTTTCATTCAAGCACCTTTTTATGTAAGTTTATCTTTCTATTTTTCTTTATTGCTTTTGTTTACCTTTCATTCATGTCATTTAATGCTTTCTTCTTTCATGCTTCATTTATTGCTTTGAATCTTGTTCTATTGCTTTCAGTTATTGGTCTTACTTTGGTTATTGCTTTCTAGAATAGTTGATAGCTAGTTTTCTTGCTTTGCCTTTCATTATTGCTAGTTTCTTTCTTGCCCTAATGTTTATATATATGCTTTCCTTCTTGTTCTTAGTTGTAGTTGCCTTCAATATGCTAGAGTAGATTTCTTAGGGGTTTTGGTTTGGTGAAACCCTAGGTTTGGTGAATGTTGTTCATATGCTACATTAGGGTTGAGGTTGTTGTGGTTTGTTTGATTGATATTCGATGCATATCTTGTCCTGCCACTCCCTTGTGAGACAAAGGGCAATTATGGGTCGTTCGCATTGACTATAGGTCATCAACTTCCCCATGCCATATTGAGTGTCTCGATTGAGCCACGCTCGATCTCCCTTGACCTAAATTTGTATGAGAACATAGTATCAACCTAGGGTGAATCCTAACCAACCCCGTTTGTTTTCTATTGCTTTTCTCAATCTTGTTTATTTGCTTTCCTTAGTTTAGCTTAAAACACCCTCATTCACACATACACTCTATTCCTCTACACCTAGCACTTAATCTTCCCAACCCTTGTTCTTTGTGGTTCGATCCCTAACTTACCTCTATACTCGCTATAGTTGTATTTAGGGTGTTATAAATGTGTTTGATTGACCAAGGCTTCTAGCGTAAAACGACGCGTTAGAAATCCGTTATCAAAATGGCGTCGTTGCCGGGGAACAAGGCGTATTAGTTAGCTTTTGTGCTTGTGTAGTCCGTTTTATTGCTTTCTTTAGTTTTTGTTCAAATAATTTTTGCTTGTCAGTGCTTACGCTTGGTTTCTAGTGTTTTTGCATGAGCTATAACACAAGGAGATCACAGCTACAACTTGTTCCATACAATTCAGAGATATAAAGGGTCACTAGATGATGACCTCCTCCTACGCCACGTCAATCGTCTAGACCCAACCCACCTGCATCTATGGCCGACAACCAACCACTATTTGGGCAATTTGGGGCCCCGGGTTCAAGAGAGT
This sequence comes from Amaranthus palmeri, assembly GCA_019776075.1. Classification (NCBI taxonomy): domain Eukaryota; kingdom Viridiplantae; phylum Streptophyta; class Magnoliopsida; order Caryophyllales; family Amaranthaceae; genus Amaranthus; species Amaranthus palmeri. The sequence goes on from JAAKBH010000362.1 coordinate 287,548, forward strand.
TTCAAGAGATCGTGGTACTACCGAATGCCCCACCGAACTTCCGCATAGACCCACAAAACACAAGGATGGTGAAAGAAACTCCATTTTGCGGGTTAAGGAACGAATGTCCTCTCTTACACTTGGAGGCATTCACGGAGAATTGTAGGTTCATACCTCAATGCCCTAACCACCCCGATTACATCAAGCTATGCCTCTTATCGGTTAGTCTAGCGGGGGACGCCAAGGATTGGTACAAATGTTTAGAGCCCAACTCCATCACTACATGGGAGCAATTGAGAACGGTGTTCCTCGAAAGGTTCTATCCTACAAACCGCACGCAAGATTGGCGCAAAAAGATCGCGTCATTCACACAAGAGAACAATGAGAGCCTATGTGCCGCATGGACTAGATTTAAGGGTATGCTCCGAGCTTGCCCCCATCATGAATATGGGGAGAACCATTTGAACACCTTTTTCTATGATGGGCTTGATGATTCAACAAAGGCACTCCTAGACTCCGCGGTTGGTGGGCAACTCTCAAAAATCTCATGCGACCGTGTGAGAGCCATGATCGAAGAGGTTGCTAAGAATAGCAGTTGGGGTGGTGCAAGGGGTAGTAAACAACAAAGGGGCATGATCGATGGTGCAAATCTTGATTCGATCGGTGCAAAAATTGAAGCTATCATGGACAAGAAATCGTCCAAGCTTAAGCTAGCCCAAGCAAGCTCCAATGTCTCCGCCGCTAATGAAGCCAAATGTTTTTCATGTCATATTTGTGGGGGCACTAATCATGATGCATCTTATTGTGGAGGAAGAAATCCGAATCATGTGGCATCGGTAGAGTATGGGTCAAGTGCTTATGAAGGGGCCCAAGCAACGAACTTTTATGAGTATGGGTGCAATCCTGAACATATAGCGGCTATGGGTTATGGGAACCAAGGTCAAGGGCATTCTCAATATAGCTTGTTCAACAATCCAGCCTCCCGACCACCCTTTAATCCTAACAATGGTCAAGGAAACTTCAACCAAGGCTACAACAACTATGGTTCTTACAACAATCAAGCTGGTGGTAGCTTTCCTAGGCCCAATGGATGTAAGCCTTACCCACAAGTGCCACGACCCAATGCCAATCCACCTTACCCAACCACCCAATCACTCCCTAACCCTACTCCCAACTAAGACTTCATGACTACTCAATTGAACACCTTAGCCCAACTCAATCAAACTTTGATTTCTCAAATGGCACAACTTCAAACCCAACAAAAGCAATTAGAGACCCAACTTGGACAACTAGCTCAACCACCTCCACCGATGCTATTTCCATCCAACCCTAAACCTAACCCATCCACCCAACCTCCACCTCCTAACCAACCATCAAACCACCACACATGCAAGGCGATCTTCCTTAGATCGGGTACTTCTTATCCGGGTCCAATTGAAGCTTCAAGTGATGATTTGGGTGATGGTCCTTCTATGGGTAGTGATTTACAAGAAGATGTTGAGCATGACCTTGGGGGAAAGGGAGAAGAAGAAGTTCTTGAGGAAGTTTGTGAGGAAAAGAAAGAAGAAGAGGTTGAGAAGAGAGATGAAGTGAATGAAAAAGAAAAGAAGAAGTTGGAGCAAGAGGATAATTGGAGAGACATGCAAGAGTGGCGAGCTCGTGAGCGTTTACATGGCCCACCGCTTTCTTTCCCATATAGAGTGGTGGAGAAGCAAATACAAGCCAAATTTCTTAAGTTCTTGAGCATATGAAGCGATTGGAAATGAAAATCCCGTTCTTAGAGGTAATGGAGCAAATGCCTCAATATGCCAAGTTCTTGAAGACACTCTTGGGGAACAAAAAGAAGCTAGAAAGTGAGGTTGTCAACTTACCGGAGCGAGTGAGTGCCATTGTCCAAGGCACTTGGGCTAAAAAGGAAAAGGCTAGAGGACCCTTTGTGCTCCCCGTTACTCTTGGGAACCAAAAACCCAAAGGAGCACTTGCCGATTTGGGGGCCTCTATTAGCCTCATGCCGATGAGTATTGCCAAGCACCTTGCTTTTGAGCTTAATCCATCAAAGAAATCCATCCAACTAGCCGACCGAAGCGTCAAAGTACCATGTGGGGAGTTTGAGGATCTTCCAATCCAAGTGGGGAGTGTTGTTGTCCCTTGTGATTTTGTTGTACTTGACATGGTGGAAGACCCCTATACTCCCCTCATACTTGGGAGAGATGCATTGAAGGGTTTGGGTGCCCTAATTGATTGTGAAGCCGAGACCATTACTATAAGGGTACCCAATGAGCAAGCGGTTTTTGGGTTTGCTAAGTCTTCAAAGGAGCCCATGGTTGAGCAACTTTTCTCTCTTGATTTGGTGGATGATTCTCATGGTGATAAGATTTGAGGGCTTGATGTTCTTGATGCCCAAATTCATGATGATGTGATGATTTCTTGTGATGAGGTGAAGTTTGATGATGATGAGATGAAGAAAAAGGATGATGATGTAATGAAGGAAAAGGAGTTTGTTCTTGTGCATTCCGACATTGATGATGAAGTTGATAGCATTGACAAGCAACCCCGCAAGAGGAAGCGGGTGAGAAAAAGAAAAAGAAAAGAATACAAAAAGAAGAAGATGGCTCCAGCTAAGCTTGGGGGAGCCCCATATTTGAGTTTTCATCCGGGTGACCCCGGTTCTACATTGCTTACCTCCGCCACTTCTGCGAGGTGGAGAGTCTTGGGTCACTATGTTCGAGATGATGGCGATGCTAGGAGTGAGCCCACTCCTAGCTCAGTTATGATTTCTTTCCCTAGCTTTTCATTTGTTTGAGCTGGTGGTTAGCTGTGTCGAACTTAACGACATTAAACAAAAGTACTTGCGGGAGATAACCCGATGTTTGGTATTGTTTCATGATGTTTTCTTTGTTCCCTTTAGTTCCATTAATGCCTATCTTTCGATCTTTTAGTTTTTCTTTCGCCTTCCCCATCGCCGAGACGGCTCTTGAGCTAGCTTGGGGGAGGATGCGCTTACGCTTTCAAAATCCCAAAAGATTTGCATTATTGTAACTATTATTTAGTTTTTCTTTTAGTTTTTCGCATGTTTAGTTTGTTTAGTTTTTGTTTCATATAGTTTGTATAGTTTCATGTTTAGGTTGTATAGTTGTGTTGTATCCTTGCTTTCAATAAATGGTTGAGTTGTGAGTCTAGAATGCAAGCTTCTGTTGTGCACACTTCATGTCCCTGTGCAAAGTCGTATTTCCTTAACCTTGTGCCTGTTTTGGGACCTAGAGTTTGACTGTTTTCCGCATAGCTTGGGGGAATTGGGGTTTGCTTGGTTTGTGGCTTGGTTGTCTACCTCTAGAGGCGCATTTCGACTAGCCGTAAGGATTGAGCCTTCTTGGACTCCTTGCGAGTTCCATTCATTTTGAGTGCTAGTTAGGGAATCTAAATATTGTGTCGGTTCTTCTCCAGTATAGTCGGCTTTTTTTGAGACCAGGGGATGATAACACGTTTGCTAAAGTTAAGCTACATAGCCAAATAGCCTACCTTGAATGAAATTAACTTTAGGATGAGCCAAGTTTTTGCCTTTTCCTTTTCTTTTGTAGCCACATTATTTAACCTCCATATGAGCCAAATATTCCCTCTTCTTACCTAGAGGATAGCTTAAGTGATGGTGGGGTTGTTATGTGCTACATCGATGAGTAGGTTTTTGGTTATGATACTATGATTGTTGATTTATTTGACTCTATCCATTTCATGTCAAGCTCTTATTACTTTTCTCCCACTTCCGATCTAGTGCTTTCATTATTATTATTCATACATATTCTATGATTTAAGGAGACCTTTCTCTTGTTTTTCATCGAGATTTTATACACATACATATTCATGTGAGCGAGAAGGTCGATGTTTTATTGGGAGATGAGCTTGGAGACACTCGTGCTTATGAGATTTCATGTTTTTGGTGTTTTATGATAGAGATCATCTGTGCTTTCATGAGATCATTGGGTTATTGATGGTTGTTAGATATAGTTTTCATTAGTTTGTCACAAGATGTTTGTGGGTGTTTTGTTTAGGGTCACTTGCTATCCTCTACTTAGTTCCACATTCCCAAATGTATCCCACCTTAACCCTAAGCCAACATTACGACCCTTTGTGCTATCTTGTTCGACTAGGTCCGTTTAGTTTGTTCTGTGCTGGAGTAAGATAAGACACAATCCCCATGATTCTCCCTTATTAGGTGTTTGATTCCCGACTCATCTTTAGTCAGAAGATTATGAGCGAAACACGAACCATAATCAAACACATGAGTGTAATTGCATATTTCTCACATCTTTTGAGATATTACCCAAGGAGTGTAGACTTGTGACCTCTTTAGGTAGTAGGTGGCATAGCCTGTGTTGTTGCTTGCCCTAGTGATCTCAAGCTTGCGGAATTGGTCATTCTCTTTGGTATTGCGCTCTTTGAGACCATTGTACTTGCACACCTATGGCTAGGGAAGAGTTTTGTTCATGCACATGCTTATACTGTTTTGTTCTCCGCTCACCATGTTTGTTTGATTTCGATTTGTGGGTCTCCTTTTGAAAACCCTCACGAGACCTTACTCGTAGGAATGACAATGGGTCGGACTCTGCTCGGATTATACATACTCCGACTTTGCTCCGGATAATAGTCGGACTTTTATTTTCAGTCCACCTCCACTTGGACTCGGATTATGCAAACTCCAAGTTTGCCCCGACTCGGACTCTCGGATCTCCAACGGAGTCGGATGCAGAGTCGGATTATTATCAAACAGTATCGTTGTGATATTGTACTAATGATTTTAAAGCATACAAAATTTACAAAATATATTTTTCATATACAATTTAACAAATAAATATGAACTTTAATTTGAATTCAATTTTAACAACAAAAATAATCATACTACTAAAATTTAACAAAGTTTTCTCGTATTTTGATTTGGCGTATTTTATTTCTCTTGATTTCATTTGTCTTATCTTGATTCATTAATCTAAATAAAAATACCAAATACTTTTTCAAAATAAAAAATTACAATTAGTATAAAAAAGAACTTGAGTTAGTCACGTCTAGAGTTTTAATGGAAACAAAATTTTAGTGTAAAAGTCAAATTCAAAGTCAGATATCCTTCAAGGTCGGAGTCGGGTCGGAGTCTCGGATTTTTAATAAGGTCCACCTCCGGTCCGTCTCTAACTCGAACTCGGAGCGTAAAATCGGATTCGGAGTCGGATGTCTTATTCCTCGGACTCGAATCGGATTATTTTCCTCGAATCGAGTCGGACTAGGGTCGGATTTGGACTGAATTTCCATCCCTACTTACTCGTCCTCTTTGGGAGACCTTGAGATTTAAAGGGCTTGTCGTACATGCTAAGTGCGATCGTGATTCCTACGACAGTGAGTATTAGGTTTTAATGCTTTTGTAGTTTAGTTTTGTTATGTTTTGTAGCTAGATTGTTTTGGGATGCTCGGTGCTTTCATGGTGTTCCTACCTAATCTCTTTGCTAGAGACTAGCAAAGGTTAAGCTTGGGTGAGTTGATGTGCTCGATTTAGAGCACATTTATAGCCCTACCTTGGTGTCGTATCTCGATGTTTTACATTGATTTTATGCATTATACACTTGATTTTACCTTGTTCTTGTCTCCATGGTGTTTAGAGTTCATTTTAGGTGTTTTCGAGAGATTTCGAGGTAATTCGAATCAAGTTCGAGGCTTAGAATCCAAGGTCTAAAAAAAGGCACGCGTTTTGAGGGTCTCACAAGTGTTTTGGGTCATCCCTGAAGATATCGCGAAGATCGGAATTCGTTTGATGATTGTTTGGAGGTGCAAATGGCCAAAAAGACCTAGATTCGGTCGAATCTAGGGGCCATTCGGTCGAATCCATGATGCTGTGCCCAAGTTCATTGCTCAAAGTCTCTGGAAATAGCGAATTAGAGCCCATTCGGGCGAATCTGAGCCATTCGGTCGAAGCTAGGTCAAAGCCAAGTCGAAGCGAGGTAGAAGCTTAGTACTGCAGCCCAATCAGAAGACCATGACTCTCCAATTCGGTCGAATTCGGCCCAGATTCGGTCGAATCTGGTTGCCTTCGGGCGAATCTGCCCCCAATTTGTGCGAATGCGGCTCTGAATCCTGTGAATTGATTTCTTCGATTAGCTTGCCACGTGGGACTCTTTTAGGGCTTTTAGGGCACAACCTTTTGGGGCTATAATTACCCATTTCTCTGAATGTAAACCCCATGCCTTGATGGTTAGAAACCCTCTCTACCATTAAGAACATCATTTATGCTTTTCTTTCATTTCTTTGCCCTAGATTAGAGTTCTATTGCTTTCATTTTACATTCAAGCATTGTAATTTCAATTCCTTTCATTCAAGCACCTTAGTTTATGTAAGTTTATCTTTCTATTTCTCAATATGCTAGAGTAGATTTCTTAGGGGTTTTGGTTTGGTGAAACCCTAGGTTTGGTGAATGTTGTTCATATGCTAGATTAGGGTTGAGGTTGTTGTGGTTTGTTTGATTGATATTCAATGCGTATCTTGTCCTGCCACTCCCTTGTGAGACATAGGGCAATTATGGGTCGTTCGCATTGACTATAGGTCATCAACTTCCCTATGCCATCTTGAGTGTCTCGATTGAGCCATGCACACTCGATCTCCCTCGACCTAGCTTTGTATGAGAACATAGTATCGACCCGGGGTGAATCTTCACCAACCCCGTTTTTTCCTATTGCTTTTCTTTGGCGCAACATCATTACTAGATGGCATACGGTTCATCTTAGTTTCTCAGCCACAAAATAATGGCTAAGTTTAATTAGCCAAGAAAATCATCATGTTTGGAATCAAAAAGAAGATTGATGGAGAAAAAGGAACTTGCAATGAAGAATAGCTAAGAATCTTATGGGCAATGCGCACCGCTAGAAATGACGCCACATTTCATGCCCCTTTCTCTTTAGTTTATGGATCAGATGCGGTTCTATTAGTAGAGATAGGAATTCCATCAACAAGGATTTCCTACTATTCTTATCAAGAAAATGATGCCGAGAAAAAATTACTCGTCAGTTCTATTCGTTATCTATCTAGCAGTCCTTTTTGTAATATGTCACTACTTGGTTACATTAGGTTTATAGGTGATTAAACCTATGATCAGTCATTTTACCTGCTTTTGAAACCTATGTTTGATATTAGTGCTCAATTCTCATTGATTTGCAAGGTCTTGTTTATATAAGACCAAAAATGTGAGTCGTTCACCTAGCTTACAAGTCAAACCTAATCAAAGGCCCAAAGGTAAGGAAAGTTCTCGGCCTAGGCTCAGCCATTAATTGAATAGATCCGAGTCTTAACTTTCATCTAGCTTGAAAGTCGGACCTATCTAGGCTAAGTCATTAAATAGATCTGAGTCTTTCACCAAGCATGAAAGTCGAATCGATCTCAACTGTTGCTACATAATGCTTCTGGAAATTTGGGACATAATTGACCAATCAATCAAAACAGATACAGACCGGTCGATCTCCAAATGACGTTGTATGAGGTTTTTAGAAATGCTGCCTAATGGAATAAGACCAATCGATCCAAAGTGGTTGACTGATCGATCTCATTAAAATCTCCCAAAATGCTCAAGTCAAGGTCCTCTTACCTCCTTGCCTATAAATAAGTGCTTGGGACTATATCCTATCGTTGGTTTAGCATCGTTCCCTCTAAAAAACCTCGAGGGATTAAGGGCTCATCGTCCTTAACTTGTTTTGCTCAGAAAAAGATGGGCAATCTTGCAAAAACAAGAAAAACATCCCGGTCCAACGAACCACTTCTAACCACTAGTGGAAAAAACCTCAAATGTTGCGGTTAAATGCTGCAGTTTTGAACCCAAGCAATTAGTGGTGGTAACACATGACATTATAAAATGGGGCAGTTAAAAACGCAGCATACAAAAAACATATATGCTGCAGTTTTCGGGTAAAACTCCACCATATAATATATTGTTTAAAAAATCAAACAAAAACTATAAGCTGTTGTTTTCTCCAAAAACCGCAACATATATGTTTATTTTTCTTTCCTTTTTTTCGATTTCATAGATAATCAATAATGCAAATGTACATAATAAATAATTACCAATAATTCTAATGTAATAAAAAAATTTATATATATATATATATATATATATATATATATATATATATATATATATATATATATATATATATATATATATATATATATATATATATATATATATATATATATATATATATATATATATATATATATATATATATATATATATATATATATAAAATTGTCAAATGTTTTCTAGAGAGAGGTTTAGAGAGAGATGCTGTGAGGGTAATGTTTTTGAAATTCAAAATAGAATTCCAAGGGGCCATCCTTTCTTCTACTGGACATTCCCTGCTACCAATGCCCAACGGTCTTTTCGTGGGAAATGGGCTGGTAATCGACGGTATGCCCACCGCCTCTGGTGGTGCGGTCTTCGTGAGACGCCCCCTTCTAGGGCCCGTTCAAACCCGGATGATGTTGTTTCGCTGTTCATCGATGGTATTCCAAAAAATATTTCAAGATTTGAGTTAAAGAAGATCTTTTCAAGGGTGGGGGTTGTGGCAGACATATATATATCAAAGAAGCTGAGGAAGAACAGTTCGAACTACTTTGGAGTCATTAGATTTTTCCAATCTCAAGAAGCAATACAAGCGGTAAGACAATTTGATGGTGTGGTTATTTTTGGTAGTAAGATCCGTGTGTCGGTGGCTAAGTATAAAAGGGATGGCTCCCCCACCACCGTTTCTTGGCACCGGCATACCAAATCACTGTCCCACAGTGACTCGAGAAGATTCGCGAGGGATTTGCTGAAGTCTCACAAGGTAAACGATACAACCCCGGCCTCCTCCTCAATCCCAATACCTGTAAACAGTGCACCACCGTCCAAAATAAACCAAGTGGAGTTGACACCGGAGGAAAGGAAAGATAGCCCGATATCGGCTTCGTCACAAGTGGAGGAAAGTTTTGACATGGGTATGGAGTCGGCACGAGAGGTGCAGTGTAATGAAGAGGTTTCAGGCGTGGTAAAATCCAAACAGCAAAATCTATCCATTACCTCGTTACATTCAGCTTCTATGGACGACTCTCCGAGGGTATCAAAGCCTATCTCGTCTACCGTTGATACAGTCCAACCTAAAGGGATCGATGGTATCACTTCTCAACCCAAAAGGAGTGCAACTAACCAGCCTAAGAAATCTAAGGGTAAGCGTTCTCTTCTAAACTCGAAAGAAATCCATGAGTATTTGGGCTACTTCAGAAGCGGCCCTTCGCCGGCGGAAATACCTCAAAAATGCTAACCTAGGCGGGGAGCTTAGGTGTGGGTTGGGGGTAATGGTTGGGTGGTGGTGTTTCTGATTTTTTCATTTAGTTTTGGTGATGCTCATAGGTGGCGGTTGTCATTTTTAGGGGTGTTTTATGTTGTTTCAGTTTCTGTTTGTGGGGTTTTCGGTTTTAATGGAGTCTACGGTTTCGTGCTCTGTTTTAACGTTGTGCATATTTTGGGGGCCCTTGGATTCTTGTTTTTTCTCGTCGGCGATGATAATATGTGATGGTGGTCGTGTTTTATGGTGGTGTCGTTGGGGGCTGAAATGTCATGCTTTTGAGGGTCGTGGTTTTATGGTGGGCTGGTTTTATGATATATTGGAGTTTGGAGTCGTTTTTTAGACGGTGGCAACGCTTTGTTCTATGGTGTCTTTCCTCTGGACTGTTTTCATGGAGCTGCTTATTCTTTGGCTTACGGATTTCGACTTTGGTGCTTTGGTTTACGGCGGTAAAGGTGGTTATCGAGGCATCAGTTTTTGCTCATGGTGTTTGGTTGCTGCTAGTTGGTGTAAAGGCCGTCAGTGGGTGTGCTTAGGCAACGTCGTGTTGGCCGTCAGTGGTTGTCGTTTTTCTGTGGGTCTAGGGAGCTGTTTTGAGGGTAGGGGTTATTTCTTCACGGTGACGTTGGTTAGCCGCAGATTCATGGTGATGAAGCTGGTTTGGGCAGCAGGTTTATTGGTATATTGAGCAGCTAGGTCATTAGTACGGTTTTTTCTGGTTTCAGATCTGGGTTTAATTTGGTGGGCGTCTTTTCAGTTTACGTGGTGTCTCTGGTGGTGCTCCTCTGGTGTCTTAGGTGGTGTCAACGGCCAGCCCGGTACTTGGTGTTTTGCGCGGGTCTATTGTGCAAAAAAGGTATATTCTCTCTCCTGGATTTTTTGAGGTGTTTCTCCAACGCTTTCCTATTGCTGTCCTGCTGGTGTTCTTTGGTGGTTTGGAGGTTTCGGGATGCCTCCTGGGTGTTTTTATGTAGGGGTGAAGATGACTGGCCTGGGGTGTATACAGACTCTTTTTGGTGTTTTGTGTGGTGTTATTGGAGTATGGTCCTTTGGTGGTCTTTTTTCATTTTTCAATTTCGGTAAGATTTTCATGGTGGCTCGGTTTTGAGTCTTGGTGTTCAATCTTGCTGGTGTGATTGCAGTTGCCATGTTTGGGTGGTTTTGTGGTGTTTCCGACGGTCAAATCTTGGTGACCTGTAACAGTTGGCCCACCCCCGACAGTTCCTTTACCTACGCTACATTTTCTTCTTTATGTTGGCGGCTGCTGGGTTACCGATTGGAGTTTCGAGGTTCCGGCTTCGGTTTTCGAGGGTTCCCCACTATGGGTTTTTGGGTATTCACGTAGGGGTTTTGACGCTTCATTTTCTTTGGTGTTTTTCTATTCTATGAAGGAATCTTGGTCTCTTCGTGAATAGATGTCTATGGTGTTTCTGGGAATACGAAATGTTTCCGAAGGTAGTGTTAACGGTTCTTGATGGTGGCTGCTGGATGATAGTGTGTGTTGTTCTTGGTGCCTCGCGGTTCGTGGTGTTTTCGTGGGTCGAGGTCTCATTGGTGGGGTTGCTGTCAAATTTTTTATAGGTGTTGATTAGATGTTTTTGGGGTGTTAGATGTTTCGACCAGCTTGTTTTTGGTGTTTTGTAGGGAGAACGTTTTGGTGCATAGCCCACCCCTATGCTGTTTTGGGTGGCCTGTTTTCTTGGTCTCCTTCTTCCAATGGCTTTTTTCCTACGGGTTTTTTTATGCCGGCGGATTTATGATCCCAAGTTACAGTGTGGTGTTTCCCCTTGTCTCTTTCATATAATTTTCCAAATTTTCCATATATATATATAATATATATTATATAAATATATATATAATACTACTATATATATATATATATATCTCTATATTATATCTCTATAATATATATAAGTTATCTATATATATATATATATATATATATCTATATATATATGATATATATGTAGATAGTATATATATATTTATATATATATAATATATATATATATATATAGTGAGATATATATATATATATAGTATATATATATATATTATTATATATATATATATATACACACACACACATATTGTAATTAAAATTTCACTCTACTATGAGACGAATTCTTAAATTTAGTAATAAGTCCCCTTCTTCTCTGGGTAAGGCGTTTTTCTCTCTGTGGTAACCAGTAGCGGCCCGTTTGGTTAGTGGTACTAAATGGTGGGAATGAAAATGATTTATAGTCTAAAATTTAATCAAAACTTTCATGTTATTCCCATGGTAATGAAACTTTGATCACAAAAAGTTTTGTTGTTCACAAATTTCCATTACTACCTAATACCACCCTCCCCCATAGGTAATGCATTGGAATGAATTTTATGAACAAAATGAAATGATTGAAGGTTGTCAAGCATGGCATCAAGAAGCAAAAAGATTTTTCAACCAAAATTACACTAGCTTTTCATTCCCGTTACCGCGGTTTATTACCATTTACCAAACGGGCCGTAGAGACTTTCTTCCTGTGATTCTTGGCAAGAATTCACGGCGGATGATATAGTCGAGCGATGCTCCAAACTTAGTTCAATGGCTGAAAAAGAAAACGTGGTAGAGTTAGAAGTAGTGGAGACGAAAGAAACGAATGAAAAACTCTCCCTGCGGCTTGTAGCGCGAAAAATCACAGAGAAGGCTTTGAACTTCGACGCCGTCAAACGTACGTTAACACAGTTATGGTGTTTAAAGGAGGGTGTCCTAATACGATCAATGGGCACAAATACTTTCTTGTTCCAATTCTTCCATTGGAGGGATAAAGATAAAGTGCTAAATGGGAGGCCGTGGAGTTTTGAACAGCGGTTACTTGTTATCCAAGAAATTAAGATGAATGTGCAACCGTCAGAGATCGTTCTTAATACATCCCCTTTTCGGGTACGTCTATATAATCTACCGTTTGGATGGCGATCGGATGATAAAATACGAACCATTACTAAATCTTTGGGGGAGATTATGGAGATAGAAGAAGATTTCTTGGAGATAAATTCATATCGAAGGGTTCGAATATGTCTTGACATAACCGCTCCAATACGCCGATTCCTCATGGTGCGTGCTAAAGGTGAAGGTACTGTTAAAATCAACCTATGAGTAACACAGAAAAGAATTGCACCAATGTAAATGATGAAGAAAAGGAAAAAGGATATGGCTGGCGGATGGATTTGCGGGCATCACTACGAAAGGGTTTCATCAACCATAAAGAGGAGGTGGACAATCTTAAAGCCAAGAAACATCTCTTTGTGGTGAAACCACAAGAATATAATGACAATGGAGAGATAACTGCTCTAAAGGCAACAGAAGGGAACATCCTACACATACAGCAACCAACACCTTCCATTTCCACGCATGAGGAGGAGAAACAAACTAGCAATGATAACACAGATGGAAGGCATGTTCTTCATCAGCACAAGGGAGATGACTTTGCAGACACGAATGATACGAGGGAACAGGGATGCTCTAGCACTACTGTACCGGGCCCGTCTTTTAATATTGGTTCTGTACACAAGCCTTCGAAGCGACCTGTGAAGATCAAGAGGAGAGAGACTGCTAGAAGTACAAGGGACACCAAGGGAGGTGATCACCCAAGGCCTTCTGATCCTACAGTTACAGTATGAGGAGAATCTTTATCCAAGAGAAAGGTATGGGACACTGACATTGAAATGCAAGATTACGTTACAGAAATGAAACGTTCATGTACTGGGGAGGGTGTGGGAAACAATGTGTTGGAAGAAGTAGCGGTGGTTGGGGATCACCAACCCCGCGAACAACCATGAAAATCATGAGTTGGAACTATCAAGGTTGTTTTTGTCATTGAAACCATGATGGAAAAAGTCAGGAACAAGTGTGGCTTCAACGAAGGGATATGTGTAGATAGTGAAGGGCACTCAAGGGGGCTGGGGATGTGGTGGTGTGATATAAATGCAAGGCTGATTTCCTTTTCATAGCATCACATTTTGATCGAAATTATAGAGGATGAGACAAGAACTCGCAGCTGGTTCGCGTGTGGTGTGTATGGGTGGGCTGACAGACAAAATAAGCACAGGACGTGGGAGTAAATTCGCACTATTAGGGGGAGTTGCATTGGTCCTCTTATCATGTTCGGGGATTTTAATGAAATCTTGAGTTGCACAGAGAAAGAAGGGGGATCTTTGAGGTCTGAACGAGATATGGATGCGTTTCGTTTGTGTTTGGATGAGTGTGGTTTACAAAGACTTGGGGTTCAGAGGAAGTGCATTTACGTGGAGCCGAGGGAATGACCCTTCCACGGCTATTAGGGAAAGTCTTGATCTCTTCGTGGCTTGTTTAAATTTCCAGTCCTTATATGCTACCTTTGATGTAAAGCACTCTCCTATTTATCGCTCGGATCATGCCCCGATATGGTTCACATCAGAACAGCGCCGACATGAGGGCAATAATCAGAAACTCTTCCGGTTTGAGTCATTGTGGCTCTGAAATGATGACTGTAGGAAGGTGGTTCATGACGCATGGACGGAGGGGTTAGGTATGGAAGTGGATTTCCGTATTGAGCACTGTGCAGCTAAGCTTTCTTCATGAGCAGAGGTGACTTTTGGGGCACTCAAGAAAAAGATCAGTAATTCTGAAAAAAGACTCAAAGTTATGCAGCGTTGCTAACCGGATACTAGGATGTTGGCTACGTGCAAATCCATGGTGGAGGAACTTGATAGCTTACATAAAATGGAGGAATCTTATTGGCACCTTCGATCGAGAGCGAAAGAGATGCGTGATGGAGATAAAAACTCGCGATACTTCCATCATAAAGCGAGTTTGAGGCAGCGGCGGAACGCGATTAAAGGGCTTACTGACCCTAGTAATGGCGAATGGAGGACCAGCAAAAACAGATATCGAAAGACTCATTACGGCCTACTATAAAAATCTTTTCCAAACAAGCTCACCATCGGGGTTTGAACAAGCAGTTGCTGGTTTGGGTGAGGTTGTTACGACTAATATGAACGACTTCTTGGAGACAGATCCTACATATGATGAAGTGCGATGCGCTCTTTTCCAAATGCACCCGACAAAAGCCCCTGGTACCGATAGCTTCCATGCTCTTTTCTTTCAGAAATTTTGGGATATCGTGGGGGATGATATCTATTTTTTGGTGAAGAAATGGTGGGATGGGCTGGTGAATTTGAGAACCATTAGTAAGACTTGCATATCCTTGATCCCCAAGTGTCCTAACTCAAAACTCCTAACGGAAATTCGACCGATAAGCTGTTGTAATGTAATCTACAAGATCATATCTAAGACAATGGCTAACCGGCTTAAAATCTTATTGGGTGATATTGTTTCTGAAAACCAAAGTGTATATCAGGGAGACTCATCACCGATAATGCATTATAGGCTGTTGAGACATTCCATGCCATGAAGAGAAGGGAGGAAGGTAGAAATAACTCTTTTGCCTTGAAGCTCCACATGAGCAAGGCATATGATAGGGTAGAATGGGGGTTCTTGGAAAGAGTCCTCTTGAAAATGGGTTTTCGTGATACATGGGTCCGACGGGTGATGAATTACATTACTAGTGTATCTTTTTCCTTCAAAATCAACGGTCGTATACATGGGGATGTCACGCCTACTAGGGGGCTTAGGTAAGGCGATCCGATCTCGCCCTATCTTTTTATTTTATG
Source organism: Amaranthus palmeri (assembly GCA_019776075.1). Taxonomy (NCBI): domain Eukaryota; kingdom Viridiplantae; phylum Streptophyta; class Magnoliopsida; order Caryophyllales; family Amaranthaceae; genus Amaranthus; species Amaranthus palmeri. Next base: position 302,568 of record JAAKBH010000362.1, read on the forward strand.
TGCGGATGCCTTCTCCACCTTAATAAAACAGAGTATGCACAACAATGAGCTCCATGGTGTTCGTGTTTGTAGAGGCGCGCCTCCTATTTCTCACCTCTTTATTGCAGACGATAGTATACTTTTTGCGAGAGCAACTATCAAAGAAAGCTTGCAGGTAGCTAATGTGATTAGCATTTATGAAAGAGCTTTGGGTCAACGTGTTAATTTTGATAAGACAGAAATAACTTTTAGCAAGGGTGTACCACAACACATGAGGCAGGAGATAATTGCACGCGTAAATGTTCGGGAGGTTGAGCGGCATTCTAAATATTTGGGACTTCCAACCATTATCGGGCGATCCAAGAAAGCCATATTCTCAGTCTTGAAAGAACGTTTGTGGAAGAAGATTCAAGGATGGAAGGAGCGCTTGCTGTCTCGTGAGGGGAAGGAGGTTCTCTTAAAAGCAGTGGTACAAGCAATCCCCACATATATGATGAGCATATTCAAACTTCCTGACAGCCTTCTTGAGGAGATACACTCGATGATGGCAAATTTCTGGTGGGGGTCGTCAAATGAAAAGAGGAAAATGCATTGGCATAGTTGGGCGAGCATATGTGTGCCAAAGAGTCAAGGAGGGATTGGCTTTCGGGATTTAAAATGTTTTAATCAAGCGTTGCTAGCAAAACAGGCGTGGCGTCTTCTTGAAGGTGCAAACCCGTTGGTGGGATTGATTGTTAAAGCCCGCTACCACAAACATAGCGATTTTCTGGCAGCTTTACGGGGATATGATCCTAGCTTTGCGTGGCGTAGTATATGGGGAGCGAAACCGATATTGCTTAAGGGCTTGTGTTGGAGAGTCGGTAACGGAAGGTCTATTAATGTATTACATGATAAATGGGCTCAGGTTGACGGAAATGTACAAGCACCAGTTGCGAGACATCTTCTACCCCACGATATTATGGTGGGTGAGCTTATCGACCGGGAATCGATGCATTGGCACGTTGATTACATTCGGGAATTTTGTGATCAAATTTAAGGGTTAAGTTCTCATTAGTATAAATAGCCCCCTTAATTCAGATTAGGGTTTCTCTTCTTATCCTCTTCTTCCTTCTTCATACTTTTTACTTAGTTTTTCTTAGTTTTCCATTAATCTAGCTTTCAATTACTTTAGTTTTTAATTTACTTTGCAAGAACATCAATTTAGTCTTTGGCATTCAATATTTCTTCAAGTTTGTAAGTTTCCTTTGGTCCTTAAACTTTAATTTTAATTCCTTGTATTAGTTTAAGCTTTTCTTAGTGAATTTTGAATCCTAGTTATTTCAATTAATCTTTCTCTAATAAAAATTTTAGTTTTGTTATTATCCATTATTGTTTTAGTATTTATTGTTATTGTTTTTAAGTATTTTATCATTGCTCATTTTCGTTTAGCTTTTAATTCATTGTCATTTATGTTTAGCATTAAATTTGAATTAGTATTAATTGCATTTACCATGCATGTTTAGTGAGTAGAGCCATTTTTCTAGGGTTAGGGTTTGAACCTATTAGTTGAGCATGAATTGATTCTTGGATGTGTCTATGAAACTATGGATTAAAGTGATTAAATTGTGCCAATTAACCCTAAATTAAATATGATTTGTCGGACCATTCAATAGAACTAGCGTGTGAGATTGGGATCGACTTTGCTTTAGGGTAAACTTTAGTTAAATTCTTATTAATTCGTTCAATAAAATTAACGTGTGAGAATTGAACTAATAGGGTCTAAATCTAATAGTTAATCAACAGAACGAGAGTTTGAGATTAACAAGATCAATTTAATCACACAATTAATCCTACACTTCATAGACACTAATGAGAATTGGATCATGCAAGACTTTAGGGGATTCCCGACACCCTAGATTTCATCATCATATAGTTTAATCCCATTTTAATTATCGCACTTGTAGTTGTTAGTTCAAATCAACCTATATTTTTATCCTTTAAGAACATAATCAATTTAAATCGTAAAGTCCATTGTCCCAAGCTTCCTTGTGTTCGACCCGCAGCTACACATACACCGTGCAGCTACCTTGTGTTAGTTCAAATCAACCTATATTTAATAGTTAAATTATTACATATAATTTGACAATGATATTTTATAATCTAACTCAATATTGAACTTCTAATATTCAATTATCGTTTTAAAAATAAGTATTCAAATTGTATAGATATATTGTATAACATTTAGTTCAAATTTAATTATTGATAGTTTTATTGACTATCTATTTGTTGTTTGATATTCATCCATAGAATGATAGAATTACACCATTTTATATAACTTCGTTCTAAAATTTTGAAGCATAACCATATATTAGGTAGAAATTGATCACTTTAACATCAAAATTGATTATTTATAGCTAGGTTCAAATTGAAACTTTCACTTTAATTGATATGTTTAAGTACTACTTTAAATTGAATTTGATATCTTTAAGGTTAAAATTAATACCTTTAAGATTAGAAATGAAAAATGGCCAGACGATGAAAAAAGAGAGAGAAAGCATGTAAGGCACGCGAATTGGGCCGACCCACCCTTGCCTCAATTAGTCAATTTGAGACGGTCTTACACCAACTGATTTGTAAATAATTAAATAGAATGATTGTGTTTCTGATACAAAATTTGTTAACAGCCGGTCTTGGCCGAGACCGTCTCATTCTAAGACGAAGCCCTACCCACCTTCAATCCTATAAAAAAAAAAGAAAATAAATTCAGAAAAACTGCATATATAAACATCCAAATTTGAATTAACACCAATTAGGAAACTGCTTCAAAAAAGAAAATTGCTTCACGCGTGAAAAAAGGAAACAAATCAAACACAATTTTCTCTCAATCTCCCTCAAAATCTCTGTAATCCATTCATTATGTTCAGAAAAAAAACTCAAAAATGTCTGCAATGGAAGATATAATGAACAAATTTGACATGGAAATGACTTTACAAGCATAAAGAACACATCATGAAGAAATTGAAGGTAAATTTAACAACGTATGTTTTAATGAGATTAATGATGAATGATTTATAAATGTAATTGATAATCTTTTTATTTCATATTTGACGCTTGATGAAGATCAAATGATGGTGATGTATGGTGAAGACGAAGAAGATAATAAATATGTTGTTATACATAATACTCGTATGATCAATTATGCCATTAAAATGTTCAGTTTACTGACTAAAATGTTTAATTCTCCATTGCGCAAGATTTTAAGCATAATTAATTTTGTTATTCTGTTCTACATATGCATATTTTATACATTGAAGTTTAGATTAGGTTTAAATTATGCTTTTAATTTGTTCAATTATACTTTTAATTTGCTCAGTTGTGTATTCCTGTCTATAATATATTAATATGTATATTGAATTACATTAATATACTGCATACAGGTATAATCAATTTTTACATTAAAATGTTCAGTTTCATGATTAAAATGTTCAATTCTCTATTGCGCAAGATTTTAAGCATAATTCATGTTGTTATTCTGTTCTACAAATACATATATCAATTTAACTGATATGAGTTTCAGTTATCCTTTTAAACCTTACAGTTACATGGAGACAAAGTATGGGACGTAAGTTTTAAAATCTTCTCTTAAAGTCACAAAGCAATGAAGAAGCAAGAAAAGTAGTAGAAGCACTATACAATGCAACAATTGATGAAGTAAATAAAATAATTGATAAGGCTAGTAATGAAATTGAAGTTGCTGCAGAACCTTCAGAAGCATCAAAATCATTACAGCTAACACAAGTAAGAGATCCAGAATGAACGGTACAAAGGGGAGAAAGAAAAGATTGAAGGGACATTTTGAAACATCGCAGAAGAAAGGATCTAATAGATAACTCAAAAGGACTCTGCAACAAAAACAACAAACAAACATATAATTTGATTACATACCATTCTTTGTGAAACATATACAACTTGTACATCATTTTTTTTTTGCATCTATTAAATATAATAAATCCTTTTTTAGTATGTTATTGCTATAACAATACAATATGGACAGGTTAACATATTAATTGAGTATTTTAAGAAGAAAACTGAGATACAATATTGCAGCAGCATTACAATTAACACAAGTTACAACAATACAAGATGGACAGTCTAATATATCAAATGAGTATTTTAAGAGGAGAACTGAGATACAATATTGCAGCAGCATTACAACTTTACAGTTAACAGTTAACACAAGTAACAAACAATAGAATATGGACAGTTTACATATCAATTGAGTTTTTTAAGGGCAAAACTGAGATACAATATAAAAAAGTTGAGTATTATAACATATCAACTGAGTATTTTGAGAGGCCAATTGAGTAGTTTAACATGATAATTTAATGTATCAATTTTTACTTAGAAATCAAACATCCATGATTTCTAACCTATCATTGTAGATATAATATGTACTACACACTACATAGGTAGTGTTAAGGACAAGAAATTAAAAATATTTCTACAACCGATAAAAATTCCATCAAAAAAAAACATTACACTAGCTTAACCAAATACAACAATTCACTGTTTCTTCTTTGTAATCTTCTTCACCGGAACCAACTTGTTCCTGCTAGTTCTCCCTGTTCCCTCGTCCTCATCGAGCTTCTTTTTTAACTCATGCTAATGCTTCAATTCTTCCTCCTCCTTCTTCTTTTGTGAATACTCCGCTTTCAACTGCCTTTTAGCCATGATCAGTGGTCTCTTGACTTCTTTTTCTTTGTTGAACGTATCAATATTCTCTAACGGACTCAATTTGAGCTTTTGTTAAAGAAACTTTATTACCATTCGACTCCAAAAGGACCAAATCTTACAATTGGCTTTTATTTCCTTTTCAACCCTGAAGATAAAAAAAGTCCATTACACAATATCAATTATAAACATTAAAAAAAATTATTAAATTACATACTTATCACTCTCAATTATTGCTAAACATGCATCAATTATTCGCTTATCTTGTTAACATCAAAATATGAAAAAACAAAAATGAACTACATAACAACATAAAAACAATACTTATCACTGTCAATTATTAACAAATATGTATCAATTATTCACTTTAGTCGTTTATTTTAATGATGATAACTATTTATACAAACAACAAAATGAACTACATAACAGCATACATTTCAATGCTTCACTATCAATTATTACTTTTTTTTTGACAAATAATTTGTATTATATACCAAAAAGTAGATACAAACAGATGCCCGGCCTGGAAATTAACTCCAACCGCACCACCAAAAATACTAGCCGCTCAGACAAAAAGAAGAGCGCTAGCCCAAAAAGAACCCCCAAAAGCTACCTACTTAGTTACAAGCATATCTAGCATCCTACTATTTGCTCTACCAGCCATCCTAAACACTATACAGTCGACTGCCTTCTCCGAATTGAAGGTATGTTTGTCAAAAACTTTTTTGTTCCTTTGCATCCAGATGCAGTAGATCATTTCAGTCCAAAGTCCCACAATCAGTTTGGCTCGGTCAGTCTTCTTTCTGTTTATTTTGTTCATCTGACTGATCTCATCATGGAAGCTAGTGTCATCTAGACCCCTGGGGAGAAATTTGAACAGGCTGCTGCGAACCGCCTTGGCATTAGAGCAATCGAAGAACAAATGATGGTTTGTCTCCCTGGCACCTCTACAGAAAACACAAAGGTCGTCTGGAATGTATGTCCATTTCCCTACTCTATCCATTGTAGCTAACCTGTTCTGAATGGCTAGCCACATGATGAAACGGGCACTGGGAGTCGCTGCATTTCTGACCATTAAATTCCCCCATTGAACCTTAGGCACATCTGCGATTAATATCTCATAAGCCTTGCCAATGCTGAAAGTATTACCATTAGTAATTTTCGCCCACCCACCAATTTGGTCTAGCAAGTTCCTTTGCTTTATGATCTTTTTTAAACTCCAAGAAGCATGAATGGATGGCTTCATATCCTGAATACCCTGGGTTCTTAAGTAATAGCTATGCACCCATTTCACCCAAAGGTTCTCTTTGTTACTAGCCAGACTCCACAGTTGCTTGAGGATTGCGGCTCTGTTCCACAGATACATGTCTCGAAGATATAGCCCACCCTTGATGTAAGGCAACCCCATTTGCTTCCAAGAAACAGTTGCTTTCTTAGTGAGCCCCTCTTTCCCAGACCAGAGGTACGATCTACATATGTTCTCAACCATTTTGAGAAGCTTCTTGGGCAGACAGAAAATTTGCGCCCAAAAATTAAGCATACCCCCTATTACGCTGCGAACCAGTTGGACCCTCCCTGCATAAGATAACAACCGCGAGGTCTAGAAGGTAATTCTACCAACAATCTTATCTACCAAAGGCCTACAATCTCGAGAGTTCAGTTTCTTTGAATGAAGAGGAACCCCAAGGTATCTGAACAGGAAGACACCTTCTTCCATGCTAAGGTAGCTTGTGATCAGCTCCTTAGTTTGCATATCGATCCCAGAAATGTACACATTGCTTTTGCTCATGTTAGCCTCCAGACCGGACGCTTTGGAGAATCTATAAAAGGTGAGCATCAAGGTCTGAACAGAGACAATATCAGCTTTACAGAACATAAGGAGGTCGTCTGCAAAGAGGAGGTGTGTAACGTTGACTCGCCTGCACCTGGGGTGGAAATGGAAGCTTTTGGAGTTGCTCTGATTGTGCAAGAGTCTGGAAAGGTACTCCATGACGATCGCGAAAAGATACGGGGAGATAGGATCCCCTTGGCGCAGACCTTTCTTGGCAGCGAAAGGCTTCATGGGCATGCCATTAACAAGGATGGAGAACGTGACTGTGGAGACACACACTCTGATCCACTGGACGAACTTAGGAGGAAAACCCATCTCGCTCATTACCGAGAACAAGAAATCCCAGCTGATGGAGTCATACGCTTTACGGAGATCCATCTTGATCATGCATCGAGGGCTATTGTTCTTACGGGTGTAACCTTTAATCAACTCAGCAGCAAGGAGAATGTTGTCTGCCATTTGTCTTCCTGGAATGAAACCTGACTAGGCTTGATCAATAATACTACCCATCACCCTTTGCAGTCTTTTCGCCACGATTCTAGATATAATCTTGTATACCACAGTGCAACAGGCGATAGGTCTGTAGTCCCCCACTTTGTTGGCCTTAGCTGATTTCGGGATCAATGTGACCGAGGTGCAGTTGAAAGGCTGGAAAAGGAAACTATCATTGAAGAACTCATGAATAGCACTCAGAAGGTCCTCTTTGATGATATCCCATGTCTTCTTGTAGAAACAAGCATTGAAACCATCTATACCCGGAGCTTTATTATCATTCATGCCGAACAGCGCCTCTTTGATTTCATCATGAGAAATATCCTGGATCAAGTCCATGCAACTACTGTTGTCAAGCTGAAGTCCACCTCTCATAATCCCTCTATCGATCACCTCCAGATTTGGGGTAGCAGTCCCTTGAAGGTTTTTATAGAACTGAGCAATCTCATTTTGGATTTCCTGGGTGCTAGTGAGCCATCTTCCATCTTTATCTTGGAGTTCATGAATATTGTTGGTAGCCCTCCTCACTTTAATAAAGGCATGAAAAAACGCAGAGCTATCATCTCCATGCTTTATCCAGCTGACCCTTGATTTCTGGCGAAGAGCTTTGTCTTCAATTTTCCTCCATTTACACACCTGCGCAGTTAATTCTTTTTCCTGGGAATGAAGGCCTGCATTTGTGGGATCAATCTGGAGGCTAGTCTTGATGTCATCAAGCTTAGCTTTCCATTGGACAATTCTATCACGGATCCCTGCAAATTCCTTTGTGTGAAGCTTTTTTAGGGCAACTTTGACATTGAGCAGCTTGTACCAAAATCTCTGAAGACCTGTGCCTTTAACTCTCAAATTCCACGCTTGCTCTACTATTCTGTAAAACTCCTCATGATCACAAAGATAGTTAAAGAAACGGAATGGTCTGCTCTGTTGATGGGCATACTCAACAAGGTTAAGGATCAAGGGGGTGTGGTCGGAAAAATGGGGGTTGGCATAGTGAACATTCGCATGGTTGTAGTTGTTAAACCACTGAAGATTCCCTATAGCATGATCGATTTTAGAAAGCGTGCGGTTCATCCCTTCTTCCTTATTGGTCCAAGAGAATTGATGACGTCTTTCCCCAATAGCATGAAGCTCCATATCATCCATCCACTGCTGCATATCGAAAGTCTCATAAGTAGTCACACTGGAACCATTTTCCTATGACATTGCTTATAAATGGCGTTAAAGTCACCCATGAACAAGCACGGAGAATTGTAGTTCAAATTACCCATATCCTTCCACATATCCCGACGGTCTCTAACACTGTGAAGGCCATAATTTATACAAAACAACAAGTGAACTACATAAACACATACATAACACTATCAATTATTACTAAAAATGCATCAATTATATAATTTATACAAAACAACAAGTGAACTACATAAACACATACATTTCAATACTTATCACTGTCAATTATTAAAAAATATTTATCAATTATTCACTTAACTCGTTTATTTTAATGATGATAACTATTTATACAAACAACAAAGTGAACTACATAAACGGCATACATTTCAATGCTTATCACTATCAATTATTACTAAAAATGCATCAATTATGAACTTATCTCGTTTATGTTATGATGTTAACTATAGCAATTGTAAAAAAAATAAATGACCTAAGTTTCAGATCTATAACATATATATTTCATACTAACCCTAACAATTATAAAAATCAAATGCAAAAATGAAAAACAAAACAAGAAAAAACCTAAAAAAACACAAAAAAATGAAAATAATAAAGAACAACATCAAAAACGTAGAAAATAAAACGAACGCAAAAAAACTAATGAAGAAAACTGCATCCACAGATGTTTGAAATCAAAAAACTGGAAAAATGAAAAAGGAGAAATAATGAAGAAGACGATGGCTCAAAAAAGTGAAAATGATGAAGAACAACATCAAAAACGACTAAAAAATAAATCAATCACAACAAAATAAACATGCATTATCAAAAAAAATAACAAGAAGTCGTTACCAGTAGAAAAAATGGAGGAAAAGACTGCTGCGATTGCAAACGGATGCAAGAACTTTTGATTGGAAAAAATGGAGGAAAATGGAGCAAGAAAGAAGACAATGGAAACTTTTGATTGGAATGATTTGAGATGAAACTGAAAATGGCAGTTTCACTAATGAGGGAGGAAGTTTAAAAGTTGCAAAACAAAAGAAAAAATAAGGAAACTTGGAGAGAAATCCTGCGCGCGTGCAACACACACGCCTATCGTTGGGCCGACCCATCTCCCGTCTCATAATAAGACCGTCTCGGCCAAGTTTTTGTGATTTGTTAATTATACGGTACATTGATTGAGACTTATTGGGTTTGGGTTTGGGCTAGGGATAGGGCCTGTCTCTGATGACCCGTATCGGGTTGTTGGTATTTGTCATTTGATAAGAGAATGTAATTGTAAACCCTAAACTCTCATGTAGAGACAGTAGAGTAGAGGACTGGATGTATATATAAGTCGACACCAACACTCAAATTTGTATTGCCATCTATACTTTTAATCATCTTCCTCCCCTCAGTACTCGTTATTTTTTTCCTATCAGTAGATTAATCCTCGTACCTAATTATTGGTATTTTTGGGATTTCTTTCCGTTCTTCAATCCATTTCTGGAAGAACAAAAGGCAGTATTAGAATTTAAGTTATGTCGTTTTTATATTAATTTCTTTTGTTATTCTGATTGAAATTTTCTGGGTTTTATTTTGAAGGTTTGTTTTCGAGGATTAATTTGGAGGATCCAATGATGGGAAACAAAATCTTTGAGAACTGAGAATTTGTCATTCATTGATGACTAATCATTTATAAGTTTTTACTTGATTAATTTAATCAATTAGTTAAAGAAATTTTGAGAGGATGAATGTGCACTGGGCTCTGATTTTTGATGCATAATAGCCAGCCTAGAAAACTACTTCTGATCTTTCATTTCTTTCACTTCAATTTCATTACAAAAAATTATAAAAACTGTGATTTGTGATTTGATTAAAAGATCAATTGTTGATTGTAAATTCTCGGTGATGATTATGTAACGATGACGAGTCCGATAAATCCATTCTTATAAATCGTGACGACAAATCGAGGCATTTGTCTGAGAGGAATCAATCATTTTTGTAAAGCTACTACTTGAATATTCAAGTTTTGATTAGATTGTAATCGTAAATCTGAAATTGCAAATGTTTAATTTTTGAATCAGTTTTTTAACAAAATGAAGATGCTATGATGATTGATTTATATCTCGTTAATCTGAAAGATTAATCTGAGGACAATTTTTTCATTTCCATTCTTTAGTTAAATCTAAGCATCTTCTATCTTACTTTCATTCTCTGTTCACTTGTGAAGGATAATGTGGGAGAAATAATCTAACAATAATTTTAACATTACAAAAAAAATCAGAATATTCATTTATCATTTTTTATTTGTAATTATTTTTTAATATAGTCAAGTGAGATCTTGTTTGATTCCTCACATTACAAAGATTATTTATATTAAATTTTTATAATATTTTATTATTTAATATAATTTGATATATTCAAGATTTAATGAGTACATTGAATTGCATGAATAAGCAAATGTTGCAACTTGCAAGTAAAATGAGACTTAGGAAGAATATTGAATATCTATAAGATTAATATTGAGATATAAGTTTTACATTTAATATACCGACATTACATGTTAGAGAGTAACATACATTTTTGGACAAATGAGTTTGGACCAAATAAAGTTGAATGTATAAACCTAAGATGTCAAACAAAATAGATAAAAGATTTATTTTGACCAGTTTAATAACATTAAGGTGAAAGTACTTATTATAATTCCTCCATTTTAATATATTTGCAACATTGGAAATATTTACATTATTTATTTGTCTTCCTTAAATCGTGATTAAGTTTTTATCTATTACCTAAAACACAATCAATTGTGATCTTGTTTCATTCGTCTACGTGAAAACGTAAACGTTGGAAGTAATATGGCACGGAGAAAGTACTAAATAATCAAATATTAGCGTTAATTGAAAAAAGTTTTTCAATTTGGGTTTTGGCTATTTATTATAAATAGGTGGTAATCACGTAGAAATAACTGACTGAAAGAAAACATGGGAAAAAAGAAAAGTTGTTTCTCCTTTCATAATTTTTTTTGATGCTAGCAAGCTATTTATTTACATCTAAGTTGATTTATATCTAAGTGGACTAATTAGAGATATCTAATTCAATACATATTTGATAATTGATATTTGATATTTTGGGGGAATAGGATGCTCCAAATTGGTTCAAAATTATGTGAGTTTTTCATAAATGAGAACACTAGTCCAAATATGACAGCTGGGCAGAACTTACTGAATTATATACTGTCTTTGTACCTCTTATATTGCACCAAAAGCATTAAGCGTAAAATTTAGTGGTTTGGAGAATTAAGTTGGAGAATAAGAAAAAAAACAATTGAATCCTCTAAATATAAAAAGTGTGCAAAGCCTGAATACTATTCATCGGGCTCTCGATGAACAGTATTTCCACTGTTCACGCACCTTTTCTCAGGCTTTCTCACTTTCCTTTCATTTTCCATCTCTGCCTTCACACACCTTTCCTCCTGCTTTATCACTTTCCTTTTCCTTTTCCATTTCCACCTTCATGGAATTTGATTTTAATTTTTATTTCAGGTTTGATCTTCATTTCTTAGTTAAAATTTTTATTCGTTTTCATCTGAGTATGGATCTTCATGTGATTTTCCTTTTCTTTTATCAATATCAGGTATCCGTTACCACTATTTTCTCTTTTAGGCAATTGATTTAAGAAATTTTAGGGTTTTGTTCATCTTTATCATGACGCTCGAAAGTAAGATATTTTAGGGTTTTTCATTGGGTATTTTCTGACAAAAAATTTTGGGTTGTTTGTTGTTTGTTTAAGAAAATTTAGGGTTTTGTTCATCTTTATCATGATGGTCAAAAATAAGATATTTTCGGGTTTTTCTTTGGGTATTTTAGACAATTGTAAGCATTATAGAAAATTGTTGGTTGTTGGTTGACTCTAATTTGGAAACATTTTAATCCAATTTTGTTTTTGGATGATCTGTTCGCAGTTCAGGCATCATTTTATACCAATTTCTTGATGAGTGGCTAAGGATTGTGCTACTAAGTTCATCTTTATATTTCCTGTTTTTGTTTCTTATTAAAATTGGGTGTTGGGCTGATTTTTTTTAAATGATATTAATTTTGAGCTTCTGTCAAGATCAAGCTTTAGAGAAGTTACAATTTTTTTTCTCTTGGTTTAAAATTTTTCACATTTTTGACAGATGCTGGGCAAGGGCATTCGAATTCGCAGAACTTCATTTAGAATCCTTGGTCTCAGTTCATTGTCATGAATCAAATTAATACAGGTTATCCTAAAAAAAATTAAAAATAAGACAGGTTGAATCATTAAAGTCGATCATTTGATGTTCTTCCTTCTATTTGTTGTTTTTTTACATAGATTTCCAGTGTCTTTCAATTCCTTATTTGTTTGTTTGTTAATTGTTATTTTGTTGCTATTTTTACATTTGTTCGTTTCAATTCATCTGAGGAACATCGAAGTTATTGAAGGTTATATCATCTGGATTGTAAAAAAAATTTTCTAAGTAGGTTTGTGAAATTGTTATCCGGGTATTTCGATTCATGACTATTTACTAGAATCTTGTTCTGGATTTGTAAACTTCATCTTGATTGGTAGAAACCTACAAATACTTCAAACTACATCAAATGAAATTTGGGCTACATTTGGTAAGGAAAAAACCAGAATTACAATTATAATTTAGTTGGGAAAAGATTGAATTTAGGGTTTTGATTAATAATGCTAGGTTGTCTTCTCCTACATTATTAGGTTCTAATCAAGAAAGAAAATGGTCGAACTATCATGGTTCCGCTTTTTAAATGTCAAGAAAATATTATTGACTAGGTATGTTTGTTTTTTGACTTTAACATTGTAGTGGTTTCAGGTGTTCTAAAATATCGTGAAATTTTCAATCGTAGACTTGTTGATTTCTTTTTCTTTGAATAATTTAGATCTCCGTAGAACCTGTTCAAGGAAAGAAAAATTGAACACAATGGTATAAAAGTGGAACTTATTGGCCAAATAGGTATGCATCATTATGATTCACAAGGATTTTGATATTCAATTGCGTTTCTTCCATGTTGTCCTGCTCCTTTCCTTCCCTATATTCAATGGTATAAAATTGGTTTACAAGGAATGCTTGATTTAACTAATTTGAATATTGGGAGTGTAAATTGGGTTACTAAAGTTGTTCTTCCACATATGTTAAAGAGGAAGAAAGGTGCAATTGTTAATATTAGTTTTGGATGTTCATTGATTTTTGTTTTCTTTGTTCTATTATGTATAATATTTGCTTTGTTTTAATTCGTACCTTCAACAAAGAAGCTGACCATCCAAGTACATTTTTTTAAAATAGCCAGAAGAAAAATGGATTTCTTTGCAGTCCCAATTGTTGTGCACTATGAATTCATAAAGATGAGGAGTTTTATTTTGTTACTGGTTACTATTTAGGATTACTATTGATTGAATTGAATTGCACTTTTGATTGGATTTCTCTGGGTTTGGTATGTTTGAGCTGATCATGCTATGCACTTGTACATGAAATTATAGTTTTGTTTGCGGAATTCATATTTATTTTTTGTGGCCTAATTTGAATAGTACACAGGTTGTCCTCCTCCAATTTTTAAACACAATCAGCAAAACTCCCTCGTCATGGAGAATCGTTGCTGGTTGAGCTTTGAGTGATTCCTGGCTCATAACTTCTTCTCAGGTGTGCATACTTTTATTGCATATTTTGGGTCTTTATTTCCAAGTGGCACTTCCATGAGAGTAACATTAAGCAATTTGCTATACACAATTGATCAGATACGTATTACTGTTAGCTGGATTTGTTCTATTTTATCATTGTTAATGTCTTTTATGGAGCTACAATGGACCACCATTAAACCACTTCTCGTCTCTCGTACATGAAATGGCTCATTGGGTAAGACAGTGAGCTACAACGTCTACATGATTATACTTACGAAAGGGGAATAAATTGAAAAGGAGCTTCCCTTGAGAGCACATTTAAATCTTCTTTGGCATCCCTTCAATCATCAATTCTTTACATCCATGGGACTTAGCTAATTCTATTGCCCAATCTACTACTCCAATATCAGTATATCACCCGTTTCAACTTTATCAATGTTCCACACTTTTTTTTTGAACTAGCCAATACCACTAAACCCTGGTTGTTTCTCACTACCACACCCAAGCCTGCCTAATCTTTTGAATCTTGCCTAGATTGCCTTTACTCACGTTTCTGGTTCCTTACACCTCTTTCCAATAATGATTTATTCTGCCTATTAATTTCTGTTGTGTTCAGAAAACATAATTTATTAAAACAATTTTTGAAACTTAATGCTATTTTAATGAGACCGCGGTAAGAAATAATGGAGTTTTCTGTTGTGTTTAGCAAACATAATTTATTCTGCCTTGCCACTGAAAATAGTGAGTTGAAGCTGCGTAGACAATGGAGCAGCAAGTTCACTTGTAGGATGGTAAGACTACCCTTACCACATCCCAATTTGTTACTGGTCAAGTTTCATTTTTGTACCTTAGTTCGATGGATTCAAGCAAGGTACAACATCATACAATTTTCTTATATTCTGTATGAATGTTTGTTCTATTTGTTATAATATAAGCTACAACTTATTAAGTGTACAAATTTCTCTAATTAGTAATAGAAGTAATACACTTTCTTTATCTTTTATCATCTCTTATATCACTAACAATCAATAGATTATCAATAGGTTTACATGATTATCATTATATAACAATGAAAGATAATATTTGATCCGGCCTATTGAACAACTGTAGTTGCTACTTATCATTTTCATTTAATATGTAGTTGTTCTCTCTATAAACAAAGGGACTTGGACACTTATATTGTTAACTTTGGTGGTAGATCTTGTTCATGTTTGCATGATTAGCTTTTAGCTCTATATAGGGGATCAGGTTTCTTTGAGAAAAAGACAAGTAGAACTTTGAATTTTATTTTGCTTACCTTAACTACAGTTAATATTATGATTTTGGGTATTAGAAATTATTGTGTGTTGATTTTTTTTTATTAATTTAATTTCTTTTTTCTGGGTTGTTTTTTAATTTTATGTTGAGTGTTTGAAAATTACTGTGGACTGAATTCTTTTTCTTAATTTACTTGTAATTTTTTGTGATTTAATTTAATTTTTGCGGGTTTCTTAGCTGAAGTTGAACTCCTCCACTTAGGGGGTGCTATAAAGCATTTCTACCAAAAGATTCCAGCCACTGCTTCTAAGTCTCAGTTCTATGGCTATCTCTTAGACCAAGATTTAGAAGATGAGATCGAGACAGAAAATGTATGAAGGGAAAAATTTGTCTGCTGAATTAAATGATAGTAACTTTGTCACTTTGAGTACTTTCTGTACATGGTCGATATAGTAGAACTAATTAAAGCTAGCTTGTGCATTTGTATTTTGATTAAATTACTTCTTTTGTGAATAGAAACACAGTTGAATATGTTAAGTCACTTCAATAAATGTTTATATATAGTTGCGAACCTAATTGAACATACATTAAGCGATGAGCGTAGTTCTGTGGTCAACAAGAAAAACATGATTGGTTACAGGAGTTTCGAGCTTGACGAACCAAGTCGGTAAACAAAACATGTGCACCACAAAAAGATGAGTGTTAGTAAAACCGAATGCACAAAGATAGTTGTAACAATTTAGTTTTGTTTTAGAGAATGCAAGTTATGTAAATAGTTTACTAAGAGACCGAAAACAAGATATAAATGCTAGAAAATGAGCCATATACTTCCTCTATTTCATTTTAGTTGCACCATTGGGCTTGACATAATTTTTATGGGTCGTCAAATCTGTATGATAAAAGTAGGAATGATATATGATTGATGGTGATATGTTGGGTAGAAATAAAAAATTATTATTATAAGTAGGTAGTGGTTGTGACTTATGGGTATATTAAATAATTAATGGGATGATGTATGATTGATGGTGATAATGGGGTAGGAATAAAGTGAGGATAAAATAAGTAGATTATTTTTGCAAAAAATAGTAATGTTGTAAGTAATATGAAACTTCCAAAAACAGTAAATGTTGCAAGTAAAATGAAATGAAGGAAGTATCAATTAAAAGTGTTACAAAGATAGTTGTACCAATTTTCATGCCTTACTTTGATGTTATAACCTAATACTACTTCGTCCTCTTTGAATTGCATCAAAGAGGAATTGTTTTTTTAAAGAAAAAATGATGATAAAGGAGGAGAGAGAATAAATTAGTAGATGAAATTAAAAGTGAGTTAAAATGTATGGATGAGATTAAAAAAAATTAGTGGGTCATTGTCCAAAAATATAAATGATGCAAATTAAGTGGACGGATCAAAATGAAAAATGACGCAAATTCAAAGGGACGGAGGGAGTACTACTTATACATTTTTAGCTCTTGTATTCTTCACACCTTTGCATCAAATTGACAGTCTAATATTTTCATTTGTATTATTGTTGATATAAGTCACTAGTAGAATTAAAGGTCATATGCTACTATACAAATGAGTTTATTTACTGCTCAATTTTGAATTGCGGCAAATAGAGGGGCAACAAATAATCAAAAACTTTTTGCTGTTAGTTAAAGAATCACATCAAATAAAAACTATTATGTGCGAAAAGAATCAAAGAAAATTGAAGGATAATTAGCAGTGTAAGGTTTTTCACTCGATATAAAAAAGCAGCTTGATGTGGATGACTTGTATTATAGCTTTTTGCTATTATTCAATAAAAAATAACAATAAAATTTTTTATTTGCTGTTAATTTTAAAAATAGTAGCAAAAAATATTTTTTTGCTATGAAATTATCAAAACAGTAGCAATAATTACATTATTTGCTATGTTTGAGATTTCAGTAGCAAATAGATAGCAGCAAATTAGGTTTATTCTACTAGTGAGTGATTAAAATAGCAATGTGAAATTTGATAGTATAACTTGGGGGACCGCGTGCGTAGCACGCGGCCCCACAACTAGTGATTGAAAAAAGTTGTTATGATTATAAGAAATAATACGTTTATGGATAAAAATAAAACAAAAAGAGGAAGAATATTGCCAAAATTAAAAGTGCAAATTAGTGGAACAAAGAAAAAGGAAAAGCTACTCTATTAAATTTTTTTTATATTTTTAAATTATTAGTATAAATATCGATAAAAATAAAAAGTGATAATAATCCAAACTCCATGGGAGGTTCTAGAGTCCAAGCCGGAGCAAAGTTGGTATATGCATAATCCGACTCTAAGTGGAGGTAGATCGAAAAATATAATCCGAGTTTTATTTGGAGTAAAGTCGTAGAGTTCACAATTCGAGCCTAGTTCGACCCATTGCATTGCCATTCCTAATTGGTAAAAAACTTGTGCAAACTCAATAACGCAAATAATCGTTGTTAAATCAACTAGTAAATAGCCTGATTGACTTCGAGTATGACCCGTCACGTTATACAAAATTTACCAATTTAAAATCTAACCGAACCGATTGACACTCGTCCACAATCGACCAGATGACTCAAATGAACATGTCGAAATGAAATTAGTATTAAAAATTTTGAAAATTAGTTGTTTAAGTCTTGAAATTGGCCCTTTTGATATTAAAACCGGCCTTTTAAACTTTGAAATTAGTTTATCATCAGAATTTAAAATAAATTTACTAGGCCTAGGGAAATTGCATGGGTTAAAATATGAAATAAAACAAGTAATTAATATTAGGAAATGATATTATTAATATGAAATAAAACAAGTAATTAATATTAGGAAATGATATATCCAAGTATATCTTAGGTTTTTATTGGTAATTTTTTAACATGCGAAAAATTACAATCTTTTTAGTACTCAATTATTAATATGAAATAAAACAAGTAATTAATATTAGGAAATGATATATCCATGAGATTTTATTTTAAATGTAAAGAAAATATTTTTTTTCAATATATATCGTTACACGCATTAAAAGTCCTATAGTATGATATTTTATATTTGGACGAACATGATACTCCAAATTGGTTCAAAATCATGTGAGTTTTTCAGAAATTACCAAATGCCATACTTAAAACCCATATTTTTAGTACCTTACTCTCTCGGGTTCACTTAAGTTTTTCCATTTGCTTTTCGTCATTATTTCTATATCGCTTATAATAATGTGTAATTTATTTTTAATCTATAAGTTAAAATATAGTTAAGTAGGATCTTATTTTATTCGTCTCAATATAAAAATTATTAATATCAACACTGCATAATTTTTAATTAAACATAATTAGAAATATTAAGAGTAAAAATATTACATCGACAATTATAAAAAAGCAAATGGGATAACTCAAATGAATCGACAAAAATATAATTTATAATGAGCGCACTAGTCCAAACATGACATTGGGTATGAACTTACCAAATACTATACAGGTTTTGTACCTCTTATATTGCAACAAAAATATTATGGTAAAATTTAGTGGAAACTAGAGAGGAGAATTAAGTTGGTGAATTAGAAAAAATCAATTTAAGATAATTCAATATTCAAACCATAATTCATTTGACTATGTTTATACATTTCCCTAAGTAATAAAAAAAATAAAATTAAATCATGATTTACTTATAATAAACAGTGTATAAAGCAACATGCACAGGTATTACTATATGTATATAATACTTCTTTCGGTTCTTTTTTATGTCCGCTTTGGGTTGGGCACGCATATTAAGAAAGTGGTAGTTGGGGTATTTTAGATGATTATTATAATCTTAAAGGTGGTAGTTGGGGTATTTAAGTGATTATAATAATTGTAAAGGTGGTAATTGGGGTATTTTAAATTATATAAGTGAGGACATTATGGTCTTTACTTGTGTGAACATAGATTATTATGATAAAAAATCTTTGCCAAAAATAGAATGTTCATAATTTAGGTGAATAAAACAAATAAGGAAAATAGACAATAAAAAAAACGGACGGACTATATAAATGAAATAAACTTTTAGTTAAACAAGAGAAGTAGAGAACCGAATATTTTTTTATATAATTCTCTTTAGAACATTAGATCATGAGTTAATTAAATATTATCACAAAATTATCCGTGATCAACAAGTGGAAAAATTAATACATATATTCCCAACAAAAAAGTAACAGAAAAGGGGAAAATTCAAAACAAACTCAATTGACGTATTCCATAAACTCAATTTGGTGGTCATAGGCATGGTTGGTACTAGATATTTGGGAGCTTTGTGTGAAATAGTACATTAAGACCCTTTTTCTTTGCAATTTATAACTTATATAGAACGTTTATAACCATTAATTTTGCTTTTTGACATGAGGCTCTGGGTCATAGGCAGACTCCAACACCTCCGGGAAGTCTTCCAGTATGAATACAGTCATAGCCTGGACAACAACTGTACTGTCCATATTCCTGACAAGCTTGAAACGGCTTTTGACACTCATCTTTAGGTGGAGACTGCGGTATTACACCTAATGGTAAGCATACACCAAGACCAGGCGGAAGGTATTCATGCCAGGGTAGACAATACAACCCATCACAACAATTATAATCGCCGTGACCTATACATGCTTCGGTCACCGTCCGACACATTGCTTGGGTTGAACCTTCCTGCTTCTCATTATTATTATTATTAGCTTCTTCTCCATAGGTTCCATATTGGTTATTATGTGCCAATGTTGAAACTGTAAACATACATGCATTAGACAAGCTCATCCTACTCATCTATTAAAATTAACAAATCTAAAAAAATATGAGTTGATAGATAGAATCAACAAACCTGATACAAGAAGTATAGAAACAGCAGCTACTATCACGAAACTAGAAATTCTCACCATTTTTCTTGTTTGTGATGTGATGTGTTGCAGCTTTGATAAACAATTTAGTATTTATAACAGTCGCTATGAGTTATACTGTTCTTGAAAACCAGTTGATGATGATTTGGCTGGGTAGCTGTGTCCAGGTAATCTATTTCTAGTTTGCATTGTTAGCTCCTTCCACGTCTTATGTATTTTCAATGATTCTCAAGATTTCCCGAGGATCGTCCCAATTATTTTTAAATGTTTACCAGGTGTAATCAGAATGTATACGGAAAGAAAAAAATTTTGGACTCTTAAAGGCAGGCTTGATCCTGAGGATAGGCCAAATGGACCATCGTAAAAAGCCCAAGTTAAAAAGTTAGAAATTTTATATAAATAAGGATCATTTTAAAGCAGAAAATATAATAAAGGGGCCCAATTTTATTCTAATAAGTGATATAAAAAGTTTGAAAGTTAACCAAATTATTAATTAATCAGTCAGTCTCCTCAGAGACCGTCCCTTTAAGATACGTCTCTCAGGCCCGCAATCCATTAAGGCTCATTGTTTAATCTTACTCTAAATTTTCTTTTGTGCGCCTATATAATTGGAGTTGGCCTCTCAAAAAAACCGTCTCTCACACGAATTTGTGTTAATTAATTTTGATTAATAACGGTATTGGTGTTATTACAAGTATTGTTTTTGTCGTTGATTTTGATTCTCGATTTCTTTAATTTCATCTCGAATTTCATTTTGATTCATAAATTTCATGTTGATTCTTGATTTGTTGATTCGGATGCTTGATTTCTTGTTTTTGATTTTGCTATCGAAATCTAAATCACATCACTGCATTTGCATGTCGTTTACTAGTTACTGTCTTTTATAGCTTGGCTTTTTTTTTTTTTTTTTTTTCTATTTTTGAGATTTAATTTTTGAGTTTTTTAAAGTGAATTTCATCTTGGTGTGTGGACATATTGATGCATATTAGGGAATATTCTGGAGATATTAGAGATTATTTACCTTCCATATTTAGTGTAGCTGATTTTATTCTTATTCCTTGTATATTTTGTTTCCTTAGTTAGTCTCATTGATGTATATTTATATGGCTGTAATTATCATTAGTAATAAATACAATTACAACCTTAAAACCCAAACTTTGTCTTCCGCTTATTTTATTCTTCATGGTATCAGAGCCGACGGTGTTTTCCGGGACCGGCAGCACCTCGGTTATCATCATTTACCCTTAAACCAACCAAAACAAAACTCAAACCAGTAAACCCACAAAAATGGCCGAAAACACAGTAAACCCTAACCAACAATTGTAACCCTTGAACAGATGGAACATATGTTCAATCTCTTCAAACAAATGCATCAACCTCAAACACAAACCGAAATTGTATCACCCGATTTAAAAATTGCCGAAAAATTAAATCATGACAATTATACCAGTTGGTGCAAAATGATGCACATAGCTCTTGACTGTAGGGGTCGTCTCAGTCACATCATCGACGAGCCCCTAAGTCCCACAGGTCCGGCCTATAAAACATAGAAACAAAAGGATTCGATCGTTCTGTCTTGGATCGTTTCTAATATCGAAAAGGGCCTTGTAAATCAGTTTTTGGATTATACTCTTGCAAGGGATCTTTGGAGAGGCATTGAAATTTTATTTAACAGTGGCAAGGATGAATTACAAGTCTTTGATTTGACTTGTCAAGCAAATAATTCCAAACAAAACAAAGAGTCACTTGAAGATTATTTTGGCAAAATGACAACTCTATGGACCGAAATAGACCGCCGACAACCGAACCCCATGGTTCATGATGAAGATATGACAATTTTCAACACTTTTATGCAAAAACAAAAATTATTTCAATTTTTGGGTGGAATAAGTGACTCCTTTAACAAAGAAAAGAGGGATCTTCTGAATTTGGATCCCCTTCCCACGGTTGAGATAGCTTACGCTACCATTCGTCGGAAAATTGCAAGACGTGGAATAATGACCCACGTTTCATCACCGGGTAAAATACCCTCAGAAATTGGTAGTGGGTTGGCCGTGAAACACCACCGGTCAGATGGACCGTCATTCCGGCGTGAATCAGAAGATAAATCTCACCTGAAGTGTAGCCACTGTGGAGGAAGCCGTCACACCAAAGAGGGTTGCTTTAAACTCATCGGCTTCCCGGAGTGGTGGGATGAACACCGGCGGAAAGCCGCCACCAAGGCTCCACCTTCAAGAACCGGCGGCAAGGCTAACGTGGCTACGAGGTTCACCCACCAAGAGGACATGCCAAACCCACCACTCAATCAAAAATCATAAGCTCACATGAACAACAATGGCGGAACAGGTGAACCAGAGGAGAGAGAAGGAGTAAAAAACGGACCAGCAGAGAGAGAAAGCAAGGATGAGGCAACTACTCACTTGCCTTTCTTGGGTTTTTATAATCCCACAAACACAAACCCTAAACCTATTTCTTTTCCCAATAAAAAACAAACCACAAAACTTCCTCCCATTTCTTTAAAATCCACGGCTCCCATTCCAACCCAAAACATGCGCCCCAAAATGAGTCCTTCTTTTGGGCTTATGTGCCAATCACCCTCAAACCAATGGATTTTTGATTGCGGGGCTACAAACACAATGACGTTTGACCCTCGTGATCTCTCATCCACCAACCCACAAAACCGTAAATACATTCAAACAGCCAATGGGGATTGTGTGTCCGTTGACCGAGCTGGTTCCATTAATATTTCTCCGTCTCTCAAGCTAAAAAATTGTATTTTAATTCCGAGTTTATCTCATAAATTACTTTCTATAAGTCAGCTGACTCGTGAATTAAATTGTACTGTTCTTATGACTTCTTCTGATTGTGTTGTGCAGGATGCTCGGACGGGGAGGATTATTGGGCATTGTACTGAACGGGATGGTCTTTATTATGTGGACGAGGCGAGTCAACAGGGTCACACTTCACTTGCTCATGGGTCTTCCGATCATCAGTTATGGACTTGGCATCGACGTCTTGGACATCCATCATTAGGGTATCTAAAACGTTTATTTCCATCTTTTAGCCACTCTAATGTATCTTTGGACTGTGAAGCTTGTGTTTTAGCTAAAAGTCACAAACATTCTTATTATCCTAGTAGTAGTCGTAGTAGTTAACCTTTTGTTTTGATACATTCTGATGTGTGGGGCCCAGCTCCGGAGTTATTTAAACATCAGTACTTATTTTGTCTCCTTTATTGATGATTGTACTCGAATGTGTTGGGTATATTTTTTGAGACACAAATCTGAGGTTGTTAATGTTTTTATCAAGTTTTATAATATAATTGTTACTCAGTTTAAGGCCACACTTAAAATCCTTCGATCTGATAATGGGGGGGAATATATTAACCATCATATGAACCAATTTTTTACCACCCATGGCATCATTCATCAAACATCTTGCCCACATACACCACAACAAAATGGGGTCGCAGAACGAAAGAATCGTACTCTTCTTGAATTCTGTCGAGCCCTAATGTTTGAAGCCCATGTTCCTTCATACTATTGGCCTGAAGCCTTAGCCTCTACTACATACCTCACAAATAGACTTCCCTCAAAAACCCTTACCTTCAAAACACCTCTTGAAACACTTCAAACCTTTTTCCCTGTACCCAGTAACCACTCCTTACCTCCTCGTATCTTTGGATGTGTGGTCTATGTTCATCTTCCTAAACCAGTGAGACACAAAATTGAACCTCGAGCTGTTAAATGCATATTCTTGGGCTATGGGATAAATCAGAAGGGGTATCGTTGTTTTGATCCCACCGAGAACAAACTCTACACTACTCTAGACTGTGACTTTTTTGAGGCTACATATTTCTACTCCCAGCTTCGTCCTCAGGGGGAGACTACATGTGATGACTTAAGCTGGCTTGATTATTCTATTTCTGATTCTGATAAGGGTGACCCCCAAGAGCGAGTTGACAATCCCACTGACACTGCCACTCAACACATAGTAATTCCTTCTCCTCAGACTGTGCCTACTCCGTCTGAAGCATCCACTGGTGATGAGGTGTTGCCTGAACCTCAAGAGATACTATCGGAACAAACTATTGTTGATGAGCTTTCTAGTGCTACTGATGATGTATGTAGGTATGAGTTGCCTCCAAGGAGAACTAGAGGGGTTCCTCCAAGGAGGTATGATCCAGAGTTTGAATCGCTGAGGTCGAGATATCCCATTTTGAGAGATGGGAACAGTAATTTGGCTCGTGTGGCAAAGGCTTTCCAAGCAAGTCTATATTCTAACTCCATTCCGAAAAATACAGAAGAGGCACTCCGTGATCCTAAGTGGTACAAAGCAATGGAGGATGAGATTCTGGCTCTTAAGAAGAACAATACATGGGATATTTGTGTTCTACCTGAGGGTAAGAGAACTGTAGGATGCAAATGGGTGTTCACTATAAAGTACCATGCTGACGGTACTATCGAAAGATATAAGGCTCGGTTAGTGGCTAAAGGATACACCCAAATCTACGACATTAATTATTCTGAGACTTTTTCTCCTATGGCAAAAATTGATACTATAAGGGTCTTATTCTCTATAGCTTCAAACAAGGATTGGCCTCTTTATCAGTTCGATGTGAAGAATGCCTTTCTTCATGGGGAAATTGAAGAAGAAGTTTACATGCAGGCTCCTCCTGGCTTCTCAAAAGAATTTGCTCAATGGGAAGGATGCAGACTTAGACGAGCTTTGTATGGGCTGAAACAATCTCCTAGGGCTTGGTTTGGAAGGTTCACAATGGCAATGAGGAAATTTGGTTACAAACAGAGTCATTCTGATCACACTCTGTTTCTGAAGAAAGTTAATGGTAAGATGACCTGTCTTAACATTTATGTTGATGACATGATTATAACTGGAGAAGATGAGAATGAAATCAGGAATCTGAAGGAGAAACTCTTTAAGGAGTTTGAGATGAAAGACTTGGGAAATTTGAAGTACTTTCTGGGTATAGAAGTTCTCAGGTCAAGGAAAGGGATCTTTATAAACCAGAAAAAGTATATCTTGGACCTTCTTGCTGAAGTAGGTATGCGTGACTGTAAACCAGCTGATACACCGATTGTTATGAACCATAGGTTGCAAACAAATCCAGATGGAGAACCGACTAACAGAGAACACTATCAGAAACTAGTTGGGAAACTCATTTATCTTTCTCATACTAGGCCAGACATTGCCTATGCTGTAGGAGTTGTGAGTAGATTTATGCATCTTCCTCAAGCACCACATCTTGAGGCTGTTTTGAGGATATTGAGGTACTTGAAAGGAACTAGTGAAAGAGGAGTATTCTATGGGAAAAATGGCCACCTAAATTTGAATGCTTATACTGATGCTGACTGGGCCGGAGATCGTGATAGTAGGAAGTCTACATTAGGCTACTTTACTCTCATCGGAGGAAACTTGGTTACTTGGAGAAGCAAGAAACAAAATGTGGTTGCATTGTCTAGTGCAGAAGCAGAATTCAGAGGAGTAGCAAAAGGGATAACTGAAGTCTTATGGCTCAAGAAACTTCTTTGGGAGCTAAACGTTCCAACTTCAGAGACTTGCACCTTGTATTGTGATAATAAATCAGCCATTGATATTTCAGAGAATCCGGTTCAACATGATAGAACCAAACATGTGGAGATTGATAGACATTTCATAAAAGAGAAGCTGGAGAACAAAATCATTCGCATTCCTCTTGTGAAATCTGAAGATCAGCTAGCAGATATTCTTACCAAAGCCGTTTCAACTGAAGCTTTCGAGACTGCATTATCCAAGTTAGGAATTGGACATCCCATTACCTAACTTGATGGGGAGTGTGGG
Source organism: Amaranthus palmeri (assembly GCA_019776075.1). Taxonomy (NCBI): domain Eukaryota; kingdom Viridiplantae; phylum Streptophyta; class Magnoliopsida; order Caryophyllales; family Amaranthaceae; genus Amaranthus; species Amaranthus palmeri. The sequence continues at coordinate 328,322 of JAAKBH010000362.1, forward strand.
AATATTCTGGAGATATTAGAGACTATTTACCTTCCATATTTAGTGTAGCTGATTTTATTCTTATTCCTTGTATATTTTGTTTCCTTAGTTAGTCTCATTGATGTATATTTATATGGCTGTAATTATCATGAGTAATAAATACAATTATAACCTTAAAACCCAAACTTTGTCTTCCGCTTATTTTATTCTTCAGCATATGTGAGTCTCTGTTGCTTAATCTAAAAAGAAGATTAAGATGTTTATTATGGTGGACTACAAGAAGACAAATATGAAATAAATGGGCTTTAAAGAAGATTATATATTCGCTCCTTTGCAACAATTCTTGGAGATATCATTTTTATTTTTCTCAATTGCTGTTTGTCTTTTTTCCTTTCCTAATTTTTCAATTTGAATCCCTTGTCGTACCATCATCTCCCCCGTGGGTACAAGCTATCTAAGAATCATACAATTCTATAAATTTTCTACTAAATGACAAATGACAGTCTCACAGTCATCTGTCAAATGCAGCAAGATTATTGTGTTAGAAATGTTCAATAATCAAGTGAATATTTTATAAGTCGTTGAACGTAATTAAGTCAGTATATAAAGAGACGTTCATTAATTGGACATTGAGTAACGTTTATGGTTTTACGAGAGACCAATAAATTTAACTGAACCGTTATTTGATAATGGAACGAGCTTAATGCCGCTAAACATATTGGGTCACACTGTATCAACGTGTGAGATCATTTTGTGTGTTTGGACCTATATTAGTCTAGGTTTATGTGTTTAATTTAGTTGGACTAGATATTATTCATAATCTCACTATTTAATATAATAAGTTATATTACGTAAATATATTAAATTTGTAACTCCACCCGATTAATCTAATGAGTTATTAGCATTATTAGGGTGTAACCGCAATTAGTAGAATTTGCAAAGTCTATACAAATGATATTGATTTGTGTCTTCTTTATATATAGATAATTAGCTCCATGAAAATTAATGTGTGCCGTTGGTTTTATTTTCTTAGAAAAATGAAGAGCAATTGTGAGTAAAAATACAAGAGTTGTATACACACAAAATTAGTTTAAGAATTGTTCTTAAACATCATACTAGTATACGAGGTCTCGTAAGACCTTGTGGGTGGACTACAATAGAGGAACTTCATTTGCGGTTCTTGTCTCGTGGTCATATTTTGCTAGTGGATTCACGCTACAAAAGTATTGTTTTTGTTCCGATATTTATTTGTTTCATCTCACATCAATAATTGGGTCTTAGGAAGGTTTTAGTTTTTCGCATGTTAAAAGTTAACATTACTAGAACCCTACATATTTGTCCTTTAATAGTAAATCAATTTATTTCTAAAAATACATTAATTTTAAAATATGCATAGCTTTTAGAAATTATTTTACATTAATACAATAGTTATAACTTATATCATCACACATTAAATACTAGAATGGTAAAATAATAAACCCTCAAAAAATATTTTAGTAAGAAAATATTACTATTTTCCTTTATTACTGCATTTATAGGCAAATTCAATAGAAGTAAGAAAATACTTTACATCACAAATAAAAACAATAAAAAAAGCAATTAATTTCCTATACTAAAAGTATAAAACAGCACAAGAGAATGTAAACAATGTGACATCCAGCAATGCACGAATTATTTGGCTCTTACTCTATCAACATTTACCTCAAGATGAAATGCAGATCTACTATCAAGGGACGTCTTTCTTAGTGTTCCACACACATCAATATGTGATTTGCTTCTGGGCTCCCTCTCTAGACCAAACCCATCTTTACATATCATTGTCCACCACCGATCATGATAGTCACAACCAACAAGTGTCATCCTTGTTGGTTACTTGAGTCTTGCACCAATCTCAACATGATGTAAGTGTACCAAGCTGACTTGGTTCAGACTATGATTCTTCTGGGAAAGTGCTCAGTACAAATGTAAGTCCCAAGCCCAGCAATAGAACGAATCTGCCAAATCCACATCAAAAGCATATGAAATAGACATCTCAGAGCTAATAATGTAACTGTCGTATCATTTTCCATTTAATTCTTGTTAATTTCTTCTTAATTCACCATTTTGTTACCCTTAAGTTCTGGTTATTGTCTTTATAATTTGCCTAAATCATATTTATGCTCTTAAATGTTTAATTCACCATTTTGATGTTCAATTTAACGTTGAATTCATCAACGCTCACGTGGTGGACCTGCACACTATTCCTAAAACCAGTCTAACGTGTTTGAGCGTTATAGAAGATGACCCTCTTCTTTGGCATAAACGTTTAGGTCATGCTAGTTTTTCATTGCTTAATACTTTACAAACTAAAGACCTAGTAAAAGGATTACCGTCCCTTAAATTCCAAAAGAATGAAGTATGTGATCCTTGTGCCAAAGGAAAACATGAAAGGTCATCCTTCAAACTTAAAAATGTCGTGACCACCTCAAGACCACTTGAATTAATTCATATGGATCTTTGTGGACCAATGAGAATCCAAAGTCGCAGCGGTAAGCGATATGTATTTGTTATAGTTGATGATTACAGTGGATTTACTTGGACTATATTTTTATCTAGCAAAGATGAGGCTTTTGATGAATTTGTTGCATTTGCCACTAAAATTCAGATATCTAGTAACAATCAACTAGTCCACATAAGATCGGATCATGCTAAGGATGACCTTGCTAAGGAATTTGAAAAGTGAAGGTTTATGGATTATTTTAACTAGCATGGTTTATGGATTATTGTAACTAGCATGGTTTATGGATTATTGCTAAGGAATTTGAAAATTGAAGGATCATGCTAAGGAATTTGAAAATTGAAGGTTTATGGATTATTGTAACAAGCATGGTTTAAGTCACAATTTTTCCGCACCAAGAACACCACATCAACAAAATGGTGTGGTAGAATGTAAAAATAGAACCTTAGAGGAAATGACTAGAACCATGTTAATAGCTAGTGGCCTACCTAGAAATTTTTGGGCCGAAGCCGTCAATACTGCATGCTATATATTAAATCGAGTATTAATTAGACCAATCACTTCTAAAACCCCCTACGAATTATTTAAAGGAATTAAACCTAATATTTCATATTTTCGAGTCTTTGGATGTCGATGCTTTGTGCATGTTAATGGAAAACGAAATATAGGTAAATTTGATTAAAGAAGTGATGAAGCAGTATTTCTTGGCTATTCATCTCACAGTAAAGCTTATAGAGTTTATAACAAGAAAATTGTGTGTGTTGAGGAATCTATTCACATTATATTTGATGAAACTAACTTTATGACAAGTGAACAAGAAACAAGTGATTTTAAAATAGGTCTTGCTAATCTGGACGATGAAAAAATATACAAAAGGAGCAAGATCAAGAAGAACAACAACAGGTTCAGAATGCTGAACCAAATCAAGAACAGGAACCAAAGACAAAACTAGAACAGCCTGCAGTTCCTAATCCAGTATCCCTAGAGAAGTTCAAGAAGAAAGAATTGATGCTGAGCCAGATCAGAATCAAGTCAATAAGCCTGCTTCCACATCTGTCTCCACCAGAGACTTTGTTCCAAAGCTGTGGAAACACCAAAAGTCACATCCACTAGACTTGATCTTAAGCGATATGAGCAAACGCATACAAACAAGCTCCCAAATGAGAAACTTTTGTGCACACTTTGTTTTTCTATCAATAATGGAACCCAAGAATCATGAAGAAGCTTTACAAGATTCAGATTGGGTGGTTGCTATGCAAGATGAATTAAATGAGTTTGAAAGAAATAAAGTGTGGCACTTGAAAGCAAAACCCAAGAACAAGAAGATAATTGGGCTGAAATGGGTATTTAGCAACAAGCTGGACTAACATAGCACAATAGTCAGAAACAAAACAAGGTTAGTGGTAAAAGGATACAATCAACAGGAAGGTATTGACTATACTGAAACGTTTGCTCCCGTAGCTAGATTAGAAGCTATTAGAATTCTTATTTCTTTTGCTGCTTTCATGAATTTTAAATTATATAACGTAAATGTGCATTCTTAAATGGGTTTCTAAAAGAAGAAGTATTTGTGAAACAGCCACCTGGCTTTGAAAACCCAATTTCTCCGGATCACGTCTACAAGCTTGATAAAGCTCTTTATGGGCTAAAACAAGCACCTAGACAATGGTACGAGAGATTATCTAAGTTTTTGATTAATAACAAGTTCATACGAGGTAAAATAGATAAAACCTTATTCTTTAAGAATAAAGGTTCGAATATTTTAGTTGTTCAAATCTATGTTAATGATATTATTTTTGGTGCTACTAATGAATCGTTATGTAAGGAATTTGCTGACCTAATGAGTAATGAATTCGAAATGAGTATGATGGGAGAATCAAATTTCTTCCTTGGTTTGCAAATTAAACAAACTGCTAACGGTATTTTTCTTCATCAACAAAAATATAAAAAAGAACTTCTAAAGAAATATGTACTAGATAATGCTAAGACAAACCACATACCCATGGCCACTAACATTAGATTAGATGAAGACTCTAACGGTATTAGTGTTGACCAAACGATGTATAGAGGCATGATAGTATCACTACTATACTTAACTGCTAGTAGACCCGATATATCCTTTAGTGTTGGTTTGTGTGCTAGATTTCAATCAAATCCTAAAGAATCACATCATATGGCAGTAAAAAGAATTCTAATATATTTAAAGGGAACAGATGACTTGTCCCTCTTTTATCCAAAAAGTGATGTCTATGACTTGAAAGGGTATAGTGATGCAGATTATGCAGGTGATCTTGTGAATAGAAGAAGCACTTCAGGAATGGTACAGTTTCTTGGATCTTGTTTGGTATCATGGAGTTCCAAGAAATAGAACACAGTAGCTTTATCCACTGCAGAAGCTGAATATGTGGCAGCAGCAGCTTGTTGTTCCCAAATGTTGTGGATTAAACAACAGCTAAGAGATTTTGGTATTAAACTTGAATGTGTTCCTATTTATTGTTATAATACTAGTGCCATTTGTCCAGTGCATCATTCTAGAGTTAAACATATTCATATTAGGCATCATTTTCTTAAGGATAATGTTGAGCATAAAAATATTATTGTTAAACATGTCAATACTAGTGATCAAGTTGAAGATATTATGACTAAACCGCTTCCAAGGGAACAATTCGAAAAGATGAGGTTGGAGCTAGGTATGATCAAGCTTCATTAAAGTTTAATGCTAGTATTCCTCCTCTAAACAACGTGAAAATTGGAAGGGTTAGATCAACCACAACAACCAAGATTGAACATTCAATCATTGCGAGATTTGGGTATGCATCTATTTAAGTACGTGTCATAAACTTTGTCTTGATTGCTTGCTTAAACTATATAGACCTAGTAGCATAATTTATTTTATATCATTATATATTATCCACATATTATAAATTTATTTTTCAAAAAATCACAAAAATTTATTTCATTTTCCACAAATTCCAGCATTTCATTTCATTTTATTTTATTTCAATGAGCCAACTAAATTTAAGAAATGGAAGACGGATCATCGAGGTGTTTCAGATATCAGTCATCTAAATCGATATATTCAACGAACTTACATGCAAACCTTTCGTTACCCCACTCAGTTCACACGCTAAAAATGAAATCAAGAAGTTGTACTACTTTTTTAATAACCGTCCCTTCAATCCTTTATAACCCACTCCTCATGTCCCATCCATCATACTTGCCATTATTACCAAAGTACAACTCCCTCTTTAACTCACTAAAACCGTCAAAGCTTTATTCTCACTTCTCTCAAACCCTTTTCTTCATCCCCACCAAAAACCATGAAATCGCCAAGATCATCATCATTGAACAAAGGAAAAAGCCCTAAATTCGTCTAACTCGAACCTTTACAAGTAATCCATCTTTCACCTAGTGAAATACCACAGTCCTCTTCTCAAAAACGCTAAAGATCAACCACTCCTAAAGCCATGCAAGGAGGCACGAAGAAAGCCCACTCAAAAGGAGCTTCATCAAGTAGACCAGTCAAAAGGACCAAGCAAGTAGACCCTGATAGTGGAGAAGAAATATCCAAAGAGATGTCCGTAGGTTTTGGACTATACAAGTACTGGTATGACTCTAATTCTTTCCCTCAATTGCATGCGATTTTGAGTAATCAAGGCTGGGAGGTGCTTATGTATGACTTGTCTTGCAATTTAATTTATCCGTATTTGATGCGAGACTTTATCAGTAATTTTTCGATGGACAATGGCGTGTGTTCAAGTACTGTGAAGGAGATTAAAATTAAGTTTAATAATCTAATGTTAGGTGAATGGTTTGGGGTACCTGCAGTAGGATTCGATACTTATTATGTTGGATCAAAGATAGTTTTTTCAGGCATTAATGAAAAAACGGTGCTGAAGTTTTTAAGGATAAATGACAAGAAACGATTCAGTCATAACTCTCTTTCTCCACTTCATAAATTATTGTATAACATTGCTAGGAGGTTTATCTTGCCTCGGAGGTCAAAACGCAGTGAGGTGAATTTAAGAGATGCTACTTTGATTTATTGCTAATCATATCAAAATCAATTTTCCGTCTTTAATGATCTCACACTTGGCCGATTGCATTGAAAAGAAAACAATGGTTGGATATGGTGACTTGTTAACCCATATCTTTAAGAACTTTGGTGTGCCTCTTGAAGGCCTAGAATTTCCAATGAGTGCTAACAATAAAATAGGTGCTAAGTGTCTTTAGGATTCTAAAGGATGTTGCAGAAGGTGTTGAGTATGTAAGTTCTGATGAGGAACAAGAGGAAGAAGAAATTGAAGTAGATGGGGAGAATTTAGAAGAAGAAAATCAGGGGACTGTTCCTACTGCCACCACTGAGGCAGAGACAGAAAAGGAACAAGGGGAAACAGTTAGTCAGGGGGAAGCAGTTAGTAAGGGGGAACAGGATGAGAAAAGACAATGACGAACTATCTAGTTCAGAGGATGAGGACCTCAATGTGCCTCTTAAGAACATCAAGAAATCATCCATGCTCACTCCAAGAAAGAGCAGGAGGTTAGCTTCCAAGAGTTCTTCGTGCCTACATGATGATATCACTTCTCAAACCCCTCCATCCCCGAAACCAGATTCACCCACACCACTCCATATTGCATCATCACCACCATCACCTATTCCCACTTCACTTCCACCAACTGGTTTTGATGATAACACCATTGTCCCTCCTCTTCCTACTACCCTTGCTCATGTCCTCTCCAAAGTCCTTGATTTGCAGTCTCAACTTTGTGCCTTTCAAAGTGAAGTCCGTGTCTCACTCACCACTCTTGCTGAGCAGCTGACCCTGATGGAGTCCCATCTTGGTGCAAAGCTCGACACGGTGGAAGTGCAGACGGAGTATGTTGATGAAGAGACTGCTGCCTGATCCCTCCTACTTCTGTTTAATGTTTTACTAGTTGTTGGCCTCATCCTTTGTAGTTGTAATTTCTAAACAATTTTTTTTCTTTCTTTTGACGTACCAGCTGGGGTACACAACACTTGTTTTATTATGCTACTAACCATCCTTTATTATCCTTCATATATTATCCTTTATTCTCTATACCTTATGGTCTATGATGTTTATTGCGTGCATTTCTTGATTCATGTTTAGGCATTTGCTTACTTAGTTTGCTGCTTACTTTCTTAATTTGTCTAATGCTTGCCTTAGAGCTGTGGATTGATATATACCCCTACTTTTTGATTGATGTCAAAAGGGGGAAGAAGGCAACAAATTTAAATTGACTCTTGAGAATGCTTACGCTTTTACTTAGTCGTCATTTGTTTCTCTGTTTGTTAAAAGATTTTACATGGTTTATGTTTTTCTTGTTTAAGGATCATGTTACCACTTAGTATGCTTAAGCTTAGTGTAAGATTATGGTTAGTACTCTACTGTTTGCATATACTATTTTAGTTTTTATTGGAATTAGTTGCTGTTTGTCACTTTGTTTGACTTAGATTCTTACAATTTCATAGTATTGAAGTTCTTAAACTGTTGTATTTCTTAATTTATAAGTTTCTTAATTAATATGTTTATTAATTTTTATGTTTTGTTTTGTTTTAATTTTTATTTTACTTATTTTGAAAACTTAAGTCATGTTTAAACTTTAACCACATGATTTTCGAAAAAGTTTTTAAAATTTAATTTATTAGAGTAATATGTTTGCTTAAGAGTTTAGTAAATTATTTGTAATGATTTAATTTACTAGATATGGTTGAAATTGTGTTAATCTCTAGCTTGTTCACTTTATATGTTTTACTCTATATTTTAATTAAGTTTGTTTATAAAGTTTGCCATCATCAAAAAGGTGGAATTTGTTGGCCCATTTGGTTTTGATGATGACTTAAACTTTTATAAACAAACAAATTTTGTTTGAGAATGTTTTTTATAGGTCATGTATCCGATCATTAAAAGATCGTCGATGGAACCTTAAATAGTTGTGAAAGAACATTGCTACTCTACGTCATATACTAGAAGGTATGGAACAGTTCCAAGATTGGTCAAAATCGAAGGTTGTCATAACGGAGACAATGCAGTGTTCCCACCACAACTGGTCAGAGAATTGGTCAACGGATATTAAGAAAATAATTTTTACTTTTATTTTTCTTTTTATTTTGTTGTACGCATGAAAAAATAAGTTAGCACAAGGATCTAATTTGGTAATTAAATTAACTAACTTTTAAAATATTTAACCCTAAAATAACACCCTAAAAATAGGATCTAATATATTTTTAACTAAAAGACAACAATACTTGGAGTGACCCCCAAGTATCTTCACCCACTACTACATGGTTCATGCCCACTATTCCCACATCATTAGATCATGGTTTTATAGCAAAACCTAATTTTTATGAGTATATAAACAAAGAATTTATAACCGGCATAATTGTGGACATCAAGTAGAAAATCTTGAGAAAAATCATTTGAGTGCCCACATAATATTTCGTGAGATCAAGATCAAGAAAAGGGAAATATTAAGTGTTCTTAATTGCTAATTAAATTCCATAAATATATCCTTGTGCTATTCCTTGTTTATTCATCCAATTTTAGAAAAATTTCTTTGTATGGTTTTTATGAGTGTGTAATTTAGACTTTGGGAAGTCTAAAGGAGAAAAATGAGAAATTTATGTAAAAGAGAGAAAAGAGAAACGAGAAGGAGGAACACGAGAAGGAGAAGAGAAGGTTAGGCCTAGAGAATAGAAGGAGAATAGAAGTTTTATGTAATAAAGAATTGTAATTACATAAAAATTAATAAGAGAAGTTGAAATCCCTAGTGGTTCGTGGCTTTCTTTCTTTTAAGGCCAATAAAGTTTACCACGTCAAATCTTTGTGTTCTTTTTAGTTTCTTTATATTGCTTTGAGTATTTTTATTGTTAAAAATTCTGCAAGAAAAACAGGGCAAAAATACTCCTAGGGCAACACAAGAATTCACCCCCCCTCTTGTTGCGTTCTATATCTCTAAGTGTTTCTACACTCCTTATGGAAATGCACTCTCATTTCCATATATAACATCAAAGGTCTGAAGGCCTCATCACAAGCATTTCAAGGTGCTAAGAGCGGTGTATGGCCTAAATTACTTAGTGATGATCCAGATACCTCTAGGATTAGAGGAATCATTGAGAAGGGATTGATTCTCAGGTTGGGAGAGGGTACCTCGACATTATTCTAGCATGATTATTGGTGTCCTGGAGGCCCGCTCTTGGATCTCGCAATCCAAGAACGTACTTTGGATCAAAGAGGATGGGGGCTTATTTTTTGTTCAAAATTTTTAGCTCATTTACATCCAAAAAAAAAAAGTTTTCAGAAGCATACAGATGAGGGAAGTCTAATGTAAAAAGAACTAAAACAAAAATAAATCTAACTAAAAGTACGGGTTGCCTCCCGGAAGCGCTAGTTTAACGCCTGTAGCCCGACACATACTAGTAAATAACTCGACAAACTACGGAGAAGCTTGTCAAACTTACTCCCGAAAAAATCATATGACATCAGCAAATAGCAGAATATGGAAGTTACGACAAAGAAAAGAACATACAAACAATCATGTATAATCCCATCTTTACAAAAAGAAAAATTAAAATAGAACTTAGGAGGAAAATTAAAAAAAACTAAAGGCAAATCAAAATGACTAGGGGTATAGACATCATTATGCAAGACATTAACCATATCAATTTGAACATTCTCAGGATTATGGACAGGGAGGTAATCACAAGTGTCAGAACAAAAATCCTTAATTGAATTATGAAAAGAGTCGTCCATAGTCAAAAGTGTGAGATTAATACAAGGAAATTTTGTAAGTAATGAACCTATTTGAAAGAATTCCTCCCTCGACATCTCGATTGGACCACGAAGGCTCTCTGATGAATATAGGTGATGGTCAGGACAGGGTTGAGTAGAATCTAACATGCTAGAAGAGTTTTGAACAGTCATCTCCCAATTATAAGTGTCATCTAACAACCATTCAAAGTAACTCCAAGCATATTCAGGTGTTAGCCATTGAAACTCATAATTGTTCATAGACTCTACTATTTCCCTAGTTTCATGATTTAAACCATTATATACACACTGACACATATCCCATTGTTCAATCCCATGATTGGGACCAACAAAATCACCAATCCTATATAAATACCTCCAAAATATTTCATGTTCAAATTGAGGTAGATAAAAACTTGCCATATCACAAGGAAGACCACATGATTGCATGAAAAATAAAGCAAAAATATTCAACTAAATAATAAAAAAAAAGCAATTAACTAAACGAAACTAAATTAACTGATGCCTCCCCGGCAACGGCGCCAAAAATTTGTTAGGGTTTTATTTTAATACCGCAAGCGCACGGGTGTCGTAGCACAATTACGGGTCGAATCACGGGGAGACAGGATTAATACAAGAGTCGATTAGTTAATCACTTGAGAAACGAAAATTTGATTTTTATTTATATAAACTATGTGAGAATGCTTAAGAAATATGTTGATATCAAGATAATAAAAAAGACTAGGACATAGGAATTCACCACTAATAGCATGTGATTATTTCGATAAGGATTGCAATTGATTCCGTTGAATTGATTTAGTGATCTAACTTAATCACTCCTTTTCGGGATGGTAATCAAATTAAGACAAATTAAATGGGTTCTCTCAATCTCAACTTTCGTATTTTGATCGATTAACATCACAAGAAAACATACTACTCAATCTCAACTTTCGTAATTTTGATTAAAAAGACATATTAACTTGATTTATCATCGAAGACTAATAATATTCTCATCCCTCAACTTTCGTGATTTTGGAATTAAGAGAAATTAAAAGACTTTAACTTGAATGATCATACATAACAATTTGATCAAACCAATTCAATATCACAATCATCAATCCTCATCTAACAATCACATACATATTAGGGTTCAAATCCTATGCCCTAGCATACAAATCTACTCACTAATCATGGCTATGGAGATTTCTATGTATACTACACTCATAAAACAAGATATAAGACATAATTTAAAAACCTGAATATAAAAGAAAATACCTTGACAATGGAGGATTGAAGAAGAAAATGTAGATTGCAAATAAAATCCAAGAGTACAATATTGAAATTCTTAAAAAAAAGCTTAATCTAAATCTATGGAATACAAAGAGGAATACTAGAGTGTTTGAACAAAGAAAACTGCATAATCTAAATTAGGGTAACCTCCACTTAAATAGTGGTTCCAAAAATTAAGAGAAAAAATCGTTTAAATTCCCGTCAGACGAAAAGCAGCGAGTCGCCACTTTGGAGCGACGAGTCGTCGTTTCTGGTCTGACTGGTGAACTTTGAATGGCCGCCATTTCCTGCTCGGTTGTCGGATATGGACATATAATATACCGTTGGAAAGCTCTTGAAGTCTACTTTCCAATGCCGCAAACCATGCATCAATGTGAGCTTCCTATCAAAAGTTATGTCCAAAAGAGTGAGCATATATCAAATTTCATTTCAAAACTTTTGTCTTTTAAGCACTTTTTTATTCTTTTCTCTTTTGCCCATCTTCATTGTTAAACATCTTCAAGCGAGAAACGATCTCTTTACTTATTTAAGGGGTCTTAGGCTATTTCTCCAAGCCTTCACCCTCTTATAACTCCGTATACTAGTAAAAAGCTTCAATTCCGCCTCATATTATCATAAATCTACAAAATAAGCACAAGAGACAAAAATTGCAACAATTCACTACTATAATCCATAAACACCACTATAACTTCGTTCAAGGAGCGTAAAAATAACATAGATAAGTGCAAATAATTGCACTTATCACCCGCTGCAGATATCATTTCCTAGACTATTCTCTATTGCGGAACATCGAGATGCTATGATTAGTCAAATGGGTAGGTGGCAAGAGGAGGGGTGGGTGTGGAACCTTAGTTAAAGAAGACGGATGTATGACTGGGAGGTTGCAGATGTGGAAAGACTCACCCTCACTATCTTACAAGTTAAGCCAGAACTTGGTAAGATTGATGGCGCCTGCTGGAAGGGTGGGTCATGTGATCGATACCCCATTAAGGAGATTGTGAAGAAATTGCATGACACATATACTCCTATCCTTCCAAAAGAAACGTCGAGCTTTATTTGGAGTATAAAGGTCCCACCTAGGGCCCATGTTATTATCTGGCTTGCACACTTGGAGAGATTGAAGACAGGGGATGTTCTTATGGCTCAGGGCTCTATCGACCCTAACCAAGGTTTGTGCCCATTTTGCGCTAAAGAAATTAAGTCCAATTCCCACATTCTTTTCTCTTGTAGCTTTTCATGGGGTGTATAGATGGAAATACTGAAGTGGTGAGGTATATCTAGGGTTCTCCAGAATCGCTGTGTCCCATTCTCCATAGCATGGAAGAACCTGGCACCGAGGCGTAATAGGGTAAAGTTATGGTAGATGATCTTTGGCTGCGTGCTATGGTAGATATGGTTTGAGAGGAACAAGATAAAGTTCAACAATGGTGAGTGCAACAAGAGAAAACTACTATACATACTAAAGATTTGAGTCCGCCTCTAGGCGAGGGAGCTACTTGGAATGGATATTCGTGAAGGCCATGGCTATCGACCATGATCGCTAGTGTTTGTGGTTTTTTTGTCCCTTGTATTTTTATGATTTTGTATTTTAAGATGATTTTGTATGTGCTGTTTCTTGGTGGTGCTTTTCCTCTAGGGTCGTCTCTGATCATGGTGTGTAAGGTGGTAGTTCTGTGATCAAGTGTAAGGTGTTATTTAGTGGGGTGACAGGGGATACATAGTTTTGACATTTGAGGCATAGTCCACCCCTATGCTTTGTTCTGGGTGGCCTGGGTCCTGGTCCCTAATTTCAATGGCTTTTTTCCCTCGCGGGGTTTTTTGTGTCGGCGGCTTTAGGGCTCCCATGTCCCAGTGTGGAGGTTTATTCAGTTATATGTCATTCCAAATTTTCAATATATATATATATATATATATATATATATATATATATATATATATATATATATATATATATATATATATATATATATATATATATATATATATATATATATATATATATATATATTTGAAAATTTGGAAAATATATTAATAAGAAGAGGAAACACCACACTGTAACTAGATACCCCAAAACCGCCGGCATAAAAAAAACCCCGAAGGGAAAAAAACCATTGGAAGAGGGGGACCCAGAAACAAGTCACCCAAAACAGCATAGGGGTGGACTATGCAACCATGTTTTTCTAAAAAAGAAAACACCAATACAAGCTAGACCAAACACCATACACACAACTAAAAGCTAAGACTAACACCAATCACCGGCCCAAGAATCTCATAATAGGGATGCACCACCCACCGGCCCAAACACCACGAAACAGCAACACACCCAAACACCATACTGCACCCATACACCATGAAGGCATGAACACCTAAAGCTCAAAATACCAAACTCAGCACCTCAAATATATACTTCCTCCGTAAATGTTTATTTGCAACTTTTACCTAAAATGGCCGTTTACTATTATTTGCAACTTTCTTTTTTTTTCCATTTATAAAAAGTTTTTTATTACTTTTTTATTCTCTCTCTCTTACTTTTTTATACTCTCTCTTACTTTTTAATACTCTCTCTCATACTTTTTAATACTCTCTCTTACTTTTTAATATTATAATACTATAATCCCACCCCACTAACTTCATTAATCTATTTTAATACACTACTAAAAGTTTTGCCTAGAAATCCGCGCAAGACCCCAAAGTTGCAAATAACCAAATACGGAGGAAGTATATATATATATATATATATATATATATATATATATATATATATATATATATATATATATATATATATATATATATATATATATATATATATATATATATATATATATATATATATATATATATATATATATATATATATATATATATATATATATATATATATATATATATATATATATATATATATATATATATATATATATATTTATGTCAAATGATTTGTATTCTATACCAGAACAAAGAGAAAAACAAGAGGGACCTGCTTAGCCTGGAAATTAACTCCATCGTGAGCCACCAAAAAAGCTAACGCTCAACACAAAAAGGGGAGCGAAAGCCCAAAAACCCAAAAACGAAAACAGCTAAATAGATACAAGCATGTTTTGCATTCTACCCTTTACCCTCCCAGCTACTCTAAAAACTGTACAATCTATGGTTTCCTTCAGATTGAAGGTGTGGTTATCAAAGATTTTCCTGTTACACTGCATCCAGATGATGTAGATCATCTCCGTCCATAGCCCAACAATAAGCTTTGCTTGATCAGATTTCTTTCTATTGATTTTACTCATCCACTGAATTTCCTCCTGAAGAGTGGGCTCGTTAATGTTGATTGGAAGGAAACTGAAAAGCGTGTTCCTTATATCCCGAGCATTCTGAAAATCAAAAAGAAGATGCTGACTCGTCTCCCTTGCTCCATTGCACAAAACACATTTATCATCTGCTTTATCCATCCACTTCCCTATACGATCTCTTGTAGCTAACCTGTTTTGAATTGCTAGCCATGTGATGAATTTTACGTTCGGGCTAGCAATATTTCTGATCATAATGCTCCCCCAGGGAGCCGTGGGGGCCCCGCACTGAGTATCTCGTAAGTTCTTCCAATGGCGAACTCATTCCCTTTTGTTATTGCATTCCAACCCCCTAAGCGATCAACCAGTTCTCTGTGCTTGATGATTTTCTTAAAGATCCAGGAGGCATGAATAGACACTTTCACATCTTGAATTGCCACGTTCTTCATGTAGTAGCTATGCACCCATCTTACCCACAAGTTGTCTTTCTTAGTAGCCAGATTCCACAGATGCTTAAGGATTGCAGCTTTGTTCCAACTATACATGTCTCTAATATTAAGTCCCCCTTTGAGAAAGGTAAGACCATTTGGCTCCAAGCCATAGCAGCTTTCCTAGACAGACCCTCTTTACCTGTCCAGATGAAGGACCTACAAACATCTTCTACCATCTTAATCAGCTTTTTCATGAGACAGAAGATTTGATCCCAGAAGTTGATCATACCCCCAATAACACTCTTCACCAGCTGGATCCTACCTGCGTAGGAGAGAAGGCGCGAGGACCAGTAACCAATTCTCCCAACAATTTTATCTACAAGTGGTCTGCAATCCCTAGCATTGAACTTTTTAGAATGAAGGGGAACTCCCAAGTAACGAAAAGGAAAGTCACCTTCTTCCATGTTTAGGGCCTGCAAAATGCCCTCCTTTCTATTGCTATTCACTCCGGAGATGTAAACATTGCTTTTGCTTGTGTTTGCTTCAAGCTCAAAAGCCTTTGAAAAGCAGTTGAAAGAAGTCATCGGGTCACGAACTGAGTGGATGTCAGCTTTACAGAACATGAGGAGGTCATCTACAAAGAGAAGATGAGTTATATTGTTTTCCCTGCATCTGGGGTGATAGTGAAAGGTCGGAGATGTTTCCAGGTTGTGCATGTTCCTAGACAAGTACTCCATGGCTATAGCAAAAAGGTAAGGAGAGATGGAGGTCACCCTGCCGCAGACCTTTCTTAGCATCAAAGGGCTTCAGAGGAGTGCCATTCACCAGCAGAGATAAGGAAACCGTCGTAACACAAGCTTTAATCCACTCAACGAACCTAGGGGGAAGCCCATTTCTTCCATTACGAAGAACAAGAACAACCAGCTAATATATATATATATATATATATTATATATATATATATATATATATATAGATATATATATATATATATATATATATATATATATATATATATATATATATATATATATATATATCTATATATTATATATATATATATATATATATATATATAATATATATATATATATATATATATATATATATATATATATATATATATATATATATATATATATATATATATATATATATATATATATATATATATATGATATATATATATATATATATATATATATATATATTATATTATATATATATACATATTCAATGTAGAAATAAATTACCAATAATTCAAATGTAATAAACAATAATCACAAATGATCACCAACTAATATATATATATACATAAATAATTAAATTGTGTATTATATATACAAATTAATATAATATAATTTACTAATACAAAATATTGCGAAATATAATTATAAAGTCCTAATAAATCTAAACTAATAACTAACACGAATATAAATTGGCAAGAAACACGGCAACCTTTTCTTTTACTTCACGCATTTCCATATCCGTCAATTTGCGTGTTTGCCTTGGAGTGTCGTATAAAACCTATAAAATATATGAAAAATATAAAATCAATTAGTTTATACATAAAACATGATTAAAACCTATAAAATATATGCCAAATAATTATAAGTTTGTACTTACGGCATCAATATTTTCAACCCCATTGTTCTTCAGGGGCTTCTATGATAACATCCATGAATTTTAAAACGTAGTAGCCGCAGTCAACGCACAATCTTGTCGGAAGTACTAAGAAAAGTATGTGTGTGTGTGTATATATATATATATATATATATATATATATATATATATATATATATATATATATATATATATATATATATATATATATATATATATATATATATATATGAAAAATTATATATAACCACCTAATCTATACACTAATTTTAAAAAACCACCTTATATAAATTTTTTTGCAAAAAACCACCTTACATAATGCATTTCTTTGCAAAAGACAACCTGTTACTATATTTCGTCAGTTGACCGACATTTTTAACGGTTGACCAATATGTGTTTGTCACGTGAGCTGAAGGAGATGATGAAGGAGATGGTGTTTAAAGAAGGGCACGTGACAAACACATGCTGGTCAACCGTTAAAAATGTCGGTCAACTAACGAAATATAGTAACAGGTTGTCTTTTGCAAAGAAATGCATTATGTAAGGTGGTTTTTTGCAACAAAAATTATTTAAGGTGGTTTTTTTTAAAAATAGTGTATAGATTAGGTGGTTTTATATAATTTTTCCATATATATATATATATTAGTGCTAAAATCGCAACTTAACACTAAATATCAAACATATGACTATATTTTTCGAGTCTAACCATTTCAACACAATAATATATATATATAAAATAGTGTTGTGTGTCAAGTTTTATGCATAGCAAACAATGTTTGAGTTAATTTATGCGCGAAAATGCAAAAGAAGCTTAAAAAACCTAAAAAACGTAACTTAACACATTGTTTGAAGCATATGACTATTTTTTTTTACTCTAACCATTTCAACACAATAATATGTATAAAATAGTGTTGTGTGTCAAGTTTCATGCATAACAAACCATTAACTTCATGAATTATACACAATTCATACAATCTAATAAAAAGAATTTAAAATTTCAAGTGTCGTTTCCATATTGATTTACCATATCAAGAAAATTTTACCAAAGTTAATATTATATTTTTGAACTCAAAAGCTACATAAATTTCAAATTAAAATTTCTTAAAATATATTTGTTTTTTTAAGTGTAGTATAAGCTAATTAATAAAGTTTTTCATTAAAATTTTAATTTTTAAAATATTTCATCAAGAAACAAAGATACATGACAATCAAAAACTGTTTTGAGAATGAAAATAGTCATAATGATTACGTTAAAAGATTTCTTATATTTGTCCTAAAAAGTATGAGAGCTTTAATTATATCACATCTCTAATTTAAATTTAAATTTATATATACTTTTATAAATATAAATTTTAAATAGAGAATATTTAAAAAATATAATTTCATAATGCTAATATTATACTCCCTCCTATTCAGCATAAGTGTCCCATTTGTTTATGCACTCTATCCAATGCACTTATTCAATCCTTAATATTTCTAATTATAATTAAAAATTATGGAAAGTTGATATAAATAATCCTTGTATTAAGATGAATCAAACAAGATCTCATTTGACTATATTATAACTTATGGATTAATAATAAAATGCAAATTAAGATTAAGCGATGAACAGTGCCCAAAAAGCAAATGGGACTCATGTGGAGAATAGGAGGGAGTAGTATTTTTATACTGATAACATGTGATTACATCTCTATTTAAAATTTATATTTATATGTACTTTTATACTAATAACTTCGTTCATTGCACATGTTTGTATACTAGTATACTATATATTCTTTCCTAATCAGAAAAACATTCTATTAAACTTCGTATTTCTTTTGTTTCTTTTTGGTTGTCCACTTTACTTTTTGTACGGACTACAAAGTAAATTTTGAGCTTCGATAATTCTATATACATTATAAAAATTATATATTACCATTCTTCGCATCAAGGCAAACTTGACAAGATTTCAATTAATTTTATATTGTATATTCAATATATGTTCTTCAAAAACTCAAATTCTATTTTCTCTCTCTTAAAGTGAAAAAAGCTTAAAATAGACAAACAAAAAGGAATGAAGGAATTATAATCTATTAGATGTTCTTAATAATACTTAATTAATACTTCTTATCATATACGTAGCGAATGAGGTTAGAGAATCTTTTATGATCTTTTCAAGTTGTCATTAATAATCTTGTAGTTCTTTTATAGATTTAGTTCACACTAATACATTGTCCACCAATTTCACTGTTTTCCTTTTTTTTCTACTTAAATCATTTGATTCTTCCTTTGAAGTGCATGCAATTTTTAATATGTTACTTTTACTTAGGGATGGCAATGGATATTAGACCCGACCCGAATCCGTAGATCCGTATCCGTTTTCACGGATCTTGGTCCAAGAGAAATAGACCCGTCGGATCCGGGTCGGGTTGGGTCCGGGTCCAATTAAAATTCACGGATCCGAATACGGATCTGAGAAAAATGCCCAGACCCAAACCCGCGGATCTGAGAACCCGTTTTATTTTTTGATATATTAAATATATATTTAATTCTAATAAAGTTTAACCAGATTCTAAAATAAATCATTAACTTACTTCTAAAAATACCTAGTACTCTAATTGTCCAAGTCCTCCCCTCTCTCATGTCTCTCACTTTATAGTTAATTCTAATACCAAGTACGAAAGAATCGAAGCTGAAGCCTCCCTCTCACTTCCACGAAAGAATTGAAGCTGCAGTTAGAGGTGTTCAAAATCGGGTACCGGGTCGACCTGGATCCGGAAATTTGGGTACCCGGTTTTTTGGGTACCTAAAATTGCGATCCGGTTCCAAACTGATTTAAACCGGGTACCCGGAATCCGGATACCGGTTTAAACCGGGTCGGAAACCGGATACCCGGTTTTATTAGAATATTTTTTTTATTTTTTATTTTTTTTGTCGTTTTGTCGTTCAACCATACGTTTGTTTATCTCTATATTTACTTAAAATATTTTTTTATATAAAATTCAAATAAAAACTCCCTAAAAATCTTTAACATAATTAGTCATAAAAGATTAATTAAGAAAATGAAAGAATAATATTATTGTTCATGGGCTTAAGTAAGAACAATTATAAAATTCAAATACTAACTCTTCAAAAATATTCAATCCAAGGTTAGCTTAAGAGATATTATGATTATTTTATTTACGAAAACAATTTTTAAAAAAATAATTAAAAAAACCGGATACCGGGTACCCAGTTTTCAAAAAAGCATGACCCGGATCCGGATCCGGTATCCGATTTTAAAACCGGGTACCCGACCCGGATTATCCGGTTTATGAAAATCGGGTATATTATCCGGTTTTAAAAACCGGATACCGGATAATTCAGGTCGGAATAATCGGATCAGGTTATTATGAACACGCCTAGCTGCAGCCTTCTAGACTCCAGTCCTACGATTGTGGTCGATTGTGAAATTATATATTTTATTATAATTAGTCTATGAATATCATTATGGCAATCTCAAAATGATCCAAAATACAAAAAATAAAAAAAAAAAAAAAACAAGTCAGACTCGTTTTGGACTCGGACCCAGTACTGGATCCGCGGTATCCACGAATCCGAATCTGGATCTGGACCCTGTTCTTGAAAACGGATCTGAATCCGAGTCCACCTAGACCCGGTCCAGATCCAACCCTTTGTCATCCCTACTTTTACTTAATAATCATAGTTGAAACTTCAAACCATTTATTAATATTGATTGAACATTATCTACTAGGTTGTATTTATTACCAAAATTGTTCATTTCTTACAAAAATTAAAGATACAATCCTTTATGATTCCATTATTTAGACAACAATATCTTTTAAGATATCTTGCCATAAACAAAACAAAATCAAATATGATCTATGACTTTTAATTTAACATTTACATGAACCTTTTTTTATTACATTAATTTGGAAGATAATTATGTTATAGTGGTTATCTAATCAAGGATGTTATCTTCATGCCTAAATGCCTATAAATATATGCTCCCACTTTTGTCCAAAATTAGAGACACTCCCATACATTATTTGTCTTTCAATGCTTCCATTGACATTTGTCTCTTGCTTTGTCAAATATCCCTATCATCATTTCTACACTACCTTCCAAAACTCACTATAAGACACATCTTACCTCCCACCCCTCACCCTTTCTTACCCCCACATAATAATCAATCTCCCCATCTTTTCAATTTTAAATAATTATAAATAGCTTTTTTCCTTATTCATTCAAACAAAATTTTCTCATTCTCTCTTAATCACTATTTAGCCTATTTCTTAATCTTTTTAACTATTCAATTAACTAAATTTTATCAATTTTATTTATTTTTCCATTTTATATAGTCTTTACATCAATTTGAAACACAAAAATAATGCCTATTCTTTCATGATGTTTACAAAGAACATCCGGTAGATAAAACTCTAATCGCTCCTCTAGACTTTAATTCAATAAAAAATGTTCCTGAATCTCATTCATGGGCACAATCTTATGATACAAAAATCAACCCTTACAATGAAACAAAATTAGGGTTAGATTGTATTCCTATGATTGATCTTGAAGATCCCAATATTGTGGAGCTCATTTTCAAAGCTTGTGAAACATGGGGAATGTTCAAACTTACAAATCATGGAGTTTCAATGAAATTACTAGAACAAGTTGAACTTGAAGCTAAGAAACTATTTAGTCTCCCTTTAGATCAAAAGATGAAGGTTCTCCGATCACCGGACGAGGCGACGGGATATGGTTATCCAAGGATCACTCCATTCTTCAACAAGTTAATGTGGAATGAAGGGTTTACCATCATGGAAAACTCATTGGTTGATCATGCCATCAAGCTTTGGCCTAATGACTTTCAAGGCTTTTGGTACGTTGTTGTTTCATGCATAATACATGCATGCATGCATGCATGTATTTCATTATTAATCATATATTATACATTTTGTAGATTTTGTTTAAAATAAAAATATACATTTCTACTTTAATTTATATTTAATTTTTATGAAAAATATATATATGAAGCAAAAAGAAAATGAACGTAACGGCCACATATAAATATTGCATACTTGGATTGTCTATGCATAAACACTTGGATTTCAAGTTTCAACTTCATATTTTGTCTTGAATATTATAAATATCTAAATTCCTACAATTTAGATATTATCTAATACACTACAAGTCGGCCTTCACCGATTAATTACACTATTTAAGGATGATTTCAAAAAAAATAAACTCTACGCATTCATGTAGAGGTAGCTTACTTATTTTAATAAATTTGTTATTTTTTCCTTAAAAAATCTCCACTAAATAATTAAGCTAAGTCATGGAAAAATCTAAAATACTGATATTTTTGCTTTATTTTCAAACAACTTGAATTTCTTTATTAATATATCAAAATTAATCCCATAAGTGAAGTATAATAATTTTATCAAAATTAATTATGTTAAAATACAAAGAATTAAGTAAATCCAAATTTCTCTTTGTACTTATTTTGTAAGATTAAGATTGGTTGTATTGGACGATGAATACATTTATTAAATAGTACTTTGAACTAAATAATTAATTTGATAAAGACTGGAGAAATATTGAATTAACCAGGGTCCCTTCGTCCAAAATTTCTGGCGTACGAGGAGGAAATGATGAGATACTATTAGCATCTTATGAATACTAAAATAATAATATTTTTGAATTTTTATTGTGATGAAGAATAATCTAGAAGAATATCTTCAAAACTGAGATAAAGGCAAGAAAAGAGATTCTTGTCATACTTTACTATGAGGCATCTCCAAGCGCCACGTTATTTTTTTTACTTATTCTTAAAGAAATTCGGGTCTTTGAGTGGATTTCGCTCAAGTGTATTTGGTCGATTTAAGATTTAGTCTAATATGAACATAGTTCACAAAAATATTAGTGTGGACCAACATTTACACTCTCCTCTTCCGCTACACATCACTTCATTCCACTCTATTTCACTCCACACTTATACTCTTACATTTAACTTTACTCATCTCCACTCTACTCTACTCTACTCTTAACTCTTACACTCCACTCTACTATTAAAAAATTTTAAAAAATTTTAACAATTATAAATTTAACATTAAATTTAATTTTAAAAAATAAAACATTTAAAAATTTAAAATAAAATTTTTTTAAAAACTAAAAAATTTAAAATTAAAAAATTTTAAAAATTAAAGTGAAATTTAAAAAAAGAAAAATAATATTAAAAATTTAATTTTTTCAAAAGGTTTTTTTTCCAGTTATTTTGAAGTATGTATAACAAAAGAGAAGAAAGCAGAAAGTCCACAAAAGAGTTTCTCTTGATTTAAAATCAGATCTTACAATCCTATTAATTTTTATATAATTTTAAATTTGTTTTAATGCCAAATAAAAGTCATGTTCAGCTAATAGGTTGCATTGGTGTCAGAAAGTCAAGTTTTGTTTTGAACACTTTTATTCCTTATACTTATATACTTATTCCTACCAATCGAAGGGAAATTGGTTGCTACACTTTTCGTTTTTATACTATTTTAATATTTATTATATCCTTATTGTTTATTTCTTATACATACAAAATATAAAGTAAAATAATAACATTAATAATAGATGAATAGTAAACTTTCATTTGGGGCATACTAGAGAATCTATATCGAAAGAAGAGAAGAATAATTTAATTAATTTTTATAAGTGATGAGAATCAAATCTATGTCATTAGGATAATAGAAAAAGCCCTCAATCACTAATTTAATCCATTATTCTCATTTTTATAAGGGGTCAGATTCATTTCAATGGTCCTTGTATGTATTATATTTAGATAACTATTTTTGAAAAGGGAATTTTAAAATCTAACTTGAACAAGTGTAATTAATTTTTGTTTATTTATTGACATGGAATTTCAAGAACAAATTTTTGAAAAACAAAAAAAATATGAGTTGTAGAAGATGACAATAATGAATGGTGTCTAACTATTTGTCTGCCTAATATACAAGGTATCATATTACTTTAAATAAATTTTAAATTTGGATAAGACCAACATTAATACAAAAACGCCAACAACATTTTCAAAATCATTTTTGATCGTACAATTAAATGAAAAACTGTGAAGACGACGAGACAATCAAAACACCCCATTTTTACCTTTTTTTGGCTGTTTTGGCGGTCTCACTTTCAATTCTATACTCTAAACTTATCACATTTTTATTGTTATTATGACAATCTTATTCAAATTAAATTAGAAGAGGTAATTTAGAATTGAGTGTGTTAAAAATTGCTAAAAATCATTTTGGTGTCTCTCTAATAATGCCCTCCAACATTGGATGAGTACCTTCTAGGTTTTATTTACTAGTTTAAATTGATCATAAATTGTTACAAGAAAAAAATTTTAATCCGCCAATTTGACATGTAGAACATGAAATTCAATCAATAAATTGATTAGTTTTTTTTTTTTTTTTTTTGAGGAAAATAAATTGATTAGTTAGTTGCAAATCAAGTAATACCTATATACCCAAAAGTAGTTAATGTAGTTTTTTTTCCTTCCTTAGAAAAATAAATACAAGACAAAATAATAATAGATCAATATTAGTCAAAATAAAATTAGTAACTTAACAAAAAAATAAATTCGATTCAATAAAAGTAATTTAATTTAATTAAACTAACTCAATTTTCTAAATATATAAGGTGAAGAAATTAACTTAATTCAACATAAGTAAGTCATTTTTATAAAAAAATAAATAATTAGTTCGGCAACAAAAAAATAACCATATAGCCGCAAAATGATGCGAAAATCAAGATTCTATTACAAGGATTTAAAATCAAGACATTTAATCACAATGTTGTCTAATTTTTTACAGTAAGTCTCATGGGAGACGGTCTATTCTATAGACGGAATTCATGAAGCCCAGCCCAAAATATAACATAGTATATTTGGGGTTATAATAAATTATTTGGGTTATAATAACTTATATTTGGGGTTATAGAATAGTATATTCGAGATTATAATACCTTACATTTAGGATTATAACATAATATAATTGATATTATAATAAAAAAAAATCAATTAAGGGAAATGGGCTGGCCCAATTTTGTGGTCTATCCTATAGACCGTCTCTTGTGAGATTTTGTGAATTTTTTATCTTTATGTTTTTTAAATGTAGTGACGTGATGAAGGAATACCAAACAAGTATGAAGGATCTAAGTAACAAACTCATCGCCTTGATTCTGAAATCACTCAATATACAAGAACCTACCATAAAAGGGATGGATCCGGATCTATGCACCGCGTTACAACTCAACTCGTATCCAACATGTCCAGACCCGACTCAAACAATGGGGTTAGCCCCACACACTGACACCTTTCTCTTCACAATCCTCCACCAAAGTGGCAATGCAAGTGGACTCCAAGTACTTAAAGATGGATCCGGGTGGGTATCCGTGGATCCGTATCCAGGTGCCTTAGTAGTAAATGTGGGGGACCTTTTACACATAATTTCTAATGGAAGATTCCCAAGTGCAATCCATAGAGCAATTGTCAACAATAAAAAACAAAGGTTATCCTTTGCCTACTTCTATGGCCCTCCTTTAGAATATCAAGTTTCTCCTTATTTGGATTATCCAGGTTGTGGTGGGCCATGCTTCAAGTCATTGAAGGTGAAGGAGTATGTTGGTATCAAGTCCAAGTACCTTGATTTGGCATTGTCTTCAATTAGGGAAAATTAAATTATACATGTACTAGGTCATCCCTAGGCTATCTATATACATAGAAAAATAGAAGGGTTATAAAAACTAAATATATATTTTGATACTTTGGAAAGAAAGAAGGTTATTACAATTTTTTGTGCACTATATTTCTAATTTTATTATTATTCTTATTGATCTTTTAAATCTACAATCACTTTGATATTAAAAGAAAAATGTTTTCTTAATACATGTCACCAACTCAAATGAATTCAAAGTGTATTTGATATATACAGGCATACCAAATTAAACATTGGCGGGATAAACCATCATATTTACGTAATAAACCATCATATATATATATATATATATGTCGTGCTCCAGTACGTAATAACCAAATAACGGTGAAAGGAATTATATAGTGCGAGTATGTAGACTAGTTAGTCGGGTTGTGTCATTTTGTCAGTCAAAATCGCGCTTTTTATTTTCTACCATAATTGATCATAAAATAGTGACATGGCATGTTGTACCATTTTGCTAAAATCTAAATTATGAGTCGTTTGTGTCGAGCCATAAGCGTGACATGTCCGTCCCAATTCGTTCCAAACAAAAGGTGAGCACAAACATATAATATGAATTATAAATGGTAGTCATTATCATAGGAATAAGTTGTTGAATAAGGTAGTTTTATAGTCATAAAAAACCGCAAAGGAAAGACGACAATGCATCAAATAAAAGTTCAAAGTATTAAAACAAATCTTAAACATCATCATTTAGACATACATCCAACAGTATTTTAATCAAACTAATTGGGTAATAAGCCGAAAAGCAAGAAAATGAAATGAGAATATAATAAATAAATAGAGTGATGAGAGATAAGTGATTGGTTAAATAGTTTGAATAATTGTAAGAATCCAAGTTCCAAGTAAGCCAAAGAAGAAGCCACTGTCAAGCTTGCGTCTCGTGAATGTTTATCTGATCTTAAAGCATCAGCAGGTGACTCACCATTTGGAACCAATTCAATGCCTTTCAAACATGAATGCATTATTACAAGCTAAGGATAAACTCACTATCAGTCGCGGATTCAAGAAAAAAAGTGAGTCAAAAAAATTTAAGTAAAACGCACTTTATGTGTTTCAAACTGTGATTAATACTATGGAAGACAATACATTAATTAACTCATTTATAATACAAAAGGTCTCTAGAGAGACCGTCTATGGCAAAGATGACTCTTTCAACAGCCAATTCCAATGATTTTAAATTTAAAAATTAGGCTGATAACTAATTAGTTATTTATTTTGCAAAATGAGTTGGCCCATATTTACCCGTCTATGCAATAGATGGTCTACAGCAAGAATTTGTGTATAAAATATACTATATAAGCGTGTTTTTAATTTAATTTAAATAATGCTAACTGACCTCAATGACCACACACTAGATCCGCCCATACTTGCCAATTGCCATTGCTTTCAGGGTCTTTTTGTCAACAAAGCCCGTCCCCAGGGCCATGCCAAAACATGTAATTGTAACCCTTAGATTTGTCACCAACTTGAGGCAGATTATTTTATAACGTAAGCTCATTTGTCTTTCTACACAATTATAGTTTGGCTACCGACAATATTTATTTAACATTCTACCTTATTTCCAACAATCATGCATATTCATAGTTCATACAACATCTCCTATTTTTTGGATGTCGTCTGTCTTTTGGTTTCCTAACCTACTTTGTAACTTATTATTTCCCTTTTTATAAACCAACTCCAACTCACTAAATAACAATACCGGATTTGGCTTTGATATGAGAATTTTTTTTGACCAGATTCCATAAGTGGATTCACTTGATCTTGATTTATTTACAAACAAGCTAAGTTAAGCTAAGGTTGTAATTTCCAACCAAAACATATATATTTATTTATCATAATCAATACATTTCAAATGCAAAATACAAATTACAAAAGGGAATTTGTATTTAACCCTTTGTTGACAGGGGCGGACCCAATTAAGTGACAAGGGGGTACAGTTGTACCCCCAGTTTGAAAAAAAAAATTCAGAAAAAAAAAATAAAAAAAAATAAAAAATGAAGAGAAAGAAGAAACAGAAAAGAGAAGAAGGAGAAAAGAAAAGGAAAAGAAAAAGAATGAAATAGGGAAAGAAAAAAGAAATAAATTCCACTAATAATCATCATCAATGGAGATAGTGACTTTTGTTCATGAAGAAGAAGAACCCAGCCGACATCAGTTAACTATAATAGGGTTTTATTCTCTTATTTGGATATAATATAAGACTATAAGTAGGTTAGGTTTTTGGGCCTTTGGGCTACTTAAGTTAAAAGCCCATTTTTAAATTAAAATTTAAAAACTTAGTCATTTACAAATGAAACTAAAGTGACTTTATATTCTATCCTTCTCTATTTTTTTTTCTTTTCTTATTTTTTTCACTTGTAAAATATCTTACATTTAAGGTAGAAAGTACTTCATTCAAATGTAATCGACCCGAAATTGTACCTCGATCCGGAATAAATCGTTCTGCGACCCTAGAAAACGCGAACCAAAATCGTTACGATCCCACCTTAAAATATCTTACATTGCTCGTTGTCTTTTAAAAATCTCACATTTCGATTATTTTTTAAAAATCTAACCTTTATGCTAGTTTTTCTCTTAGTAATTCGACATTTTGGTTTTTAATTTGTTTAATGTTAAATGTTGCAAGTAACTTAACGAGGTCAGTACTTTGAGCAGTATAAAGGTTGGATTTTTTTTTAAAAGAGAATGAGAAAAAGTGAGATTTTTAAAATTAGATTTTTCTTTTGTTATTTCTAAACATGTTTGTGTTAGTTATATTTGAAGGACTCAACATACTGTATTGGAAATTTTTCACAAAATTTAAGAAGCATTTTTCAAAAATTTATCTTTTTTTTTCTTGGATTTTTCTATTTTTATTTAAAAAATCTTTAGATGACAACATTATCTTTGAATTTTTCACAATTGACTTGCATGAGTTGGTCAGAATATTTGAAAAAATTTTCGCCCATCGTTTGTGATGCTAGAGACTTTGAGTTGATTAGGGTTCATTCCTTCAAGTGTCACATGACTGTCCAGCGCAAGTATTTTTATTTTTATTTTTATTTTTATTTTTAATATGGGGTAGGTTGATGGGAGGGGAGGGCTAGGTGAGATTCGATGGCAAGACCTCGTTTGGAATTCCTGTGTCCGCCACTGTATGACGTTCGTGTTTTGTACCCCCAGTTTGAAATTCCTTGGTCCGCCACTGTTTGTTGATGACAAAATGAAATTACAATAATAATGCTAAAATAAACTTGAAGATTATTTTGTAACGACAACCGTTACTCGGAAGCTTGATACTTATTGTAGGCGTGTGATCACTTTCCTTTTGTGATATTTCCTCCAAAAAGGTACTTGGGTTGATGATTGAAAATTCACAACGAGATACAAACAACACAATATACTCTTAGTACTTAGAGTTATTACAAATGTATACTCCCTCCGTTTCAGTTTACTTGTCTCATTTCCTTATTTGGCATTTTCAAACTACTTGTCCCATTTCCTTTTTTGGCTAACCTTTTCTTACCTAAATACCCCAACTTTTCCAATTCTCAATACTCCACTACCAGCTTTACAATTAATTTAATCAATTAAAATACCCAACTACTACCTTTTTAAAGGACCCCACTCAACCCTTAAATCCATGAAAAGTCAAATAGGACTAGTCAACTAAAGAGGAAAGAGTATAATGTAAATACAAATTACAATCGGGAATTTGTATTAACCCCTTTGTTAATGGCAAAAAGTAAATTACAAATAACAATGCTAAGAATACTTTGAAGATAAGATTGTAAAGACAACTTTTACCCGGAAACTTGATACAAGTTGTAGGCGTGTGCTCACTTTCCTTAATTGATATTTCCCCCACAAAGGTATTACTTAGGTTGATGAACGGAAATTCACAATGAGATACAAACAACTACAATATACTCTTAGTACTTAGAGTATACCACTTAACAACTTGTGTTTGGAATTATAAGAATTGAAAGCAAAGACAAGAGTTAATTACTCTCTTGACAAAGCACAAAACAAATGAGAGAATATGAGTAGAGAATTTAGAAATTGGATGTCTTCAACTCACCACCAAAGGCTTTATTTATACTACAAGAGTATAGTAGAGGAGCCTTGGCCAATTAATCACCATAATGATCAAATTCATGATCATGTAATTCAATGTCATTAACCAAGACATTCATGAGCATTATTAGCATAATACTCCTTGTAACTCCAGAGATCAAGAGCATTAAGAAAGGAATCCAAGGCATTAATTACAAGAAAACGGGAAGAAATGACCAACGACGGTCATTTTCTAAACAAAAAGCCGAGTCGGCTTTTCCTGCTGGACAAATGTGACTTTTCAGAACATAAAGCTGACTCGGCTTTATGTTCCCACCCATGGACAGCCGAGTATACCACTTAACAACTATGCGTTTGAGAATTATAAGAGATGAAAGCTTTAAACAAGAGTTAAATACTCTCTTAACAAAGCACAAGGAATTAGAGAAAGAGTAGAAGAATTCAGAAAATTGGTGTACTCAACTCATCACCAAAGACCCTTATTTATAGTACAAGAATATAACCTAAGGGTCATGGCATAATAATCACCCTTAATGATCATATTGTAGATCATCCAATTCAATGCCATTCATGAGTATTATTTCCTTAATATTCCCTTATAACTCCAAAAATCAAGAGCCATAAGTGAAAGAATCCGAAACAATTACTCAAAGAAAAACCGAAAAAGACCAACGGTCATTTCCAACAGCAATCGTCGAGTCGGCGGTCCTACCTTCACCAAGGAAATCCGACTCGGCTTTTCCTTCTGGACAAAACCATCATTCCAGAAACTAAAGCCGAGTCTGCTTTAGTTCCAAACCAAGGAAAGCCGAGCCGGCTTTTTGTGGTGACTTGTTTTCCTTATTTCCGTTTTCTCCTATCTTTTGAACTCTTTTTGGACCTAGTATATTAATACATATTGTCCCACTACTTTAGTAGTGCTTAGTGATTATAACCTTCGGATTATTAGACACTAAATGTTCAACAATCCTCCCCCATTTAGGGTATAATAAGCTTCTCATTTACAAAACAAAACTTATAATACATTTCATGCATCAACGCTAATATCCTTCGGATTGAATTAACGCTAAGTACAACACACTTCACAAGTGATCGAGTCAGAATTGATTTCCATACGGAATTAAATCCCTTCCAACCACTTGAAGATGAAGTACACATAAAACAAATAACACAAAGTCATTAACCTGACACATTATAAGGCCGTGTCCGTATCCTATTCATAAGTTTATCATAGTCAGTATGCCAATCTTGATAACTTGAAACGGCCACACTTCAAACTTATATAGGTAGGTTCTTAATACGTATAAAACATATCACCGTGATTCGGATACAACACCAAAAGCTCTTCAACCCTTGATCTTGAGAACTTTCAATAGACGACTACCTTGTTCATCACGGTCCAAAGCAACGATGCATGGGTCATTAAACTTGTTGCTTACAAAAATTAAAAGCACTTTGCCGCATTGAATTCAGACACGATGTTACTTTATGCGTGAATTGGGCTTTTCCAAATGATTTTATTGACATAAATCGATTTCAATTGAAGCTTGTTCAATTGAATCTCTACTCATGGCTTTCGTAAATGAATCCGCCACATTGAACTTGATGTTCTCATAGTCAGAAGTTATGACCCCGTTAATGATAAGTCCTTGCAATAGGCTATGTCTAAGAGCAATATGACGAGACTTACCATTACACACTTGACTATAAGCCCTACCTAAAGTCGTCATGTAATCTGCATGAATTGCCACCGGTGAGATTGGCTTAGATAACAAAAGTATCTCAAACATGAGATTCCTCAACCACTCAGCTTCAGTAGATGCTGAAGCAAGAGCTATAAACTCAGCTGACATAGTAGAATCATCTATACATGTTTGTTTCTTAGAGGACCATGAAATGGCACCTTCCCCATAAACAAACACCAAACCACTTGTAGAAGAATTATCCTTTTCATTAGTGATCTAACTAGCATCGGAATGACCTTCTAAAATAGGAGGTTCACCTCTATAAGCTATACCATAATCCTTGGTACGCAACAAGTATCTTAAGACTCTCCTTATCACCATCCAATGATGGGGACCCGGATTGCTTGTAAATCTACTAAGTTTATCAACCGCAAAAGATATATCTTCCCTAGTATAGGTCATGGAAAGATCCGATGACCTTTGAATACTCCAATTGAGAAATTAGTTGATCGGTATGTTTGGAAAATTTCATACCTGGTTCCGTGGGAGTAGAGACCGGTGCTTTATCAAGCATACTAAACCGCTTAAGTATCTTTTTAACATAGTGAGATTGACTTAGCTTAATACAATTACCTTGTCTCATGATCTTAATACCTAAGCTCACATTGCCCCCCCCCCCATATTCTTCATTTGAAAGGATCTAGACAAAAAATCTTTTGTCTCTTGGACTTGTACTAAATTAGTACCAAAGATGAGCATGTCATCTACATATAGACAAATGATAACTCCATTACCATGGCTATCAAATTTGCTATAAACGCACATATCGACTTGATTCAATTTGAATCCAAAGGACAAAATTGTTTCATCAAATTTTGATGTCATTGCTTAGGTGCTTGTTTAAGTCCATATAAGGATTTAACAAGTTTACACACCTTTTGCTCATGTCCTTTCAAAACAAACCCTTTGGGTTGTTTCATACAAACCTCCTCATCTAATTCCCCATATAGAAATGCGGTTTTAACATCCATTTGATGTATTTCTAGATGATAGACCATAGTTAAAGCTACCAATAACCGAATAGTGGTTTTTCTTGCAATCGGTGCATATGGATCAAAATGATCGATACCAAGCTTTTGTCTAAAGCCTTGTGCCACTAAACAGGCTTTGAACTTGTCAATAGTATCATCAATCTTCATTTTCTTTCGAAAAATCCACTTGCAACCTATTGGTTTACAAGTAGGAGGAAGATCCAATAATACCCAAGTGTTATTATCTATGATGGATTGCATCTCATCATCAATAGCCTCTTTCCAAAAAGCGCTATCATGTGATGCCATAGCATCGCTATAATTTAATGGGTCACCTTCCACATTATATAAATATGGAATACTAGAAGATAGTTCACGTCTATTACCTTCAACCAAGTATACTTGGAAGCCCATAGTCCAAAGCTTTTAGCTTTCCGTTGTTTGTTACTTATTTTGGGAATAGGATTAACTAACTCTTGTTCATCTAGATGTCGATTTTCATCAACACTTAGAGCTGAACCTAGTTGATTATCATCAACATGTTCATTGGTGCAAACTTGTAGATCTCTTTGTCTACTCAATGATGAAAATCTATTTTCATCAAAAATTACATCTATTGACTCTATGATCGAATGAATCGACATATAGTCATTTTGATCTATAACATAGAACCTATAAGTTTTGCTATGAATAGCATAACCTATAAAAATGAATTCAATCCCTCATTCACCGAGTTTCTTTCTTTTGTTACCGGGCAATCTTACAATGGCCCTACAACCCCAAACCTTAAGATAGCTTAAGTTTGGTTTCTTTTTACACCAAAGTTCATAAGGAGTCTCCTTATTTATTCTCATTGGAACTCAGTTAAGAATGTGATAAGCCGTCAACATTGCTTCACCCCAAAATCCACCACTCAAACCCGAGTAGGATAACATGGAATTAACCTTCTCTTGTAGAGTACGGTTTTTCCTCTCCGCCACACCATTTGATTGTGGTGCGTTTCCGGCGGTTGTTTCATGTATAATGCCCATTGAATTAAAATAGTTTGGATCATAATATTCACCTCCTTTATTGGTCTTTAATCTTTTAAGTTTACTTCCAATTTGTATTTCTACTTCATTTTTGTAAATCTTAAAGTGATCAAGAGCCTCATCTTTTGTATGTAAAAGATATACATAACAAAACTTGGAAAAATCATCAATTAAAGTTATGACATATTTCTTATTTACCAATGATGGTGTACTATGAAAGTCACAAAGATCACTATGGATTATTTCCAAAATTTTGGATTTCCTTTCAACACTTGTAAAAGGTGTTCTTGTACGTTTTGCACTTTTTAGACAATTTAACACACATAGGAATTAAATCATGCTTGGACATAAAAGAAACTTTATCAAAATTAACATGTCCTATCTAACATGCCACAAGTATGCAAATCATCTTTTTTATTCATACTTAAAATATTACATATAGAGTTCTTATTTAATTCAAGTACAACTTAAATAAACTATTACATAGAAAAGCACGTCCTACAAACAAGTTATTTTTAGAGATAATACACCTATCGGCTTCAAATACTAATTTGTATCCCAATCGATACAAAAAAGGACCCGAGACAAGATTTCTACTAATTTCGGGTGCAAAATACACATCCCTTAAAACTAAAAGATTTCCCGAAGTGAACAATAGCTCAATTTGTCCTTTGTCTTGGACCATGATAGGTGCATTGTTTCCCATGAAGAGATGCTCCCCATCAACTACCTTGTGAAAAGATTTGAACCATTTTGTAGAATTGCATACATGTCTCGATGCCCCCGAATCGATCCACCAAGACAAAGAATCATCCTGCATAGAACTAAAATTATCATTGAAGAAAGATTCATAGTAGAATTTTCATTCAAAATTTCAAGATTACCTTGAGTGGAAGGTCCTTTGCTTGTAGAAGCTTGACCATTCCCCTTTGCCTTCTTTTGCTTGTTCTTGAGAATAAAGCAATTTTTCCTTCGGTGTCCGAGCTTGCCACATTCCCAACATACTTTTTCGGTATTTGAAACAACGCCCGTCCCCTTCGAAGAATCAACTTTCTTCCTTTTCTCTCCGGAATGGGATGGTCTCCCTTCTGCAACCATGTTTATGATACCAACATTAGGATTATCATCCTTTAGATTCTCATGAATCCTTATGCTAGACTCAACAACAATATGTTGTCTAAGATCGGAGAGTGTAATCTCCTCTTTTTTATGGTTTAAAGCATGTCTAACATCCCTTCATGATGGAGGCAACTTGTCTATAATGCTTGAAACAAGAAAAACTTCATCTATCTCAATTTTATGTAATTTTAGGTTAGCATGCATTCTTTGCAATTCATGAAATTGATCAATTATAGGGCGATTTTCTACCATCTTATAAGAATTGAAATTACTTACAAGAAACTTTTTGGAACCCGCATCCTCCACCATGTATTTGTTCTCCAAAGCATCCCATAATTCCATAGCGGACTCATGGTATTGGTAGATGTCAAATAGCGAATCTTACATGCCATTTAGAATATGGCCCCGGCAAATGAAATCATCATTTTCCCACTTACTCCTCTTCCTTATTTGCTCAAGGGTTTCATTTCCCGTCTCCTCCGATTTGGGTGAACTTATCACGTAATTAACGCTCAAAGTTGTTAGGATGAACACCATCTTCTTTTGCCAACGTCGAAAGTCGACACCGACAAATTTTTCCAACTTAGCAAAGTTAGATGTAAAATCTTTCATGGCTGCCATCCTGAAGAAGATATCACAAAAGATTATTAAGAATATATAATGCAAAATACAAATTACAAAAGAGAATTTGCATTTAACCCTGTGTTGATGACAAAATGAAATTACAATAACAATGCTAAAATAAACTTGAAGATTATTTTGTAACGACAACCATTACCCGGAAGCTTGATACTTGTTGTAGGCGTGTGATCACTTTTCTTTTGTGATATTTCGCTCACAAAGCTACTTGGGTTTATGATTGGAAATTCACAACGAGATACAAACAACACAATATACTCTTAGTACTTAGAGTATACCACTTAACAACTATGTGTTTGAGAATTACAAGAGATGAAAGCTTTAAACAAGAGTTAATTACTCTCTTGACAAAGCACAAGAAATGAGAGAAAGAGTAGAAGAATTCAAAAAATTGGTGTACTCAATTCATCACCAAAGACCCTTATTTATAGTACAAGAATATAACCTAAGGGGATGTTTGGTATGAGGGATTTTGGACTTGTGGGACTTTAAGATAGGACTTTTAAGTTGAGACTTTGAAAATAAAAAAGTCTCCTCCCGTGTTTGTTATGGTAGGGACTTGGAAGAAACTTGAAAGAAAGAGATAAAATCAAAGTCTCAACTCAAATACCACCCCTCCCCCAAGACATTTTTCTTGGGGATAGGGCCGGCCCTAGGGGTAAGCCAAAGAAGCCACCGCTTAGGGCCCATGTTATAAATTCAGAAATTCAGTTTTAGAATGAGGCCCATTATTAAAAAAAAAAGATCTAAGATAAAAAAGGGCCCAATCTCCCATTAAAT
This sequence comes from Amaranthus palmeri, assembly GCA_019776075.1. NCBI lineage: Eukaryota > Viridiplantae > Streptophyta > Magnoliopsida > Caryophyllales > Amaranthaceae > Amaranthus > Amaranthus palmeri. The sequence continues at coordinate 364,286 of JAAKBH010000362.1, forward strand.
ATACTCCTATCAACCAGAATAAGAAAGTTGAATAGACACAATTAAATTAAATAAGTTATTAAAGGCAATTGAAAATTTCTTTCCCAAAAAATTGACCATCAATTTCGGACTTTCAGTGATGATGATTGTAGTTGCCATTTCACTTTGGCTTTTCATATGGCGTCAGTTTATCTTCTTCCTTCTTTCCATGAGTTCCTCAATTTCCAAGTATATCCATAGCTGATAGCTTAAAGTATGCTTTTTTTTTCCAATTTAAGCTGATTTAATTTTTGATAAACAATAAACAGTTCTTCAATATCTAAAAATTTGACACTAGCAATCAATTTCTTGATTTCTTCCTTCTTCCCAAATCTAGTTCTTCATATCTCGTTTGGTTGCTCAACTTCTTGTTCTTGGCTGGTGGTTCACCGTTCACAGTGGGTCGTTGGCGGTACTATAGAGTGCGGACTTGCGGTGCATCTTATTGTACCAAGTAATTTACTTCTCCCTTCTTCTTGAATTTTAAGACTAGGTTTTCGAAAATCTGATTTTGATTTCATGAATTTGAAATTTGCACTTGAATCTAAGTTTTTTATTTTTCAAATGAGTTAGATTTCAATGCTTGAATGTTGAATCATTGTTGCTGCAAACAAATTAGCAAATCTGCAAATGTATGGAGTATGGTGTATTAATTGGTTTATGAAAATGTCTTATTTTTTTAATGAATATGAATATTTGCAAATGTCAAATGATATCTTACATGTGGGTGCAAATGTCAATGACATGATCTTAGTGGCAAAAGTGATTTCATTTCAATTAACAAGTAAATGTCATTTTTTATTTTATTTGCAACTCAATTTTGTATTTTAGAAGTTGTTTTAATTTTGTTTTGTTATTTAACAGTTTACATATTCAATTGTGGAACTCAACATCATTCATCGACTGTGAGGACTCAGATGCTATTGTTTTGTTTATTTCTTTGATCATAGTGTGAGTATTTGATTAATTTCACATATAATGTTGCCAAAAAAACATTTATGTGGAAATGAAAAAAGAAAAAAAAAATGAAAACGGAATCCAAGAGTTCATTAAGTCACAACAAGGTGCTATTAACAAATTTATTATTAGAAATAATGATGTCAATGACAAAAATGAAAGTAATCGCCAAAATGAATCTAACACCACCCAAAACGAGACTAACACTAGTGGAAAAAATGATATTGGTTGCGGCTTATTGGCTGCGGTTTTATGGTGTACGTAGCCAATATGAGTTACAAAAATTAGGTAAAAAAAATAAACATTGGCTGCGGTCAAGGTTGTCAGGATCGGGATTCTACGCAGGATCGAAATCCTCAGGTGGGATCGGATCGTTGGATCGGATCGTAGGATCGGTCGATTCTACAAATTTGCAGAAATAACAGGCTGTATCATGACCATGATTATTGTTTGATGATTTTTAATATAAAAAAGCACTAAAAACACATGTTTCTTAATAAAATTTAACAAATACAACTTCAGTAGCATACTATGAACTATCACGATTCACAAAAATACTAAACCTAGCACAAAAATACAAATTCAGTGAGCAAAATAGCAAATCATTCAGTATTTATGGTGGTCGACTGTGAGCAAAATAAACACTCAAATTCAGAGCATTCCACTGTGAGCAAAATAAATCTTCAAATCAGAGCATTGTTCGAGAGCAAAATAGCAAAGAGCAAATTCAGCAAACTAAATACTCAAATTCAGCTAACCATCAAAATAGACTCAAATCAGAGAGCATTAATCTCATACAAATTAAGAAGCACAATTCACAAATAACATTTGAGGCTTTGAGCAGAAAATAATAATAAATAACCAAACTAAATTCTGTGAGTAAATCATGTTAGAAAGACCAAACTATATCATTAATTCACATATAACATTTCTTCACACCTTTAATTCACATATCACAATATTAATTCAGAATATTAATGCACAATTTACTAAGATTAATTCACAATTTCAACATCAAACCATCAAAGAGAAACATTATAAACATGAAAAACATAATTCAAAACAATATTATAAACATAATTCGTCCTGTGCAAGAGAAACATCAAAGAAATTTAAAGCAATTTCGAGTTTTCGACAATAGAGGTTACAGAAATTAAAGAATCATCAAAGAAACAATATTAAACAATAGAGATTAAAGAAATTTCGAAAAAATTACTTTGAGAGTAGAGATTTCGTGCCTTCTTACTTCGTACTGTGCAAGGAATCCACGAATGGAGGTGCCTTCGTGCCTTTGTACTGAGCAGGGAAGAGGATGATGAAGAATGGAGGAGGTAGGAGCTGCGCAGTCGACAATGGAGGAGGTAGGAGCGCCGGTTTTTAGGGTTTGTGAGAAGGGAAGTGTGAGAAGGGAAGGGAAGTGGGTAGCTGCGCAGTCCAGTATGTAAAATTAGGGTTTATTTGGGAGTGTGTAGGACAAAACACGCCAGGTATCAAAGAACAATCAGGATCGGTAGGATCGGTAATTACTCGCGATCCTACACGATTCTACCTGATCCCAGCGATTCTATGGCGATTCCACCCGATTTCGATTCTGTGGACGATCCTACGCGTGGGCTTCGATCTGGGTCGTAGGATCGTACGATTCTACGATCCGGATCGCGATTCTAACAACACTGGCTGCGGTTTTTAGCCTTGTCCGCAGCCAATGTGCAAATTTCAAAAAAAAAATCACAATGGCTCCGGTTTAAATTTGGACCGCAGCCAATAATGCCCCTTCTTAACTTAAATAAGAAACCCTAGGTAATTTGAATGTTTCATGGGCGCCTCTCTCTCTCTTAATTAAATAAAAAACCCTTGCAAATGGTCGGGCGCCTCTCTCTCTTAAATTTCTTCTGATCATCAGAAAACCCTAGCAAAATGGGCGCCGTTTTCAGACCCTCATTCACCTCTCTCTCTCTCTCTCTCTCTCTCTCTCTCTCTCTCTCTCTCTCTCTCTCTCTCTCTCTCTCTCTCTCTCTCTCTCTCTCTCTCTCTCTCTCTCTCTTCCTTCTTCCTTCTTCTCCTTCTTCCTTCTTCCTTATTCTCTTTCATGACCCTTAATTAAATAAAAGAAAACCCCAAATTAATTCCTTCGTTTTCAGACCTTCGTTCTGATGGGTATTGCTAGAATTTCTCCTCAATTGCAGCATCTACAACAAAAGTTTGATCTTTTCATGTGTACCCATTTCGTGATCAAAAAATATAAACTCAGAAACCCCAAAAACTCATTTAAAAAAAAACCCACCAAGAAAACACAAATTAATTCCTAATTTGTCGAGTATTTGCAATAATTTGAGAAGAGAAAAAGCAGGTAAAATTGAATCGAGAGTGGACTGAAAACAGGTAGTACAGAAGAGAAGAAGAAAAGAAGAGACTAGATGAGCGCCATTCTTCATGCACTTCAAAACGGGTTCTTGTTTTTTTTTTCTTCTTTCTTATAAACGCCTCTTCTTTCTTCTTTCTTCTTTCATAGATCCAAATTTTTTTATTTTTGTGTTTAATTCTCAAGTATAAACGCCCATTCATTTTCGTTTTCTTCAGGTCTACTTTGGACTTGTGCTGATACAGTTCAATTAGAGAAAAGTTGAAGAAGATGTTTTTCCCTTTTGTTTAGATGTGTTGTTATTTCGTTTAATTTAGTTTATGATGTTCTGGATTGTACTTTTGTTTTCGTTTTCGTTTAATTAGATCTAAAGATCTTAGTTTGTTATTTCGTTTTTTATGATGTTCTGGGTTGTACATGTCCCTGTTCTTTGTTCTTGAATCTTTATGTTGTTATTTCGTTTTTGAGTAGATCTTGAATCTTTGTTCTTGAATCGTTTTTAGATCTGTATTTTTGAGTTTTTATTGGCTGCGATTGTAATGTCCGCAGCAAATGTTTTTTTTTTTTTTTGAAAAGTTACTATTGGTTGCGGTTGTAATGTCCGCAGCCAATAATAAAATCTCATTTGCTGTTACTACAAGGGCTGCGAGGTAAAACCGCAGCCAATAACGGTCAAAAAACCGCAGCCATTGACGTTTTTTCCACTAGTGTAATTTAACAAATGATCGTAATAATGTGCCTAATGATGCTCCGATAAATATACCAAATGATATGCCAAATGATGTTCCGATTGATTTACCAAACAATAATTCACCAAATTTGTCTAATATTGTTGTTGATGATGATGTAGATCAAATTAATTGTAATGATCATATCATTTATGATGAACAAGGACTTCTTTTGAACTTTTATGATCCAACAAATTGGGCCAATCTTGATGATAAGTTAAGAGACATTTTAGTTGAGAATTAGACCTTGAATTTCCTCTTAATACTAACAATAGGCATTTTTCATATTCGCATCTTTCTATAAAGTTAAGTAATGGTGAAATTAAAGATAGAAAATGGCTTATTTATTCTAAAACTAGTGATAAAGTGTTTTGTTTTTGTTGCAAGTTGTTCAAATCTACTAGTAATAAAAGTTCATTTGCAAATGATGGTTTATGTGATTGGAAGCATATTAGTGAAAGGCTTAAACAACATAAAATAGTATTAAGCATATGAATCATATGATTAGTTGGAATGAATTAAGAGTAAGATTGTCTAGAAATGAAACAATTGATAAAAATTACAAGAAACAATTACAAAAGAGAGAGATCGTTGGAGGCAAGTTTTAATAAGAATATTTTCAGCTGTTAAATGTCTTGCTACTCATAATTTGGCTTTAGGAGGATCAAATGAAAAACTCTATCAAGATAGTAATGGTAATTTCTTAGAATTGATTGAAATGATTGCGGAATTTGATGTAGTCATGCAAGATCACATTAGACGCATAAAAAATAGAGAAATACATTATCATTATCTTGGACATAAAATTCAAAATGAATTGATTTCTCTTTTAGCTCAAAGTGTGAAAAGTTTTATAATAAGGACAATCAAAAAGTCAAAATATTTTTCCATCATTCTTGATTGTACACCTGATATTTCTCATCAAGAACAAATGACTCTTATTATACGATGTGTGATGTCCACAAGTAAAATAAAAAATCAAGAGTACTTTATAGCGTTTTTGGAGGTGAATGATATTTTAGGATTACGATTATTCGTTGAATTGCAAAATGTATTAAAATCTCTTAATCTGAAGTCGATGATATAAGAGGTCAAGGTTATGATAATGGTTCTAATATGCCTTGTGCTTGTCATAGTTTAAATCTTGCTCTTTGCGACATGGCACATTCTTGCTCACGAGCCATTTCATTCTTTGGAATTGTTCAACGCTTATATACACTATTCTCTAGTTCCACAAAAAGATGGAAAATATTGCTTGACAATGTTTCTAAACTTACTCTTAAATGTTTATCTAATACTCGTTGGGAGAGTCGAATTAAAAGTATAAAAGCAATTAGATTTCAAGCTCCCCAAATAAGATTAGTTTTGTCGATGCTTTATGATTCTTGTGGTAATGATGCTAAAATTAAGAGTGAAGCTGAGTCTTTGTATAATTCACTTGGAAGTTATGAGTTTTGCTTGGTATGGTTATTTGGTATGAAATATTGTTTGTTATAAATAAAATAAGAAAGAACTTGCAATCTAAAACTATGTGTATTAACACCACTATAGAACAAATAGAAGGCATGTTGTCACATTTTGTAAAGTTTAGAGAAGAAGGTTTTATTTCTTGCCTAAATATTGCTAAAGGTATTGCGCTTGATATGGATGTTGAACTCACCCTTCCAATAAAGCGTCGTATAACTAGAAAAAAACATTTTGATGAAAATGATTTAGAGGATGAATCAAATCAATCACCTGAAGAATTGTTTAGAGTTGAGTACTTTTTGGTTGTTGTAGAGATGGCAATTTCTTCTTTGAAAAGTAGGTTTGAGCAACTAAAACATTTTGAAAATATTTTTGGATTTTTGTTTGATTTAAATAAGTTAAAGACATTAAAAGAAAAGGAATTAAGTGAATATTGTGCATCTTTTCACACCACTTTTTCTGATGGATATTCATTCGATATTAATTTGAATGATCTTTATTCAGACCTAAAAGTTTTACAATCTACTTTGCCCAATGAACCAATGACTTACATAGAAATTCTGGTGTTTATTCAGTCTGCTGATTGTTATCCAAATGCTTCAATTGCTTATAGAATATTACTAATTGTTCCTCTGACTGTGGCATCCGCGGAAAAAAGTTTTTCGAAGTTGAAGTTGATCAAAACCTATTTAAGGTCATCAATGTCACAAGAGCGGCTAAATGATCGTGCAATATTAGCAATTGAAAAAGAATTTTTAGAAACAATTAACATAGATGATATTATAAATGAATTTGCTTCGCGAAAAGCTCATAGAACTCATTTTACATTTTAAAAATTTTATAAGAGGGGGCCTATTATTTTCTTTTGGCCTAGGGCCCATAAAATGTCAGGACCGGCACTGCTTGGGGACTTTCCCCCATTTTAATCCCATTTTCTATTCACATTCCCCCTAAACAAACAAAGACTTGAACATATTTTTAAAATAAAGTCCCATTCCCTCCCTCAAATCGCTTATACCAAACACCCCCTAAGGGTCATGGCACAATAATCAACCTTAATGATCATATTGATGATCATCCAATTCAATACCATTCATGAGTATTATTCTCCTTAAGATTCCCTTATAACTCCAGAAATCAAGAGCCATAAGTGAAAGAATCCAAAGCAATTACTCCAAGAAAAATCGAAAAAGACCAACGGTCATTTCCAGTAGCAACCGCCGAGTCGGCGGTCCTACCTTCACCAGAAAAGCCGACTTGGCTTTTCCTTCTGGACAAAACCATCTTTCTAGAAACTAAAGCCGAGTCGACTTTAGTTCCAAGCCAAGGAAAGTTGAGTCGGTTTTTTGTGCTGACTTGGGTTTCCTTATTTCCGTTTTGTCTTATCTTATAAACTCCTTTTGGACCTAGTATATTAATACTGATTGTCCTACTACTTTAGTATAGTACTTAATGATTATAACCTTAGGATTATTAGACACTAAATGTTCAACAAGTGGGACATTCGGATCAAGAAAGACTTGCAAAATGAAAACAAAAGACACAAAATACATCATATGCAAGACAAATAGCTAGAAAAAGCAAAGCAAACCAATTTTAGAACTAAATAAATCAAAAAAATACAAATAATAATTCTCTAGGCACAAACAATAATCATAAAAGTGATATAACTATATTTAAATGATTATATTTGAATAAGATAAAGATAAAGATAATACTCCCTCCGAACCAATTTAGTTGTCCCATTTGTTTGGGCACACTTGTCGAGGTAACATTTTGTTTCTTAATATCTCTAATTATGCTTAAAAAAATTATGAAAAGTTGATAAGAATAATCTTTTCATTGAGACAAATCAAACAAGATCTCACATGACTATGTTTTTTTAGGAATATATGGAATATATTGTAATTATTTTATTACCGTAATTAGCATAGTTGATTTTATTCTTATTTCCTAGATTATTTATTACCTAGGTTAAAGAGTTAATTTATATATTTATAGGGTTGTAATTCTTTTATTTCGATTAATACAAACTGAGTATTCAAGCCTTAAACTTAATTCATTCCGCTTTATTCTATTCTTCATGGTATCAGAGCCGACGGTGTTTTTCCGGGACCGGTAACACCTTTCGATTGTCATCATTTACCCAAACAAACCAAACAAAACCTGTAAACCCACAAAATGGCCGAAAACCAACCAAACACAAACCAATAGATGTAACCTTTTAACAAATGGAGCACATGTTCAAATTATTCGAACAAATGCACAAACCAAACACCCAAATCAAAATTGTCTCACCAGATCTCAAAATAGCCGAAAAAATTAAACTACCAAAATCACACCACTTGGTGATGTAGATTGCTTTGGATTGTAGGGGTCGTCTCCGTCACATCATCAACGAACCCCCTAGCACAACCGATCTCACATACAAAATCTGGAAACAAAGAAATTCAATAGTTTTGTCATGGATAATCTCAAACATCGATACCGATCTCCTAAATCACTTTCTTGATTACACAGTTGCAAGGGACTTATAGAAGGGAATTGAAATCTTATTAAGTAGTGAAAGGGCTGAACTCCAAATATTTGATTTGAGTTGTCAAGCAAATGGACTCAAATAGAACCGGGACACTCTTGAGGTTTATTATGGAAATTTAATCACAATTTGGAAGGAGATGGACCCCCGGCAGCCAAAACCGATGGTCCATGCGAAGGATATAACAATTTTTTAAACATTCATTCAGAAACAGAGGTTATTTAAATTCTTGTCCGGCATAGATGAATCATTTGACAAAGAGAAACGAGATTTATTAAATCTTGAACCTCTCCCCACCATAGAGACAGTCTACGCCACCATTCGCCGTGAAATCTCAAGGCGTGAGATAATGACCGACACTTCATCGTTGGGAAAAGATTCCCTCAGAAATTGGGAGTGGGTTGGCCGTTAAACATCACCCGTCGGATTTACCCTCATTCCGGCGTGAAAAAGAAGACAAATCTAACCTTAAGTGTAGTCACTGTGGAGGATGTAGACAATCTAGTATATTCTGAGATACTCAAGATTAGCAAAATATTGTATTTTAGGCAGTTTATTATTCTTAATTATCCTGTAATCTTGTTATTACCATAGATAGCTAGTAGAAATGTGTATAAGTATGGTTGTAATTCTGATTATAATTAATTAATACAAAAAACACATAATCAAAAACCCTAAATTATTCTTTTTTCCGCTCTTTATGGTATTCAGAGCCGGTAATCGTTTTTCAGGCGAACATCATCTACCATTAATCTTACCTTCAAATGGAGGACGAAAAACAAATCAGTAACCAAAACCAAACAATTAGTTACAATGGAGCAAATGTTTCAAATAATCAGAGAACTCAAGCAAAGCAACAACCCAATAGAGGCACCTTCAACAGATTTAAAGGTGTCAGAAAAATTAACCTTTAATAATTACACCAAATGGTGTAAATTAATTCATATAGCTTTTGAAGGGAGAGGGCGTCTCAGTCACATCATCGACCCCTCACCCAAGGCAACCGACCCAACATACCAACAATGGAAAGAACGGGACTCCGTTGTACTGTCATGGATTACTATAAACATTGAGTCAAATCTGGTGAACCAGTTTCTCGACTATACAATATCCTTTGATTTATGGAAGGGAATCGAGACCCTTCTTGATAGTGGAAGGGATGAATTACAAATATTCGATTTAAGCAATAAAGCCGCAAACATCAAACAAAATAATGACACCATGGAGGTGTATTTCAGCAAACTTAATAATATATGGAAGGAGATCGATCGTCGGATGCCAAATCCGATGAAATATGCAGAGGATATAACAATCTTCAACACCCTTATACAAAGACAGAGATTATACCAGTTCTTAGGAGGCATCAATGATGATCTAGACAAGGAAAGGCGAGATTTATTGAATCAAGACTCGTTACCTACACTGGACATGGCCTACGCTGCCATTCATCGGGAAATCTCACGACGTGGCATAATGGGGGCCACCACATCATCGGGAAATCATCCATCAGAAATCGGAAGGGGGCTTGCCATCAAAAACCGATCAGAGACTTCATTTCGGCGAGATGATGGGCACAAATCTTACCTTAAGTGTAGCTACTGTGGAGGAACGAAACATATCAAGGAAGGGTGTTTTAAGATCATCGGATATCCGGAGTGGTGGGAGGATCACAAGAACAAGAAACCCGCCTCCAGATCCACGATGAACTGCGGCAGTGGCACGCTCAACTTGCCCTTGGTTCATCACCCATGGCCGAAAATATTAAGAGATCAGACAACAATAATGGAGGTGTGTTCCTTGCTGCCAACAACAATGGAGGAAGAACAGAAGGTCATAGTAATAAGGAGGAAGAGGCGCCGTCAAACACTCTAGAGAACAAAGGGGGTTTGCATTTTATTTCCTCTTTTAGCTCTTATATAGGGACAAGACCTAATTCATGCTTTAATACATGTGTCAGCCCATATAAAACAAGTGGGCCATTTTCTTTAATTAATTATGACCAAATTACATCTTCTAAAGAATATAGGATGGGTCTGACTTGCAAACCGGTCTCTAACAACTGGATTTTTGACTGTGGGGCCACAGACACTATGACTTTTGACCCTCGTGATCTTTCATCTATTGATTCGACCCCTTGTACTCATATACAAACCGCTAGTGGGGAAAATTGCAGTTCACCAAGCTGGAACTATTAATATATCACCTTTCATAAAATTAAAAAATTGTCTTTTGATCCCCAACCTCTCTCATAAATTATTATCTATTAGTCAATTGACTAAGGAGTTAAATTGTACTGTTCTTATGATGTCTTCTGGTTGTGTCGTACAGGATGCTCGAACGGGGGAGATTATTGGGCGTGGTACTGAGAAAGGAGGTTTATACTATGTGGATGAGGTGGGTCACAATGGTCATGCATCGCTTGTTCGTGGGTCACCTAATTGCAAACTAGGGATATGGCATCGTCGCTTAGGACATCCATCATTGATTTATTTAAAACGTCTTTTTCCGTCTTTTAATAATTATAGTGTGTTGACTTATGAAGCTTGTGTGCTAGTTAAAAGTCATAAACACTCTTATTTTCCGAGCTTATCTCGCACTAATAAACCTTTTGTCTTAATACATTCTGATGTTTTGGGGCCCGCTCCTAGTATTAATTATCATGATTTGTCTTATTTTGTTTTAATGATTGCACTCGGATGAGTTGGGTTTACTTCTTAAAGCATAAATCTGAAGTTGTTGATGTGTTTATTAATTTTTACAATTTAATCACAACACAATTCCATGCTCACCCACAAATTCTTCGATAAGATAATGGGAGAGAATATATAAACCTGAACATGAAACAGTTTATTAGCTGATCATGGCCTCATACACCAAACAACCTGTCCCGACACTCCACAACAGAATGGAGTAGCTGAACGAAAGAATCGAACCCTCCTTGAAATGGCTCGTTCCCTCATGTTCAAATCACATGTTCCATCTTCTTTTTGGCCCGAAGCCGTTGCAACTGCTACCTACCTTACCAACCGACTTCCCACAAAGGCCTTAAATTTCCAAACACCTCTCGACTCTCTCAAAACACATGTAACTATACCCTCTTCACACTCCCTTCCACCCCGTGTTTTCAGATGTGTTGTCTATGTACACCTCCCAAAACGTATTCGAACCAAACTTGAACCTCGGGCCATAAAATGTGTCTTTGTAGGCTATGGGACAACTCAGAAAGGTTATTAGTGTTTTGATCCCGTGAGTAATAAGATGCACACTACAATGGATTGTGATTTCTTTGAGGACCTTTACTTACTCAGCCTAGTCCTCAGGGGGAGAATGAAAGTGAGGACCTAAGCTGGTTAACATACCCCTGTAGAGTTGACCCAAAAGAACAAGTAGGCACTACCACCGACACCGCTTCTGAAGTCATAATATCCTCTTCTCGATGCTCTCCAAATCCTTCTGATGAGCATCTCCCTAAACCAGAGGTAGTATCTGAAACTGAAAGTGGCCTTGATGAAACTATCAATATTATTATGAACAATGAGGTCAATCTTGACCATGTTGAAACTAATGATGCGGAAAGTGGTGAGTTGTATAACAGGTATGAACTGCCAAAAAGAAGTACCAGGGGCATTCCACCTAAACGATATGATCCCGAATATGAAGCTCTCTGATCCAAATATCCAATCAATAAAAGCCACAATGAACCATTGTCAGATATAGCACTAGCTTTCAACACTGCTCTGTACTCAGGATCAATAGCTAAAAATGTTGAAGAAGCTCTCCAGGATCCTAAATGGAAGAAGGCAATGGAAGCGGAGATAGCTGCTCTCAAAAAGAATGAAACATGGGAGAAATGTGAGCTGCCTAAAGGAAAGAAAACGGTTAGGTACAAATGGGTATTCACGATCAAATATCATGGTAGCGAAAGGATATACTCAAACTTATGGTGTCAACTACTCAGAAACCTTCTCACCAGTTGCAAAAATAGACACACTCCGAGTTCTGTTTTCCATAGCAGCTAAAGAAGATTGGCCTCTATATCAGTTCGACGTCAAAAATGCCTTCCTACCTGGTGAACTCGAGGAAGAAGTCTACATGAAGGCACCCCCTGGGTTCTCAGAAGGATACAACTTAAAAGAAGGATGTATGTTGAAAAAGAATTTGTATGGATTAAAACAGTCACCTCGGGCATGGTTCGGGAGATTCACTACAGCTATGAAAAAGTTTGGGTACAAGCAAAGCAATTCAAATCATACTCTATTCTTGAAAAAGGTAAAGGATTGAATCACTTGCTTAATTATCTACGTCGATAATATGGTCATCACTGGCAATGACGAAGAGGAGATACGAGACTTGAAGGGAAAACTCTCTAAGGAGTTTGAGATGAAAGACTTAGGGAATTTGAAGTATAATCTGAGCATAGAAGTAATGAGGTGGAAAAAGGGAATCTTTATTAGCCAACGGAAGTATATTCTAGATCTCTTGGCAGCAACTGGCATGCTCGATTATAAACCAGCAGAGACTCCTATAGCAGTAAACCATGGGTTGTAGATAATTGAAGGGGAAAAGCCAGCTGATAAAGATCGATATAGAAGGATAGTTTGAAAACTCATTTATCTGTTACACACAAGACCAGACATTGCCTATGCAGTAGGGGTGGTAAGCAGGTTTATGCATATGCCTCAAATCCAACATATGACAGCAGTAATGAGGATCCTATGATACTTAAAAGGGACTAGCAGCAGGTAGAGGTGTTCAATGGGGCGGGTCGACCCAACGGGTCAAGGGTCGGGTCACATTTTAACGGGTCATTAGCGGGTCGGGTCAATAATGGGGCGGGTCATTAACGGGCCTTTGTGTAAAGGGTCGGGCCGGGCCGGGTCGGAAAATTATAAAAAATAATTGTAGAAAAAAAATTACCACTTTTTTTAAAAAAATTTAATTGTAATTATTATATACATAAGTGGATCGACCCAACGGGCCATAAAGAATAATAAAAAAAGCTATTTTATGGACTTTTTAAAAAAGGGTCAAAGCGGGTCGAATTTAAATGGGCTTGACCCGGCCCGGCCCGTTTATCATTTGACATGACCCGCCCCGCCCCGGCCCATTTAAATTTTGACCCGACCCGCCCCGACCCGGCCCGTTGAACACCTCTAGCAGCAGGGGTCTTCTATTTGGGAAAAATGATAACCTGGATCTTATAGCCTACACAGATGCAGATTGGGCAGGTGATAGGAATGACACATCTGGATATTTCTCCTTGGTAGGAGGAAATCTGGTTACTTGGAAGACCAAGAAACAAAAAGGCGTAGCTCTTTCAAGCGAAGAAGCTGAGTTTAGAGGTATCGCAAAAGGGATTACTGAAGTGTTGTGGATCAGGAAACTACTTGGAGAATTAAATTTCCCTCAAAAAGGAGCTTACAATCTTCACTGTGATAACAAGGCAGCCATCATCATATCTGGGAATCCTATTCAGCATGATCGAACTAAACACGTCGAAATCGACAGGCACTTCATCAAAGAGAAACTAGAAAAGGGTATTGTGAATCTTCCATATGCTCGTTACAGAGACCAACTAGCAGATATTCTCACCAAAGCAGTAGCCTCTGAAGCCTTTGATGATGCAATATGCAAGTTAGGACTCGGTGAACCCTACGACCTAACTTGAGGGGGAGTGTAGACAATCTAGTATATTCTGAGATACTCAAGATTAGCAAAATATTGTATTTTAGGCAGTATATTATTCCTTATTATCCTGTAATGTTGTTATTACCATAGATAGCTAGTAGAAATGTGTATAAGTATGGCTGTAATTCTGATTATAATTAATTAATACAGAAAACACATAATCAAAAACCCTAAATTATTCTTTTTTTTCGCTCTTTAAAGGAAACCGGCACACAAAGGAAGGATGTTTCAAGTTAATCAGTTTCTTGGTGTGGTGGGAGGAGCGCCGATAACAGAAAGTCGCCACCAAGGTCCAGTAGAACCAAACCGGCGGCAAGACTAACATGACCACCGGTGTCCTTCACCAGGAAAGAATGTCAGATCATCAAGCAACCCACTCAACAGAGGTTCAGACCCACGACAATGGTGACGAAGGTAAAACAAGAAAAAGGGAAGGAGAAGGTGACGGACTAGAAGAGAGAAAAAAGGGATGGGGAAAATAAAAACCTTCCTTATTCACTCTTATATACTCCCTCACTCTCAACCCCACACCCTGAAAACCGTAAAGCACACATCCCATTTTTTCCCACAAACCAACGGCCCAATTTGAGTTTCCATCTTGGACTCGTGTAAAACCCCCTCTTCAAGCCAGTGGATATTTGATTGCGGGGCCCACCGACACTATGACTTTCGACCCTCGCGATTTTTTATCTAGTAACCCCCAAACAAGTACCTACATAAAGACAGCCAATGGGGAGTGTGTGAGTGTAGATTGGTCTAGGCCCGTTAATGTTTCTCCATCTCTGAAAAATTGTCTTTTAATTCCGAGTTTATCTCATAAATTGCTATCTATTAGTCAGTTGACTCGGGAATTAAATTCTACTATGCTCATGTCATCTTCTGATTGTATTGTGCAGGATGCTCGGACAAGTAAGATTATTGGGCGTGTTAGGGCTGAACAAAGCTTGGTCTAAACTGTAAACCAAACCGGAATTTTAGTATTTGGTCTGGTCTACGGTTTAAATGGTCTGGTCTGGTTTTTTTCAAATAAAATTACGATTTACGGTCTGGTCTCGGATTTTTATTTTTAGACCAGACCGGACTGCATAACCATACTATGTTTGAAAATCATAATTTTGTATTCAAAATATTAAGTTGCTACCTAGATAATTTAAGATGTAGTTATTTTTATATAGCGATGTATATTTGAATAATGTTGATGTTATCAACTAATTACAAATTTTTACATTTATTAATAGTAGGTGTTAAATATTTGCATAAATACATGTATTAACTAGGATAAAAATACATAACTAAAAAACCGTAGACCAGACCAGATCGAACAGTTGTAAAACGGTTTTGTCTGGTCCGGTCTGGTGAGTTAATCGGTCCGCTCCGGTCGAGAAAATTTTCAGACCAGAATTTATGGTTTAGTCTGATTTTAGTGTCAGACCAGACCAGACCGAACCGTGTTCACCCCTAGGCGTGGTACTGAACGAGATGGATTATATTATGTGGATGAGGCGATTCAAACGGGTCACACTTTACTTGCTCATAAGTCTCCTGATCATTAGTTATGGACTTGGCACTGAAGTCTTGGACATCTATCATTAGCGAATCTAAAACATCTATTTCGGTCATTTAGTAATTATAATGTATCCCTGGACTGTGAAGCTTGTGTTCTGTGAAGAGTCACAAACAATCTTATTTTCCTAGTAGTAGTCGTAGCAGCGAACCTTTTATTTTGACACATTCTGATGTGTGGGGCCCCGCTCCTGAGTTTAATAAACTATTCATATTTTGTTTCGTTTATCAATGATTGTACTAGAATGTATTAATTGGGTGTATTGTTTGAAGCACAAATCTAAAGTTTTTGATGTGTTTGTTAAATTTTACAATATGATTGTTAACCAGTTCAAAGTTACACCCAAAGTTATTCGATCTGATAATGGGGGGGGGGGGAATACATAAATCACCACATGCAGAGGTGAAACATTGAAGGGGCGGGCAGGGGCTTCGCCTCTCCGAGATTTTCGATAAATTTTTTTATATACAACTGTCTTTAATAATTTTAGTCCAATAAATAAAAGTAACACAATTAAAGAAAGAGAATAATTGAAACAAAATAAAAAAAAATCTTATAAGTAATAATGGCTTATCAAATTAGAAATGAAATTATCATATTTTAACAACTGAAAAAAACGAAAAAAGAAGGGATTGGGAGGAAATTGACAAAATCAAAAATTAATTTTACTATCCATAATTGAAGGATAAAGATTTGTTTTATATTTTACTTAAATTTTCTTATCAATATTTGACAATTAGTTTGAATAAGTAACGAGTCTAACGACTTGAATCAATGAAAACTCATACAATAAAATAATCTATTGTGAAGATAGTAAAGCCAAGATTTCAAAACAAAATGGACGACGATTTTCTTCCTGATAGTTTAGTGATATGCATTAATTTAGAGGACAAATAGCAAAGACATATAGTGTCAATGAAATTATAGAAAATTTTAAAGTGTTAAAAGGCAAAAGCGCGTCAAGTTTTACTTTGATTTAAAATTTACATTATAATTTTTGGTTGTATTGATTGGCAGTGTTTTAGTAGAATTCAATTTTTTTTGTAAACTCCGCCCCCCTTAACATTTTGTTCAAGTTTCGCCACTGACCATATGGAACATTTCTTTACCACCCATGGAATCATACATCAAACCTCTTGTCCACATACACCACAACAAAGTAGCTGAAAGAAAACGTCGAACCCTTCTCGAAATCAGTCGTGCTCATATGTTTGAAGCCCATGTTCCACCCTATTTTTGGCTCGAAGCCATTGCATCAACCACTTACCTTACAAATAGACTACCCTCAAAAAATCCTCAAATTCAAAACCCCACCTTGAAATCCTCCAAAGATACTTCACCATACCTAGCACCCACTCTTTACCTCCCCGAATCTTTGGATGTGTTGCCTATGTTCACCATCCCAAACCTGTTAGACATAAACATGAACCCCGGGTTGTCAAATGTATCTTTGTGGGCTATGGTGTAAATCAGAAAGGGTATCGATGCTTTGATCCAACTCAGAATAAACTATATACTATTTTGGATTGTGACTTCTTTGAGACATCCTACTTCTATCCCCAGCTTCGTCCTCAGGGGGAGACTACATGTGATGACTTGATCTGGCTTACTTATTCTATTTCTGATTATCTAGACCCCAAAGAGCAAGTAGGTAATCCCACAGATATTGCCACTGAAAACATAGTTATTCTTCCTCCTCAGGCTGCTACTACCCTGTCTAATGCATCTTGTGCTTCTAAGTCTCCATGAAGGTATGAATTGCCTCCAAGGAGGACAAGAGGTACTCCTCCAAAGAGATATGGTCCGGAGTTTGAGTCGCAAAGATCGCGATATCCTATTAACCGAGATAAAGGGAATAATTTGGCTCAAATAGGAAAGGCCTTCCAAACCAGTCTATACTCTAGTTCCGTTCCTCGAAACACTAATGAAGCTCTCCAGGATCCAAAATGGCAAAAGGCGATGGAAGATGAGATCTTGGCTCTCAAGAAAAATAACATGTGGGAAAGGTGTACACTGATCTAAAACGATGTTAAAGATCTAAAACACAAGGGTATGATTGGTAATTAAGAAAGTCAAAGGTGATTAGGGCAGGCAACAAAAGTCAAATGTGATTAGTAATGGTTACGATTATTTAAGCTGGTCAAAGGTCATCTGGGTTGGTCAACGGTACTTGGCTTGAATTATAGTCACTTTAATACTATCGAAGCTGTAATTCACAAAAACCCTAAAATTGAAAACTGTAGTTCGCAATTGATTCTTATCATAATAATTTTTTGTCATTCTCACAATAATTATTTATTATTATGTATCTTTTTATCTTGATTTAATATTTCAAAATTTTAAATTTTAATTAAGAAAGTTTATTAATTGGCAAATACTTCATTATAAAGAAAAAAATGGAAATTACACGTAGTAGCCCTGAGGTTTTGGGTTTTCCGCATGATAACCAAAACTTTTAAAAAATTCACGTGGTAACCGTGAAGTTTATGTAATTGTTCCACCGTGACCTTTTTGCACATAAAAATGTTATTAAACGTTAATTTCGAAGCTTTAAGGTTGTTGTACGCGTATTTATGCGACTAACCATTTCAAATGACATCAGTTTCAACCTTTTTCTCTAAAACATAAACCCCAACTCTATCATCTTTCATCCAAATTATATTTTTTCCCTCAAATCCAAATATGGTAGAGTTAGGGTACATATTAAGGGGGGAAATGTTGAAACTAATGACATTTGAAATTGTGAGTCGCATAACAACCTTAAAGCTTCGAAATTAACATTTGCTAACGTTTTGCTAATGTTTTATGTGCAAAAAGGTCACGATGGAACAATTTGGTAAACCTCAGCGTTACTAAGTGGATTTTTCTAAAGTTTTGGTTACCACGTGGAAAACTTAAAACCTCAAGGTTACCACGTGGAGTTTTCCAAAAAAAACGTATATTATAAGAAACATCATAATATCCAAGAAGTGGTAAAAGGTTTCCCTATGAAAACTTTAATAAATTTTGTCAAATGTCCTCCATATTATGAACACAAACAATCTGTAAAAACATAAAAGTGAATCTCAATTGTGCATAGTACGGGTATAATCCTAGTTATATATAAGCAATCATGCAATCATTATGTCATAAACAATTTATATCAATTATTACATTTCATTAAAACTATTATCATTTAAGAGTAATAATATATAGAATCATTTACCAACTACAGCCTCTAAGTTTACTCAATTTCAAATAAACAGCTGTAAACTTTGTTTTTTTACCAATTACAGCCTATAACTTAACATTCATGACATCGAGACAGCCAAAACACCCAATTTTAACCCCATTTTTTACTTTTGTTTTGGCTGTCTCGATGTCATGTTTGTTAATTTGGAGGCTGTAGTTGGTAAAGAAAAAGTTTACGGCTGTTTATTTGAAATTGAGTAAACTTGGAGATTGTAGTTGGTAAATGATCATAATATATAATTACCTATTTCTTTGAAATTTATATTTGTATTATTTCACTTTCACAAATTTTATACATTACACGAGTTTTTAGCATATTATTATATTTCATTACTTAAATTTTAATCGTGTTGCATCTAAGTTCAAGTTCACTCAATAACAAGGGAAAATTACTTTAAAAACTCTCAACTATTTGCGGTTTAAATATAAAACTCCCAACTATCGATTATTATTCAAAACTCCCAACTTTAGGCCCATTTTAAATTTAAAGCACCGATATAATTTTATAACCTGTTTAACCGGTTATTATATTGTTAAAATGGAAGGGTACGTGAAAGGTCGTGTAAGGTCAAAGGGGTGAAGTGATTAATAAATACAATTAGGTCCCACTACTTCTCAACTAAAACCAATTTGTCCGGTTATAAGTCATCTTGGACTTTAAATATAAAATGAGCCTAAAGTTGGGAGTTTTAAATAATAATCAATTATTGGGAGTTTTATATTTAGATTGCGAATAGTTGGGAGTTTTTAATGTAATTTTCCCCAATAACAAAGGTGGATCTTAGGCCAATTATAATTGAGTTTAGTGAAATATATATCTGAGTTAAAGTGAAAATTTGAAAATGATAAGACTAATTATTAAAAAAAGCACATAGTAAGAGAAAAATCGACTTTTTTTCAAAAGTAAGCGCCTCTAGTTTCAGAGATCATATTTGGTGCTGTTCGCAGTTAGTAACTGCGAACAGAAGCAAACTTATCAAAAAGTCAAACAACTTGTGTCCACTTACTAAGTCGGAACAGAGGAAAACCTCCTGTTCTGGTTACTAACTGCAAACAGGGGGTTGACCCTTTTTGACGAAGTTTTCCTCTGTTCGCACTTAGTAAGTGGGAACAACTTGTTTGACTTTTTATGACC
Organism: Amaranthus palmeri; assembly: GCA_019776075.1. Taxonomy (NCBI): domain Eukaryota; kingdom Viridiplantae; phylum Streptophyta; class Magnoliopsida; order Caryophyllales; family Amaranthaceae; genus Amaranthus; species Amaranthus palmeri. Next base: position 383,972 of record JAAKBH010000362.1, read on the forward strand.
TGTTTGCCTCTGTTTACAGTTACTAACTATGAATAGCACCGAACGTAAGCTACGGTGCTGAAGGCGTTTACATTTTGGAAATATAATCATTTTGCTTTTATTTTGAGTTTTTTTTAGTAATTAATTTTATCTATTTCAAGTTTGAACTAATAATAGAATGGGTGCAATTATGGTCCTACTATCCACATTATAAGATTGATTCCAATTCTGGATCAAGTACAAACTGAATCCAAACCCAACCCACATTAGGATCGATCTCAATTATGGTCCTACTATCCACATTAGGTCTTTGAAATTGGTTTAACAGCTATTCTCCTGAGAGACTCTCATAAGAGACGAATCTCCCAAACCCAGCCCAACAATGAAAAAAAAAACCTAAAACTGACGCGCACGTCTAATTCTATTTGAAATTAGTATTATAACTTATTGAAGTTGGTGTTGTAACCTTTAAAGTTGATATTAGAGTTAATATTATAACCTATTTGCATCTGTTATAAGTTATATCAAGTTGGTATTGTAAGCTATTAAGAAGGTGTTCTCTTCAACTTATTTTTTTGACTTATTACTTATTCTTATTAGAATCAGATCAGATCAGACCAGATCAGATCAGATCAGAACTATTCAGATCAGATCAGAAAGTTTCAGATCAGACCAGACCAGATCAGATCAGATCAGACCAGATCAGATCAGATCAGACCAGATCAGATCAGATCAGACCATACCATTATTATTATTATTATTATTATTATTATTATTATTATTATTATTATTATTATTATTATTATTATTATTATCATTATTATTATTATTATTATTATTATTATTATTATTATTATTATAATATAATTATTAATATTATTATTATTATTATTATTATTATTATTATTATTATTATTATTGTTGATATTATTATTAATATTAATATTGTTATATAATATTATATTATTATTATTATTATTATTTGAATTTATTATTATTATTACTTATTACTTATTATTATACTAATATTAATTAATTAATTACTTAATTAATAAATAAATATATAAATAATTTTTTAATAATATAATAATGTAAAATATGATTATGTTAATTTTTTTATTAATTAACAATATTTTTTTAGTTAATAATTAATTAGATAATAATAATATAAAGGACTATTTAAAATTCTAATAATGTACAGGACATTCATTATTAAGTTTTATTTTTTACTTAATAAATTAATCATATTAGTATTATAATTAACATCTTACTGAGATACTTAAAAAGGAGTACTAATAATAATAATAATTAATAATACTATACTAATAATGAATAATAATAATAATAATATAAAAGTAAGTAATAATAACAATAATGATAATAATATAAATTCAAAAATAATGAAATAATAATAAGAATAATATAATAATAATAATAATAATAATAATAATAATAACTTATTTATTATTATCTATTTCTTATTTTATTATTATTAGTTAGAATAATAATATAACCTAATCATAATAATCAATAATTTATTATTATTTATTAAAATAATAATACTAATACTAATAATACTAATAATAATAATCATAATAATAATAATAATAATAATAATAATAACTTAATGAATCAAATCAGATTCAGACCCAGACCAGATCAGATCAGATCAGACCAGACCAGATCAGATCAGACCAGACCAGACCAGATCAGAAAGATTCAGATCAGATCAGACTGAATCAGACCAGATCAGACCAGATCAAATCAGATCAGATCAGACCTTAGTTTATTCAGACCTTATCCAATCAGATCTGACGAAGAGAACAGGCCCTAAAATTGGTATTTTGAGTTGGGTTTTTAACCTATTATATCATGGCTCATGGGCTAGTCCTGGCTGCTGGCCTGCTACATAATATAAGCCCTTTCCAACTTAACATTCTTGCCTTGTTAGCAACTTTGCATGTAATTCCGCTACAAGTTGATATGCTAAACAGGTACATTCATTTCTCAATTTGTCCCCCAGGCTCCCACATACCTTTGGATGCGCTTAGTGAAATTTATTGTTATGTGCTTATATGAGCATTCCATCATTAGGTAAAAGTAGAGGTATTCATTCAGGTTATCGGGTTGATTTCGACTCAAGTGTTTCGGATCGATTCAAAATCAAGTTTTGTATTGGATTTTACATTTTTAGGTCCGATCAAATCGGGTTTGGTTATAAAGTCGGGTGCCTATCGAATCATCAGGTCTGTTTTGAACAGCTCTAGGAAAAACAGCCAACAGATTAACACGAATTTCACATAGTTGATGTACTTCACAGCATCTGACCTTGGCAATTTTTTTAGGAAAAGGCAAATATGCTAGATTGTTTCCGAGATTGTTCTTTGCTAATACACAAAGTCACCAACACATAACCAGCCAAAATTCATGGGAAGTCCGTCACTAAGATTGTTTCTAAAACTGTTTTCAAGAGAAAAAGCCTAGTTAAGTTACAAAATCACCAGGAAAGAGCCTGGACCTTACCAATCAGTAACCAAAAAGGGTCGTAAAAATAACCTGGCGTATTTGCATCAAAATCTACTTCCAGAGCTTCACAACCTTGTCATGACCAGCAGAAGCCACCAATCCCGTCACGCCAGATACAGATAACGACGCAATGAGCCCATCATGAGCTGATATAGTCATGGTCTTGTTCTCTGACATGTTCCACAGCTCCATTGACTACAACCACCCACATCAGCCAAACAAAGCTCTATTCAATTTAATGCATCACAAATTTTAAAAACTTCCACATAAAATAGGGCGTTTTGGACCCATAAAACAAATCAGACTGCTCAAATTCAAAATTTCTTCCTTTTTCGCTCCTTTTGACATCAAAACACTTCCATTTAAGAAACTCTCCTTGAACTTTTCCGTTCTACCGTAAACACAGTATCATGTAGAGGAAATTATCGTCATGCATTAAACTCAGTAGGGAGGCATTATTAACAAATTTCAGCTCTAAGCTAATGGGGAATTAAAAATTTACATTATATCTTAAATAGACTCACAAAGTATTAATGCTATGTTTACATCATATATATATGTGTGTGTGTGTGCGTGCAAGGTATTGCAGACAAATCTGCACTGAGCAAAAGATGAGATTGAGTCGTGTAATCAATGTTGAAAATAGTAAATGAAAGAGGATAATCAAAATAGAAATACTCCATATACAACCTTGGACAGACGTTACCTTAAGTTTTGAATACCTATTTTGTATACTTCTAATTCAAGAATAAAGATAAAAGACGTGAAACATAAGACGCATGAACCAAGTAAATAAAGAAAGGGAGGTGAAGGTTGTGATATGATACTTGCCTGGTAACAGCCAATCACCAGTAGAGAGGGAAACCTAGGATGGAATGCGCATGAGTAGAACTTGTTCCCGTTGCAGCTTAGCTCATGGACACATTCACCTTCATTCCCTAAGCCTAGACTCCAAACCCTAACAGAGTCCTCACTTACAGAAGCCAAGAATTCACCGGAAGGATCCCAGCATACTGAATGGATCTGTTTTGTGTGGCCCTGCAATGAAGACGTGTAATTTGGAATTCAAATGCAACATGTATCGGGAAACGACTCATCCACAATGATTAAAGGACACACATAAGCTCACACACACAAAGACACAAACCAGTTAGAGGAGTTAGACTGATACACCTCAGAAAGACTTTCACTTTACAGTTATGCACTCAATCTCAATGTGTCAAGAAACCAACAAAAACTTGAGGGTTTTTAATTGGTATCCTAAAAGTAAATCCAACCTGCAATCTGTGTTGACAAGCTTGAGTCTCCACATCGAGTATTGATATGACATTCTCTGCAGCCGCAGCAAGATACTTTCCATGACGTGGCTGGAACCTTATCTGGGTGCTGCCGCCCTGCACCAAAAAGGCAAATATGTGAAGAGAATTAATATTCTTATCAACTTATAATTTTTCCCTCTGATCTTAACTCTTTCTGCACTTAATATTCATCACTTACAGTTAGGAATTAGGAACTAAACTTATCATTTCAAGCATGTGCCAACAATTACATGATAGAGGGATTCTCACCTTAAAGACCCTGGTACAGCTTCCATTTTTAATGCTCCAATAGCGGATCTCACCATCCCCATCACAAGAACAGATGAGATCGTCTTTATTAGGATGAAAATCTAGTGACATTACAGTGGCAGAATGTCCCATAAAATTACGAATAGAATAGCCCTGCTGCAATTACAATGTTTACTCGTCAACAAATTTGTTTACACATAGAACTAGATAAATGTTTTGAAAGCTAAAAGCCTAAAAGACAACGGAGTTAATGAACCCATGAAATTAAACAAAAAATTGCCTATATCCGCCATAAAAGATGCAAAAAAATCTGCAATTAAAAATTTAAGGCGTCAAGCATGTGAAAGGACCACAAGAAAGATTATTAAAATATTTCGTGGATATTCATAAGCATATTTAGCATGTATTGAAGAAAGCACTTCATAGTTAAGAACTTGACAGGCATGCTAGGACTATGCATAGCATATTTAGCATGTATTGGAGAAAGCATATTTCTTGGATACGTATTCACTAACGTTTTCCACTTCCCAAACTCGAACAGATTTATCGAAGGAAGACGTTGCAAGACGAGACATGCTAGGACTGAAGCGGACATCAGTTATCAATTTTGTATGTTCCTCGAGTGTAGTTTTAGGCTTCAATGAATCAGCATACCATAGAACAGCCTGCAATGAAATTTCGACATGTTTAAGCAATATTTAATGCTAACATTATGAAAAGGATGCTTCTAGTTGTTAGTCCAAATACTGTACAAATTTTCATTCAATATTCACCTTCATATCATGCCCACCGGTGGCAAGAAGCTTTCCGTCTGATGAGAAATGACAGCATACTACTTTGGCTGTGCTTGCTCGAACAGATTGAACTTCCGTGAACATAAATCCTAATACAATTTCAGATTAGAGGATTTAGACTAAGCTCTGACAAATCAACAAATTGAATCGTAAGCAGATATGACCATACAAAAATTCAAATGAATTATAGTAGAAGTGTACTGTCTTTATAATTGCTAAGTTAGATGCATTCAAGGGTCAATTGGAGACAATCTCTTTGATCTTACTAGTGAATACGTATGTACATCCAACCCCCTAGTGGGGAAGGGGTGAATCCTTCACCAAGCAGCAGCATTTCTTGGTGGCAAATATTTAAATGCTTTACAATTTTACATACTAGACAGGTTTTTTCTTGATATATCATCTGACTAAAATACTACTTCAAAAGCCAGAATGAGGAATACGTAACATAACAATATTCAGCGGGAATGAAAACTGAAGTGAAAATCAAGAAAGATATTGAATAGTCTCAACAAATTAATTTCGCTAAAGATCTCTATTTCACTCCACAATGACATGGGATCTTTTTACTGCTATTTCTACTATACTCCTCTTGCATGGGGTATCCTGAAAACACTGTATCCATCATTGCATTTTGCAAATTAAGATAGTGTATCAGAAATTTTAGCCTATAAGGGGTTGTTTGGTATAATTTTTTAAATGGAAAGAGAATGGAAACAAATAAAGAGATCAAAGGGTAACAATAACCCTTATCTTTATCACTTGTTTGGTTTCAATCAAGTAAGGGAATGAAAACAAATAAAGAGAAAGGTATTTTGTTACAACTCATATTTGAGTGGTAACAAACAAAGGGAATGGGTTACTCTTAAGTAACGGATTTCGTTATCCAAATCCCAAACCAAACACATTGTAACGAATTTGATTAATTGATTCCGTTACTAAGACAAGAAATTTACATACCAAACACCCCCTAAATGTATTCTTGTTACCTTATAATGGTATACATTTGTTCACAACTGTTTACCAGCATTCAGCTTCCTTATGTTTTCAGGAAGAGAGGAATAAGAATCTTTATGAATCAATGGCTTTAATATACCTTTACTTGGGTCCATACCACGACCAATTGGATCTTGGGGGTCTGCATCATCATGCGATAAGAATGACTCTACATTGTCATCTAGAGATCCATCCTCCACAAAACGTTCCATATCAGCCTGAAACTCCAGATGTGTGCCATCTTAGAGCTGGCGTAAAATGCCGATGAGTAGTTGTGCAATACTTTTAATGTTGCTCATTAACAAAACACAAAAAAAGTTTACCAGCTGATTTGATGTTGACGCAAGGGTTCCACTACCACTAGTATCCGTGCCAAACATAAGTGCTGGCTTTGAAGTGCCGGGGAAGGATGGCATTGACATCACATCTCCAGCTGTGTGAGTAGAGGGTGTTGAAGGGGCAGAACTTGGGGAAGGTCCAGCTGTATTAGCGGTTCCTGAGCTATTAGCAGGCCCTGAAGAAGATATTGGTTGCTTTCTCTTTCTCCCATTCTGGTTTTTGGAAGCCTTAATATCGTGAAAATATGTTAGTGATTTATACAATTACATGGAAAACAACAGATCACTAGTCAACCGATAAAGTGTAGGAATCTTATCATTCTTTTCCCTACATAATATAAATGATAGTATTGTTTGTACAATGCCGTTTATTCCTTATAAATTGTGAATTACTAAAAGTGAATTATGATTGGTTTTGCTATTTTCTAGTCAATTTGAGCGAATAACAAATTCAAAAAGAGAACAGTGAATTATTTACACTAGTTTGATTTCCTAGTTACCAAAAACGGAAACTTCCCAACAAATTCCATTTTAGAAAAAGGAAATTGTCCCTAAAACTTTATATTAACGTTTCAAAAGCTACACCCTCAAACTCCAGATTAATGTTCTATGAAAAAAGTTTAATTCTACAACTAAGGGACCCATCATATGAACCATTCATTCCCGGAACTCTAAATTAACTTTTCAATTTTCCAAATAAGATTGCATATATCAGATCCCACAAGCCCCGTCTAATTGGAAGCTACTTGATAACATTAGATAATAGAATGTTGCAAATATTAGATACTAAACGATATGCCTTAGTTTTTTCATAATAAGAATTAATATGTCAAAAATTTAGATATTTACCACCTTAGTTGATTGCAGCTACAATAAGTTAAAAACATATTTATTGTATTCCAAGTTCTAGGTGACTAAGATTTGTAACACCCACCAAATAAGATACCACATTACCACTGCATCAAGAAGATTGTTAAATCAAGCATTGTTTCATAAGTTTCTACTTTCTACTAGAACTCACACAGCCACATCAACTAAAAGCTCAGAGCAGATAAATAGTGTCAAAAGAAGTCAAACAACGTTGGCTAAGAAAATCATTAGACCTGATCATTTCCCCGAAAGGAGGTAGATAAGCTACCATCCATGGTGATCTTGTCTGGCTGATGAAGATTGTGATTTGAAACTTGAGAAGGTTGACCAGAAAGCCCATTCTGCTGAAGTTGCAGAAGTTGATGTTGCTGGTGACTGCTTTGTTGTTGCTGCTGTTGTTGCAATTGAGCCATTTTTAACTACGAAATTGAAAAATATCAAAAGGTTAAAATTCAAAGAAACACATTTATCACAGAGCCTCAACTAGATTTTTAGCTTTTCATTGTGCCATATAAACAAAGTAAAAAGAAGTAGAGTTACTAGACACATGTTGGTCAAAGACTAATTGTGGCTCTAGCAAGTTCGAAGGAATCATTCTTGTGTGTACTTAAAGCTTAACAAATCAAGGCTTAGACCCGAATTAAACAGACACTGAAATGGTAACAATCCATCCCGGCCTAACACGGGAGTATTATAAGACAATGGGATATTTTATATAGTAAGCACCAACTATGGTAAAAGGCGAGTGGTAGCAATTCTAAAAATTTTTCCACAAAATAACACTCAACTGTAGGAAAAATAAGACATTTTGTAAAAATGTTTAATTTCTGTTATATTTTGGTAAAAGTCATAAATGCCCCTAATAAATCCCAAATTTTTTCCACAAAATAGTACTCAACTCTTGAAAAATTAACTACAATAACATTTCCATTAAGTTTAATTTCCGTTAAGTTAGGCTTTACATTTGGGATCTATTAGGGGCATTTATGACTTTTACCAAAACTAAACGGAATTTAAACGTTTTTACCTCCATGTTACTGTAGTTAATTTTTCAAAAGTTGAGTGTTATTTTGTGGAAAACATTTTAAGAATTGCTACCACCCGCCTTTTGCAATAGTTGGTGCTTACCATATAGAATATCACTAAGACAATGGGGTGGACAGTTAAAATGGCAAATCGTTACTCTTTACTGCCGAGTGGTTCCCGTCCAGACAAGGTTTGGGAGTGTCGGTTTTATTTGACCCTAGATTGAATACTTCATTTTATCATCTACAACATCATGTAAATGATAAGCATTTTAATGCGCCATTTTACTAGCCATATAACCCAAAACCAATGAACAATAATTCTTTAGCTTCATCGACAATCTTCAAGAGAAAATCTTAGCTCAAGTTTTGATTGATGATTCCTCAAGAACACGGGTTAAAACAATTGAGCATTGATTAAGGGTGATGTAGGTTAATTTCAAATTCCTTCAAAAGCAATTCTTAAAGAGAAAAACAATTGCTAAAACTTATACAATATGGATTCTACCAAGAGAAGAAAATCCAAGTACAATGTAATACCTTCATTAACATATCTGCTTCTCCCCGAGGTAAAACAGGACAACCAGTTTGCAGAGGTGATCCAACATTCGGGACCAGATCAGCAGGAGAGGTTGGAAGGCCCTCCTTTCCAAAGCCCATACCTCTATTATTCAATAGCATTCTGAGTCTTCTGCTTTCTAGATCATTTACCGAAGATGTCAAATTCTGTTGAGCAAGCATAAGTTGCTGCTGATGTTGTGGAGTCAACATCTGAAGGTTATGAAAGGGCTGAGAAGCCTGCATAAACGACTTTTGCTGCTGGAGAAGCCCAGATCGAAGGTTGTCAAGCCCCTACCAACAACAAGCAGGCAATGTGATTATGAAACAATTTGTAAAATACCTTGTCAGAATATCATGTCAAAGACTCCTCGACAGATATCTTTTCAGAGAATTACTTAGATTGAAGTTTCAGCTATTGAAACCAACAAGGAATTTAAGTCTAAGAGACTTACTGTAAGTGGCCATCCTTTCAAAGTCAAATTGTTACCACTTTGGTTTGATCCTGATATAAAAAAGTTAAATATTGCATTTCAGCAGAAATAACCATGTGACTAAGACAATAAGAAAAAAGATAAGAACAAACTTCCAATAAAGTTGTCAACAGCCTCCTGCAGATAGCAGCAATATATTCCACATGTATGAAACTACTCTTTTTGTTACATAGAATTTGATACAATTTCTTTTTAGTCTGTCTCATAGAATTTGCTACAATTCCATTTTTGATTATGACCCACATTCCACATGGATCATTTAATTTATATTTTCATCCATGAACACATTTCTTCCAACTCCCCATAAATATTCCTTTTCCCAGACCCTTCAAAAACATCCACTTTGTACTTGTAGCAATTCTTTTAGGACACAGGGAGTATCAAATATCAAGAATCATTTGATTCGAGAAAAAATTCGTTAAATTTAAAAGCATTAAAATATACCATGAATTCCTATCAATGATGCATCAGTCCCAGCAGCTCGAGGATTCAAAACTGGATTCATCTCAGTCTTTATGTCCTACTCGACCACAATACACAGGTGGAGAAGCATGTAAGGGTACTTGAAGATTAACGCATGTTGCAAAAAGATGGAAGAAACCACGTAAACTGACTTACTGTTACAGATCCTTGGAGCTGCTGATTTCGAGATGCTATCTGCTGAGACAGGCTTCCAGCTGTACCATGCAAAACTTGCCTGCATATAGCAAAATAACAAATCAAAATAATGTGCAGGACATATTCGAAAATTGGCTAATTAACAGAACTTTAGCAATAGAAGATGAAGCTGCAAACACGTCCACTCTAAAACTCTAGAATACATTGAAAAATTTGATAAAAAAAAACAAAAAACTACAAACTCACTTTGGATATAGTATCTTAACATATATTTTGAAATGATCAAGTTTTATAACTTTTAATCTTATGCATAATTCACAATATTTAGGATGGAAGTAGTGCACAAGATAGTATTGAAGATCAAAGGCACACTTCAAATGTCACGACATGACACTGCAATCATCAGCTAGCCTGTGACTTAAATGAAAATCGAAAGGTTGGAGCAAGAATAGAAAGATATCAGTAAAAAAGGAGGGTGACAGAAAATAGACCCTGAAGGTTGACCAGCAGCAGCTGATTTTAGAATAGAGGAATGATTTTGATCCATGAGTTGGCTTACATCGTCAGCAAATCGTTGCTGCAAAGAACGCATTGGAAGTTAGAATGCAATTTGCAAACCATGCAATCAACTACATAAATTAAGAAAACAACTTACTTTCATTGATGCATCATCTAAGGAGTCTCTTTGATTGGGCAATTTTAACCGCTCCTCGTACATTTTAGTAGCTATGGCATTGGCAGTGCCAGAATTTTGTCGAGTAAGAGTATCGTTGCCTGATTGTTCATTTGTAGTACCGTTGAGCAAATGAGAACTATCTCTTCTTTGTGGATGCGGTGGATGCTGTGGTTGTTGTTGCGGTTGCAGCTGCTGCTGCTGGTGATGCTGTTGTTGTTGTTGTTGCTGCTGTTGCGGCTGCGGCTTCTGTTGATGCTGCTGCTGCTGCTGCTGCTGTTGTTGTGCTTGCCTATGCAATAAAATCTGTTGCATTTGCAACTGCTGTTGTTGATTAGGTAGCTGCTGGCTCTGAGGCTGTTGCTGCTGCTGTTGCTCCCTTGCTCTTATCATCTGAGTCTACATTTTCAAACCAAAAAGTTCAATGCAAGTACAACAAAGCAAAATGCGGGGTGCACATTAAGATGATGAAGTTCCTAATTAGAATCACTCGATAGGACAACAGAAGCAAGCCAACAGAGAAATTTTTAGCCATAGAGGTACATCAATTACCAATAATGTTAAATGACATCAATAAGTGAGCATTTGCATATGTTTTTTCAAAATAATTATCCACACAAATCATCATTATTTATATCAAATTTCACACTGAATCCTAACAAGTAGCAAATGAATTATGTTGAATGTAGACATCAGCATCCAATGGATTATTACAAATAGAGTAGATACGAAAAAATATCATCAAACAGAAACAAAATAAACTGCAAGCTCAAACACCAAATGCAGATATCCAACTAGCACGGCATTTAAAGATACATTATTTCTTATCCTCGTTAGCCAAGCGAAGCGAAGCCAATTCAATGTAATCCAGCACAATAACAAGAGAATGGGATAAAAACCTAAAATTATTATTCAAACAAACCTCAATGTATGAAGCAGCAACCTCAGAATGTTTTTCATTTGTCCTGGAAATAAATATATCCCAAAACACAGACCACCACTCGAACAAAAACCCACCAGGTGCATCAATAGCTGTTAGAAAAAAAATTATTTTTCAATTCTCAAAAACCCATTAAAACAAAGTGCTGAAAAGCAAAGATAAAACAAACAGTTACAGTAAACTTCCAGGAAGAGGAAATTATACCAACAGGATCAGATGAAACCTTTCCTTCAGCTTGAAAGGCTTGTGCAGTAGCCTTAAGATCCCTCTTTAATAAGTAATCATGGATATACACATCTAACCTGAAATTCATCATAAATGGCAAAAATTATTTCTGGGTTTTTCCAAGAACTCAACTTTACATCAGTTTGAACCCAAAAAAATTTTAAGAAAATGCAAAATTTACATGCCAATCATTCCGACAATATATATAAACAATTAGCAAAAATAACCCAGAAGAAATGTCATATTAATTTGCTTTCAATATCACATGCAAAACAAAGAGACACCATTTTGCACAATTCCCAACACTCAAAATGATAAGTAAACAAAAAAAAAAAAAGAATCATTCAAGGGTTTGAATTGCAATTCCGCAAACTTGCTAACCCTAACAAAAATACCCAAAGCTAAATGGCAGTAAATGAACTGCAGAAACAATGAAAAAGAACAGCAAAACTGTAAACCCAAAAAAGTTCAAAAGACCCAGAGTTAAACCCATCAAAAAAAGCAAAAAAAAATGTCTACTTTACTAGTAAAAAGAAAGAAAGATGAGATTTTTGGTAAGAAAGCTCACATTTTATCAGCATCCCAGTTAGTGTGAGACATTTTTATTGAACCAAAAGAGTTTTGAATGAAAAGATACAATGTCTGTTCTTCACGAAACAGTTAAAACCCAAAGGACAAAAATAAATAGAGAGAAAAAAGGGAAAAGCTTTTGATGTCAGAGAAAAGAGAAGTGACTAGTGAGAAAAAGAGAGGGAAACTAAAGAGAGAAATCTTTCTTAAAATAACAAAAAAAATTAAAAAAAAAATAGTATAGGAAGTAGAAGTAATGGGTGAATAAAAATGAGATTTGAAAATACTCTAACTAATAATAGGAGTAGAAGTAATGAACATTAATAAATTTCCATGTTGGAACATGTAGATTCTCATTGTCTCGAGAAAAAAACATTTTTGGTCCAATTCAGTAATTTCATCCCTTTATCTCTTTGTGGCTTCTGCTTTCTTTTCTATTCCAATTCTTTGTCATGATTCATGACTCATGTGGAGTTTTGTTCTGTCGTACAATATAGAGTTGATTTATTTTTGATTGGTAATATCTATGAAAAAGACTAATTGTCAATTGAACTTTATTCTACATTTCTTGTGAAGCTAACTCGGTTCTATCTTTGATAAAGGGTTTTGTCTTGTAAATAAACGTTAGTTGCAGTTGTTCACTAAGGTTGTTGGCTAGTTTGATCAGTTGAGAGTATTCGTATGTTTGGTAGAATTATTTTTTGCTTATTGGTTGTGTATATTATGATAAATTTGTTGTTGAGCTTGTACTCTACAAGACACGCAAGATAGTGTTGAACATTTAGTGTCTAATAATCCTGTTTATAATCACCAAGTACTACTAAAATAGTGGGACAAATACGAATTAATATACTAGGTTCGTAAGGCATTGAAAGATAAGACTAAACAAGAAAAAGGGGTACCAAGTCAGGGACTAAAAGCCGACTCGGCGAACCCCCCTTTTGAGCTAAAGCCGAGTCGGCTTTAGCTACTGGGAAATCAGTGGTTTGGTCAGAGGGTATCGCCGAGTCGGCGATCCTTGTGATGGAGTGACCGCCGACTCGGCGGTCTGGGCTGGAAGGTGACCGTTGCTTTTCTTCTCGTTTTTCTTGAGTTTAATGCCTAGGATTCTTAACTAATGCTCATAATCTCTGATTTATTATGGAGTATTAAGGTCCATTATGCTCATGAATGCCTAGAATAATGGCATTGATGTCTTGATCATCAATATGATCTTTATGGTGCATAATGGCTAAAGGCTCCTCTTGTAGTATAAATTGAGGACCTTGGTGATTGAGTTGCTTACACCTTTTCTCTGAATTTCTCTAAGTCTTTCTCTCATTTGCCTTGTGCTATTCAAGAGAGTAATTAACTCTTGTTGTGCATTCCATTGCTTATAATTCCTAAACACTGTGTTATTAAGTTATATACCCTAAGTACTAGGGTATATTGAAGTTGTTTGTATCTCGTTGTGAATTTCCACATATCAATTCAAGTACCTTTGTGGGGGAAATATCACAAAGGGAAAGTGAGCACACGCCTACAACTTGTATCAAGTTTCCGGGTAACGGTTGTCGTTACAAACCAATCTTCATTATACTTAGCATTGTAATTGTTATTGTAATTTCTTTTTGTCATCAACAAAGGGCTTTGATACAAATTGTCGATTGTAATTTGTATTATCATTATATACATTTCGTAATAATCTTTTGTGATACATTCTTCATCGATGGCAACAATGAAGGATTTTACTTCTAACTTTGCTAAGTTGGAGAAATTTGTCGGCGTCGACTTTAGACGTTGGCAAAAGAAGATGATGTTCTTGTTCACCACCTTGAACGTGGCTTATGTGATTAGTTCACCTAAGCCGGACACTCCTAAGACGGATGATCCGGAAACGGAGGTTCTTGAGCAAAACCGAAAGAGGAGCAAATGGGATAATGATGATTTCATTTGCCGGGTACACATTCTCAATGGTATGCAAGATGCTTTATTTGACATCTATCAATACCATGATTCCGCAAAGGAGTTGTCGGATGCTTTGGAGAATAAGTACATGGCGGAAGATGCTAGCTCCAAAAAGTTCCTTGTAAGTAATTTTAATTCTTATAAAATGGTAGAAGATCGCCCTATTATTGATCAATTTCATGAGTTACAAAGGATGCATGCCAACTTAAAATTGCATAAAATTAAAATTGATGAGGTCTTTCTTGTGTCTAGTATCATAGACAAGTTGCCTCCCTCACGGAAGGATGTTAGACATGCTTTAAAGCTTAAAAGAGAGGAGATTACACTCTCCGATCTTGGACAACATATAATTGTCGAGTCTAGCATACGGATTCATGAGAATCGGAAGGATGATAATCCTAATGTCGGAACTATTAACATGGTTGCGGAAGGGAAACCATCCCGTTCCGTAGATAAGAGGAAGAGAAATGATACTTCCAAGGGCAAGGCTACTATTCCCAATACCGAAAAGGTATGTTGGGAGTGTGGTAAACCCGGGCACCGAAGGAAAAATTGCTTTGTTCTAAAGAACAAGCAAAAGAAGGCAAAGGGGAGTGGTCAAGCTTCAACAAGCAAAAGACCATCCACTCAAGGTAATCTTGCATTTTTGAATGAAAATTCTAATATGAGTCTTTCATCTATGAATACTAATATTAGTGCCATGCAGGATGATAATTTGTCTTGGTGGATCGATTCGGGGGCATCGAGGCATGTTTGCAACTCTACTAAATGGTTCAAATCCTTTAACAAGGTTGTTGATGGGGAGCATCTCTACATGGGAAACAATGCACCTATCATGGTCCAAGGCAAAGGACAAATTGAGCTATTGTTTACTTCGGGGAATCTCTTAGTTTTAAGGAATGTGTATTATGCACCCGAAATTAGTAGAAATCTTGTCTCGGGTCCTATTTTGAATCGATTGGGCTACAAACTAGTGTTTGAAGCCGATAGGTGTATTATCTCTAAGAATAACTTGTTTGTTGGTCGTGCCTTTTTATGTAATAGTTTATTTAAATTGTCATTAGATTTAAATAAGAACTCGATTTGTAATGTTTCTAATATCAATGAAAGTGATGATTTACATTATTTATGGCATGTTAGATTAGGACATGTAAACTTTGATAAAGTTCCTTTTATGTCTAAGCATGATTTAATTCCTATGTGTATTAAGATGTCTAAAAATTGCAAGACGTGCATGTTAAATAAGATCACTAGAACACCTTTTAAAAGTGTTGAACGAAAATCTGAAATTTTGGAGCTAATCCATAGTGATCTTTGTGATTTTCATAGTACACCATCTTTAGGAAATAAAAGGTATGTTATAACTTTTATTGATGATTTCTCAAAGTTTTGTTATGTATATCTTTTACATACAAAAGATGAGGCTCTTGAACATTTTAAGATTTACAAAAATGAAGTAGAATTACAAATTGGAAGTAAACTTAAAAGGTTAAGAACCGATAAAGGAGGTGAATTTTATGATCCTAACTATTTTAATTCAATGGGTATTATACATGAAACCACCGCCGATTATGCACCACAATCAAATGGTGTGGCGGAGAGGAAAAACTGTACTCTACAAGAGATGGTTAATTCCATGTTATCCTACTCGGGTTTGAGTGATGGATTTTGGGGTGAAGCAATGTTGACGGCTTGTCACATTCTTAACCGAGTTCCAATAAGAACGAATAAGGAAACTCCTTATGAACTTTGGTACAAAAAGAAACCAAACTTAAGCTATCTTAAGGTTTGGGGTTGTAGGGCCATGGTAACAAAAGAAAGAAACTCGGTGAACGAGGTGTTGAGTTCATCTTTATAGGCTATGCTATTCATAGCAAAACCTATAGGTTCTATGTTATAGAACAAAACGACTATATATCGATTCATTCGATTATAGAGTCAAGAGATGCGATCTTTGATGAAAATAGATTTTCATCATTGAGTAGACAAAGGAATCTACAAGTTTGTACCAATGACAATGTTGACGATAATCAACAAGGTTCACCACTAGGGGTGTGTAAAATAAGACCGGACCGGCGGTCCGGACCGGAACCGGCTAAGACCGGACCGGAACCGGACCGGACCGGGTGCATCCGGTCCGGTCTCCGGGTCTTAATATTTTCCAATTCCGGGTTTCCGGTCCGGTCCGGTCTAGACCGGGAAAATTCCGGGTTGGACCGGATGAGACCGGATGGCATAAAAATCTTTTGGAAGAGGAGTAATATTTACAATTATTATGTATATATTTATTTTAAAGGACTTAAACTATTTATTTTTCAACACAAAATAATTTTTTAATTTAGATATGTTAATTTAATAATAATTAATTTAGAAAAGAAGTTTCAGGGGAGTCCAGGAATGGTTACAACTTTGATCCAGAGAGAAATCATGAAGAGAGCTGCTCTTGAAGGGTGTTCACTTGCTTCATTAAACAACAGCAGCAGGAGCAGCAACTGCTTATGAACACAGCTTGTGTTTCCCATTACATTTCCTACTTACTGCATTGATTAGAAATTGGTTTGTTGTATTCCTTATTTTTCATGAGGCTAACTTAGCAATTTGCATAACAAGCAAATTTTCTGCTTTTTTATGTGTTTTCTCTTGAATGTTACTATTTTGTATGGTAAAAAAAAAAAAAAAATAATTAATTTGCTAAATTATTTTAAAATATTCTATTTTTCAATTTATTTTTTGTCTCAAAAAATATTTCCGGTCTAACCGGTCCAAACCCGGACCGGACCGGAAGAATTCCGGGTTAGACCGGGACCGGATGGAACCGGTCCGGTCTCCGGTCCTAGATTTTTTGGGATTCCGGTCTTCCGGTCCAACCGGTTCCGGTCCGGTCCGGTCCGGGTTTGGACCGGTGAACACTCCTATTCACCACTAGGTGTTGATGAAAGTCAACAACTAGATGAACAAGATTTAGTTGTTCCTATTCCTAAACGGAGTAAGAGACAACGGAAAGCGAAAAGCTTTGGACCGGATTTCCAAGTATACTTGGTTGAAGGTGATAGAAGTGAAGTATCTTCTAGCGTTCCATATTTGTATAATGTGGTAGGTGACCCATTGACTTATAGCAATGCTATGGCATCGCATGATAGCCCTTTTTGGAAAGAGGCTATTGATGATGAGATGCAATCCATCATGGGAAATAACACTTGGGTGTTAGTGGATCTTCCTCCTACTTGTAAACCAATAGGTTGCAAGTGGATTTTCAGAAAGAAAATGAAAATCGATGGTACTATTGATGAATTCAAAGCCCGTTTAGTGGCACGAGGCTTTAGACAAAAGCACGGTATCGATCATTTTGATACATATGCACCTGTTGCAAGAATAACCACTATTCGGTTATTGGTAGCGTTAGCTACGATCATCATCTAGAAATACATCAAATGGATGTTAAAACCGCATTTCTATATGGGGAATTAGATAAGGAGGTCTATATGAAACAACCCGAAGGGTTTGTTTTGAAAGGGCATGAGCAAAAGGTGTGTAAACTTGTTAAATCCTTATATGGACTTAAACAAGCACCTAAGCAATGGCATCAAAAATTTGATGAAACCATATTCTCTTTTGGATTCAAGTTGAATCAAGCCGATAAGTGTGTTTATAGCAAGTTTGACAACCATGGTAATGGCGTTATCATTTTCCTATATGTTGATGACATGCTTATCTTTGGTACTAGTTTGACATAAGTACAAGAGACAAAAGATTTTTTGTCTAGGTCCTTCCAGATGAAGGATATGGGGGAGGCCGATGTGATCTTAGGTATTAAGATCATGAGACAAGGTAACCGTATTAAGTTAAGTCAAGCTCACTACATTGAGAAGATACTTAAGCGGTTCAATATGCTTGATAAAGCGTCGGTCTCTACTCCCATGGAACCGGGTATGAAATTTGCCAAACATATCAGTCAACCAATTTCACAATTGGAGTATTCAAAGGTCATAGGATCTTTGATGTATGCTATGACTAGTACTAAACCTGACATATCATTTGCGGTTGGTAAACTTAGTAGATTTACTAGTAACCCGGGTCCCCATCATTGGATGGCGATAAGAAGAGTATTAAGATACTTGTTGCGTACCAAGGACTATGGTATTGCATATAGCGGAGAACCTCCTATTTTAGAAGGTTATTCCGATGCTAGTTGGACCACTGATGAAGAGGATAACTCTTCTACTAGTGGATGGGTGTTTGTTTATGGGGGAGGTGCCGTTTCTTGGTCCTCTAAGAAACAAACATGTATAGCCGACTCTACGATGTCAGCTGAGTTTATAACTCTTGCTTCAGCAGCTAGTGAAGCGGAGTGGTTGAGGAATCTCATGTTTGAGATACCTTTTTTACCTATGCCAATTTCACCGGTGGCAATACATGTGGATTGCATGACGGCTTTAGGTAGTCAAGTATATAATGGTAAGTCTCGTCATATTGCTCTTAGGCATAGCCTAGTGCAAGGACTTATTATTAACGGGGTCATAACTTTTGACTATGTGAACACTAAGTTCAATGTGGCGGATTCGTTTACGAAGGCCATGAATAGAGATTCAATTGAGAAAGCCTCAGTTGAAATCGGTTTATGTGAATAAAATCATTTGGGAAGGCCCAATTCACGCATGAGTAACATAGTGTCTGAATTCAATGTGGTAGAGTCCTCTTGATTTTTGTAAAGCAACACGTTCTTTGACCCATCGTTGCTTTGTATCGTGATAAAACTAGGTAGTCGTCTTGAAAGTTCTCAAGATCAAGGGTTGAAGAGCTCTTGGTGTTATATCCACGTCACGGGGATATGTTTTATACGTACTAAGAACCTACCTATATAAGTTTGAAGTGTGGCCGCTTCAAGTAGTCAAGATTGGCATAATGACTATGATAAACTTATGAATAAGATACGGACACGGCCTTATAATGTGTCAAGTTAATAACTTTGTGTTATTTGTTTGTGCGTACTACATCTTCAAGTGGTTGGAAGGCTCATTTGATTCAATTCCTTATGGAAATCAATTCTGGCTCGATCACTTGTTAAGTGTGTTGTACTAGGCGTTAATTCAATCCGAAGGGATATTAGCGTTGATGCATGAAATATATTATGAGTTTTGGTAAATGAGAGGCTTATTATACCCAAAATGGGGGAGGATTGTTGAACATTTAGTGTCTAATAATCCTGTTTATAATCACGAAGTACTACTAAAGTAGTGGGACAAATACGTATTAATATACTAGGTCCGTCAGGCATTAAAAGATAAGACTAAACAAGAAAAAAGGGTACCAAGTCAGGGACTAAAAGCCAACTCGGCGAACCCCCCTTTTCAGCTAAAGCCGAGTCGGCTTTAGCTACTGGGAATTCAGTGGTTTGCTCAGAAGGTATCGCCGAGTCGGCGATCCTTGTGATGGAGTGACCGCCGACTCGGCGGTCTGGGCTGGAAGGTGACAGTTGCTTTTCTTCCCGTTTTTCTTGAGTTTAATGCGTAGGATTCTTAACTAATGCTCATAATCTCTGATTTATTATGGAGTATTAAGGTCCATTATGCTCATGAATGCCTAGAATAATTGCATTGATGTCTTGATCATCAATATGATCTTTATGGTGCATAATGGCTAAAGGCTCCTCTTTTAGTATAAATTGAGGACCTTGGTGATTGAGTTGCTTACACCTTTTCTCTGAATTACTCTAAGTCTTTCTTTCATTTGTCTTGTGCTATTCAAGAGAGTAATTAACTCTTGTTGTGCATTCCATTGCTTATAATTCCTAAACACATTGTTATTAAGTTATATACCCTAAGTACTAGGGGTATATTGAAGTTGTTTGTATCTCGTTTTGAACTTCCACATATCAACCCAAGTACCTTTGTGGGGGAAATATCACACAAGGAAAGTGAGCACATGCCTACAACTTGTATTAAGTTTCCGGATAACGGTTGTCGTTACAAACTAATCTTCATTATACTTAGCATTGTAATTGTTATTGTAATTTCTTTTTGTCATCAACAAAGGGGTTTGATACAAATTCCCGATTGTAATTTGTATTATCATTATATACATTTCGTAATAGATAGGGGAATTAGTTGCACATAAACGTAATGAGGTCTCATTCTAAAATCATTTTGCATTAAGAGGAGGAACTCATGGGTTATTTTTTTATGTGAGATTACATATGGAGGTAAAGGGTGTTTGGTAAGAGGTAAACCTTCGGAGACAAGGGATAATTTTGTTGAAAATACGACGCAAAATGCAAGAGTTCAAGCTCTGGAAAATAGTTAAGAATGATGAAAAGAAATAATGAGAGGCTGTTGAATCTAATGGAGAAGTAGAGGGTTCATTCCCATGAAGATGACGAACGGAAATTCTATAAGAGATTGTCTAGTTATCAACCTTCAATATATGACGAAGAACCTGATCCAGTTCGATTTGAGGATTAGATTGCAAAAATGGAGAAACTCGGGAGGCAATTGACAACCCGCCAATTTTTAAGGTGAAATTGGCCGCATTTTACCTGACAGACACTGCTAAACTATGGTGGAGGACTGTAAAATAAACCGCCATTGATTCTAATTGGGAACAATTCTTAAGAAGCTTCATGATCAATTTTACTCACCTTCACTTCAGAGAAAGAAAGAGAATATTTTTTTTTCTTAGGTAGGGAACTATGGTAGTGATCGAATACGCAAGTAAGTTTAGAGACCTAGCCAGATTTTCTACTGAAATAGTGATCTCTAATAGGGGCAATTCATTTAGAACTTTTGCGGTTTTGAACCTAAGGATCTAGAAAAACACTCCTAGAATCCAAGCTTTTGATAATTTGTATAATCAAACCTTGGAGTATGAGCGAACTTTGGAAAAGAAGATGGGTTCAATAAAAGCAAGAATGAAACTGGTGGTGGTGGTGGTGGATACAAGAAGGCCAAGATTTAGGGGAAGAGGTCGTTTCAGACTTTAGCAAGGCCGCATAGTGGAAATGTACGCTATGTGGAAAAATCATCGAGGCTAAAACTATTATGGAAAGATTGTGTGTGACAAGTGTTATATCACAAGGAGGGACATCTAGCTAATAACAGTAAGGAAACGTTCAATCAAAGTACAACAACATCGGAAGCTGCAAGTAGCAAAGTATTTGGCAATCAAGGGAATCAGACTAGTGGATCAGTTGGTCTGCATGCAATTGGGGATCATGATGATGGCTTACACTAGGAGTTTGGAATTGAAGGTAAAGTAATTTCTGGAAAATATTTTGTTGGCAATTTAACAGCAAATGTTCAGTTTGAATGTGGACTTAAAAGTTCTTTCATTTCTAGAGCTTTTCTGCGCATATCCTCTTTTTCTTTGAAACCTCAAAATTCTGGATTGTGTATACTGTTGGCCCATTTGAGTTTTGATGATGACTTAACAATTTATAAACAAACAAAGTATTTTAGAGATTGTTTTGTAGGTAATATATCCGATTATTGTAATCGTCGATGATACCTAAGGACTGGTCAATGGCAATCGTACAAGTCAAAGTCAAAGTCAACAAAGTCAAAGTCAGTAGAGAAGGTCAATGAGGAAGTCAAGAGTAGAATCCAAGTCTACTGTTCCTGATATTGATAAACTGATATTGTTGCAGATAGAGACAGTACGCTGTTCCTCCAGAATCCGGTCAGAGGAGAAGTCAACAAAATTATTTAGAAAAAGTCTTAAGTTAATTTTTCTATATTTTAGTTTTGTTGTACGGTTAATAAACAAGGAAGCACAAGGAATTAATCTAAGAATTAAAATAACTAACTTCTAAAAAGTCTCTTGAAAATGGCTATTTTTAGCTAGAGTCAAAGTTAGACTTTGAATAACCACCAAGGAAGTTATTTCCTTCTCACGGTCAATGCCCACTAATCCCTTATCTTTAGATAATGGGTTTATGGCATAACTTGTTCTAAAAAGATTATAAAAGCATTTTTCTAACCGGCACAAACATTTGGTGATCAACATTGAGAGAAAAATTTCCGAAAATTTTTGTGCCCAAATTTCGTGAGATTCAAGAATCAAGAAAAGGAAATTTTTGAGTGTTCTAAACCGAAAATTAATTCCTAAATTTTTCCTTGTGCTATCTTTGTTTGTTCATCCAATTTAGAGAATTTATCTTGTATGGGTTTTTGAGAGAATTTTGTAATTAGACTTGGGTAAGTCTAAGGGGGAAGTGAGAAAGAGAAGAGAGAAAGAGAAGAGAGAAAGAGAAGGAGAATCGAGAGAAGGAACAAGAAAGAAATCGAGAAAGAAGAAGAGAAAGAGAAGGAGAAATGTATTTTATGTAATAGAGAATTAAATTACATAAAATAATAGAGAATCGAAATCCCTAGAGGGTTGTGGTTCTTGTTCCCACGTTAAATTCTTTGTGTTTCTTTAAAGTTTTCTTTTAATTTGTTTTGAGTATTTTCTTTATTCAAATTCCGCAAGAAAAGGGCGAAAATACTCTAAAGAGAACAAGTAACAATTCACCCCCCCTCTTGTTACACTTCATTGTCTCTATACGTTTCTACAATTGATATCAGAGCCCTGTTCCTCATTAAATCAGGAAACCCTGAGAGCCGTATCTTGGTGCTTTAGAGATGATGAAAATGAACGAACGTATGGAAGAAGGGTACTCTACTCAGAGACCACCAATGTTCGATGGCAATTTCTATACCTATTGGAAAAACAGGATGGAGATCTTCATCAAAGCCGAAAACTATCAAGTTTGGAGAGTCATCGAAGTTGGAGATTTTGAGGTAACTACGACCAACTCCATCAACGAGACTGTTCCCAAACCAATCACGGAATATGAGAAAGAAGATTTTCAAAAGATGGAAATGAATGCTCTTGCTATTAAATTACTTCATTGTGGGCTTGGTCCTAATGAACACAATCGCATTATGGGTTGCAAATCAGCAAAACAAATTTGGGATCTGCTGGAAGTTACCCATGAAGGTACAAGCGAAGTCAAGCGTTCCAAGATTGACTTACTCATGTCCAAATATGAAAGATTTGTTATGGAACCTAAAGAAAGCATTCAAGAAATGTTTACTAGGTTTACGAACATCACAAATGAGTTAGTCTCTCTTGGAAGGCTTATTCCATCCGATGAACAAGTGCGAAAGATCCTAAGAAGCCTACCTCAAGATGATCGTTGGAGAGCAAAGGTCACAGCTAGGGGTGTTCAATGGGCCGGGTCCCCATTTTGAGCCCTTATCCGGCCCGTTTTTTGAAGGGCTTTGTAAGGGCCGGGCCGAAAATGGGCCGGGCCGGAAACGGGCTTTACTTTATGTAAAATGAAGCGGGCTATAAAAGGGCTCAATAAGGGCCGAAAACGGGCCTTTATAAATAACATAATTAATGTATAATTTAAATATTATAAATGACATTGTCAATGAAATTATTAATATTTTATTAATTTTTTTTATTATAAATGATAATTCAATTGTTATAAATTGAAAAATGGGGATTAAAAATATTTTTAGTAGTAAAAATGGGCCGGATTGGGTTGGACCGGGCTTTCAAAGCCCGGCCCATTTAAAGCCCATATTAATTTTAAAGGGCCCTTATCCGGCCCGGCCCGTATTTACTTAAGCCCGGCCCGGCCCTTATCCGGCCCATTGAACACCCCTAGTCACAGCCATTCAAGAATCTAAAGATTTTACAAAGTTTAATCTGGAAGAGTTGGCTGGTTCCCTGATGACTCATGAATTACATCTGGGAACAGCTGACAGTTCCAGGAACAAAGGTTTGGCTCTGACAGCAGACGATCAAGAAAATTCAGAAACTGATGAGGAAGAGGCAGCAATGCTGGTATGTAGATTCAAGAAGTTCTTCAGGAACAATAGATATAAAAATCAAAGAAACTACAAAGAAAAAGGAACTTCTAAATCCAAAACTTATGAATGCCACAAATGTGGAAGTACCGAGCACTTCATAAAGGAATGCCCACTATGGAAGGACGAGAAAGCTAAAGGGAAAGCAAGAGAAACAGGAAGACAACCAACAAAGGGAAATTTCAACAAAACCGATTTTCGCAAAGCCATGATAGCTGCATGGGGAGAGTCCGAAAGTGAAACCGAAACTGAAGCCCCCGTGGAAGAAGAAGAGGTAGCTAACCTCTGTCTCATGGCTACTCATGACGATACATCTAAAGGAAAAGAGGTACTGTCTCCTGATCCATTTTCTGATTATTTGTTTAAATTGGACAAACATAGATTAGTTAAAATGATTTTAGAATCTCACGAAAATTTAGAAAAACAAACCGCCATCACTCTCAAAACTGAAAAAGACCTTAAAGCATGTAAAGACCAAATATCCTACCTTAACTCATTTAGATCCGATGTGCAAAATCGATTCTTTGAATTGCTTGATAATAATGTGATGTTAAAAGAAGCCTTAGAAAAAGTTAAAGAAGAAAACATCATGTTAAATATTGAATTGAATCAATTAGAGCAATTTGATATGGAAGTAGATTATGAGACTAAGAAAGAAATTCAATGGGTACTCTTCCAAATGAAATCCGATCTAGAATCCGCCTTAAAAGAAAACGATCGTCTTAAGCTTGAATTAAATTCAAGAGATAAAGAAAAAACTAGAGAAGTTCCCAAATGGATTCTTAATGCTAGAACTAAAGGAATCGAAGGTCTAGGATATGATAAAAATGACAAAAAGAAAAAGGTCTATGTTGATCTCCCAAGTAACAAAGTCTGTTCCTTTTGTGGCAAAACCGGGCACCTGAAACATAAATGTTTAAAAAGGGAACAGCACAACAAAACGAACCAAATATACGTCGATAAAGTTTGGATTAAGAAATTTAATTCTTGTTTAATCGACACGGAACCCAAGGATGGCTGGGTTCCACCCTCTAACAACTAAGTTCGTTTTGCAGGTTCTAGTGAGGGGGAACAGCTCATGGTATCTCGACAGTGGCTGTTCCAAGCACATGACAGGCGATAGATCAAAATTTCTCTCACTAGAAGCCTATGATGGAGGAACTGTGACCTTTGGCGACAATATGAAAGGTGAAATCATTGCAAAAGGCAAGGTAGGAAGGTCAAGTTCCCACGCTATAGATAACGTATTTTTGGTCGAGAATTTGAAACACAACCTATTAAGTATTTCTCAATTTTGTGATAAAGGTAACTCTGTAAACTTTACTTCTGAGAAGTGCATGATTTCTAGGAACGACACAGGTGACATCATTCTGGAAGGAATTAGAAAAGGGAACACCTATGTGGTGGACCTGCACACTGTTCCTAAAACCAGTTTAACATGTCTGAGTGTTATAGAAGATGACCCTCTACTTTGGCATAAAAGATTAGGTCATGCTAGTTTTTCATTGCTTAATACTTTACGTACTAAAGACTTAGTAAGAGGATTACCGTCCCTAAAATTTCAAAAGAATGAAGTATGTGATCCTTGTGCCAAAGGAAAACATGCAAGGTCATCCTTTAAAACTAAAAATGTCGTGACCACATCAAAACCACTTGAATTAATTCATATGGATCTTTGTGGACCTATGAGAATCCAAAGTCGCAGCGGTAAGCGATATGTTTTTGTTATAGTTGATGATTACAGTAGATTTACATGGACTTTATTCTTATCTAGCAAAGATGAGGCTTTTGATGAATTTGTTGCATTCGCTACTAAAATTCAGAAATCTAGTAACAATCAACTAGTCCACATAAGATCGGATCATGGTAAAGAATTTGAAAATTCAAAGTTTATGGATTATTGTAATGAGCATGGTTTAAGTCATAATTTCTCTGCGCCTAGAACACCACAACAAAATGGTGTTGTTGAACGAAAGAATAGAACATTAGAAGAAATGGCTAGAACTATGTTAATTGCTAGTGGTTTACCTAGAAATTTTTGGGCCGAAGCCGTCAATACTGCTTGTTATATATTAAACCGAGTTTTAATAAGACCAATCACTTCTAAGACCCCCTACGAATTATTTAAAGGAATTAAACCTAATATTTCATATTTTCGAGTCTTTGGATGTCGATGTTTTGTGCATGTTAATGGAAAACGAAATTTAGGTAAATTTGATGAAAGAAGTGATGAAGCAGTATTTCTTGGCTATTCATCTCATAGTAAAGCATATAGAGTTTACAATAAGAAAACAATGTGTGTTGAAGAATCTGTTCACATTATATTTGATGAGACTAACTTTATGACAAGTGAACAAGAAACAAGTGATTTTAAGATAGGTCTTGCGGATCTGGAAGATGATGAAAACATATACAAGGAGCAAGATCCAGTAGAACAACAACAAGATCAGAATATTGAACAAAATCAAGAACAGGAACAACAGGCAGATCAGGAACAGCCTGCAGTTCCCAATCCAGAAATTCAAACAGAAGCACAAGAAGAAAGAATTGAAGTTGAACCAAATCAGAACCAAGTCAGTGAACCAGCTTCCACATCTGTCCCCACAAGAGACTTTGTTCCAAGACCGTGGAAACATCATAAGTCACATCCACTAGAATTGATTATAAGTGACATGAACAAAGGCACGCAAACAAGGGGACAAATGAGAAACTTTTGTGCACACTTTGCTTTTCTATCAACTATGGAACCCAAGAATCATGTAGAAGCTTTGCAAGATTCGGATTGGGTGGTAGCTATGCAAGATGAATTAAACGAGT
The DNA here is from genome assembly GCA_019776075.1 of Amaranthus palmeri. Lineage (NCBI taxonomy): Eukaryota > Viridiplantae > Streptophyta > Magnoliopsida > Caryophyllales > Amaranthaceae > Amaranthus > Amaranthus palmeri. The sequence continues at coordinate 410,764 of JAAKBH010000362.1, forward strand.
TTGAAAGAAACAAAGTGTGGCACTTAGAAGCAAAACCAAAGAACAAGAAGATTATTGGACTTAAATGGGTATTCAGGAACAAGCTGGATGAACACGGCATAATCGTTAGAAACAAAGCAAGGTTGGTGGTAAAAGGTTATAATCAACAAGAAGGTATTGACTATACTGAAACTTTTGCTCCCGTAGCTAGATTAGAAGCTATTAGAATTCTTATTTCATTTGCTGCTTTAATGAATTTTAAATTATATCAAATGGACGTAAAATGTGCATTCTTAAATGGGTTTTTAGAAGAAGATGTATATGTGGAACAACCACCTGGCTTTGAAAACCCAATTTCTCCGGATCACGTCTACAAGCTTGATAAAGCTCTTTATGGGCTAAAACAGGCACCTAGACAATGGTACGAGAGATTATCTAAGTTTTTGATTGAAAATAAGTTCATACGTGGTAAAATTGATAAAACCTTATTCTTTAAGAATAAAGGTTCGAATATACTAGTCGTTCAAATATATGTTGATGATATTATTTTTGGTGCTACAAATGAATCGTTATGTAAGGAATTTGCTGACCTAATGAGTAATGAGTTTGAAATGAGTATGATGGGAGAATTAAATTTCTTCCTTGGTTTGCAAATTAAACAAACTGCTAACGGTATCTTTATTCATCAACAAAAATATATAAAAGAACTTCTAAAGAAATATGGACTAGATAGTGCTAAGACAAACCATACACCCATGGCCACTAACATTAGGTTAGATGAAGACTCTAACGGAATTAATGTTGACCAAACGATGTATAGAGGCATGATAGGATCACTACTATATCTAACAGCTAGTAGACCCGATATATCCTTTAGTGTTGGCTTGTGTGCTAGATTTCAATCAAATCCTAAAGAATCACATTATACGGCAGTTAAAAGAATTCTTAGATATCTAAAGGGAACAGATGACTTATCCTTATTTTATCCTAAAAGTGATGTCTATGACTTGAAAGGGTATAGTGATGCAGATTACGCAGGTGATCTTGTAAATAGAAAAAGCACTTCAGGAATGGTACAGTTTCTTGGATCTTGTTTGGTATCATGGAGTTCCAAGAAACAAAACACAGTAGCTTTATCCACGGCAGAAGCTGAATATGTAGCAGCAGCAGCCTGCTGTTCCCAAATGCTCTGGATTAAACAACAGCTAAGAGATTTTGGTATTAAATTTGAATGTGTTCCTATTTATTATGATAATACTAGTGCTATTTGTATTTCTAAAGATCCGGTGCATCATTCTAGAGTTAAGCATATTCATATTAGACATCATTTCCTTAAGGATAACGTAGAGCTTAAAAATATTATTGTTAAACATGTCAATACTAGTGAACAAGTTGCAGATATTATGACCAAACCGCTTCCAAGAGAACAATTTGAAAAGATGAGGTTGGAGCTAGGTATGATCAAGCTTCACTAACGTTTAATTGCTAGTATTCCTCCTCAAAACATCTTGAAAAATCGGAAGGGTTCAATCAACCACAACAACCAAGATTGTTCACTCAATCATTGCGAGATTTGGGTATGCTTCTATTTAAATTTATGTCTTAAACTTTATCTTGATTGCTTGCATGTTTGAACTAATTAGACCGAGTAGCATAATTTATTTTATATTATATATTTTATTACCCACATATTATAAACTATTTTCGAAAAATACAAAAATATTTTATTTTCCACAAATTCCAGCATTTTCTTTATTTTATTTTCTTTTCGGTGAACCAACATTATTTTATAAAATGGAAGACGGATCATCGAGGTGTTTCGGAAAGTAGTTATCTTAATCGACTATTCAACGAACTTTCACGTAAACTTTTCGTTACCTCACACGGTTCATACACTAAAACCGTTTCAAGAAGTAGTACTTTCTTTCCATAACCGTCACTTCACACCTTTATAACCCTTACACTCATTTGTCCCATCCATCACTCACATCTACCTTACTTGTACTACTTTTGCCAAACCGTCAACCATTAAACACACTCCCCCTTCTCAAATCCCTAATTTCTCTCACCTTCATCATGAAAACTCCAAAATCCTCATCTTCAAGCAAGAAAATGCCGAAATCAACACAACCCAAGCCATTACAAGTGATATATCCTGACATTCCACCTTCATCTTCACAAGAACCATCCAAGACCAATACACCAAAACAACCCATGCATGCCGGTGAAAAACGAACCCGTGGAACCCCTAAAAGTGCTTCTTCATCCAAACCACCTAAACGGAGCAAGCGCATAGATCCTGATAGTGCGGAAGAGGTAGCTAAGGAAATGTCAGTCGGCTTTGGACTTGACAAATATTGGTATGATTCTACCTTCTTTCCCCAATTTCATGCCATTTTAGAAAATCAGGGTTGGGAAAAGCTTATGTACGATTACTCATGCAACCACATATACCCCAATTTGATGCGTGAGTTTATTAAAAACTTTTCTATAGAAAATGGTGTCTGCTCCAGTGTTGTCAAAGAAATTAAAATTGAGTTCAGTAGTTTGATGATTGGCGAATGGTTTGAGGTTCCTACAGTTGGTTTTGACACTTATTTTGTAGGGTCAAAAATTGTCTTTTCGGGTATTACTGAGAAAACAGTCTTAAAATTTCTTGGTCAGGAGGAAAAGAAAAGATTTAGTCACATGTCGTTGTCTCCATTACACAAATTGCTGTACAACATCGCTCGTAGATTTATTTTGCCCCGCAACTCTAAGCGGAGTGAAGTAAATTTACGCGATGCTACGTTGATCTATTGCATGGCTAACCATATTAAAATAAATTTTCCGTCCTTAATGGTGTCACACTTATCTGAGTGTGTTGAGAAGGGTCTTATGATTGGTTATGGAGGGTTGTTAACATGTATTTTTAAGAAGTTCGGTGTACCGCTTGAGGGTCTTCATTTCCCGATGTCCACAAACAATCAAATAGGCGCTAAGTGCCTTAAAAATTTGCATTTAACTGTTAATGAAAAGGGAATTTTAGAGGACCTCACAGATGTTGAGGAGGTCGTGTCTGATGAAGAGGAAGTTGAAGAGGAGGTTGAGGAAGAAGAAAAGAAAGAAAAGAAAAAGGAGGATCAAGGTGCTGTTCCCTCTGCCAGTGCTAAAGAGGCAGAGGTGAAAAAGGATAAGGAGGAAGCTCCTTCTGAGGGGGAAGCTTCACAGGAGGAACTTGAGGAGGTTGACTCAAGTTCAAGTGATGAGGAGGTCTCTAAGCCCATTAAGGAGGATTCTAAAATCACTCCAAGGAAGAGTAGGAGGCTTGCTTCAAAAGCTAAGGTTGGTAAGGATGAAGCTGTGTCCAGTCACCCTACCAAACAAACTGACGATGCCCCACCTTCACCAAAACCAGCCTCACCCACACCAGTTGACATTCCATCATCACCACCATCACCCATTCCCACTTCACCTACACCTACTGGTTTTGCTAGGGATGACTCACCCTTTCCTCCAACTCCTATTGATCTTATACTTGGTAAATTTGATGTTCTACAGTCTCAACTTTGTGCTTTCCAAAGTGAAGTTCGTGCCTCCCTATCCACCATTGCTGAGCAACTCACCGACATGGAAACACGTCTTGGTGCTAAGCTCGACACAATGGAGGTTCAAACTGAATTTGTTGATGAAGAGACTGCTGCCTGATCCTTCCTGCTTCTGTTTTCTATTAAAATTTTAATGATTTGTTGGCCACACTGTTTGTAATTCTAAACAATATTTTCTTTTGTTGTTTTTGTTCAAAGTACCAGCTGGGGTACGAAACAATTTAAATTTCTATGCTTATGCTACTAACCATTTTCTTTAATCCTTCATATTATCCTTTCTTATCCCATGGTCTACTATGTTTGCTTGCATGCTTTCTTGATTTATGTTTGGGCATTTATTTTCTTAGTTTGCTGCTTACTATCTTAATTTGTCTAACGCTTGCCTTAGAGTTGTGATTTGATTCACATCCCTACTTTTTGATTGATGCCAAAAGGGGGAAGAATAGCAAACAAACTTTTGTGAATGCTTGTGATGCTTACGTTTTTGCTTAGTCTTTGGATAATTGATTCTCTATTCTTGGTTTACTTCATAACACTTAGTTTCTTACTGTTTGATATATTTAAGAGGGAAGAGTAGCTATAGCCAAACAAGAATATATTGACTTACTGTTTTGCTTATGTTTGGTCTATATGAAAAATTGGTTAATTGTTGTTTGACATGAGTTATATTGAATATCACTTTGTTTATCTTTGACACTTATCTTGAATTACTTAATTAGACTTACTTGATTTGTTGTGTCTCTTAATTTTTAATTTTATGTCGTTAAGTTTCTTAACTATTATGTTTTTGGTTTATTTTGTTTTTGGTATTTATGTTCATGTTTTGTTTTAAAATTAAAAAATTTGAAGTCATGCTTAATCACATGATTTTCGCCAAAAATATTTTAGAGTAATATGCTTGCTTTAGAGTTTGGTAAATTACTTGTAACGATTTAATTTACAAAATACGTTTGAACTTGTGTTTAATCTCTAACATGTTCAAAGTCATTAGTTTTACTCTTTCTTTTAACAAAGTTTGTTTATAAGTTTGTCATCATCAAAAAGGGGGAATTTGTTGGCCCATTTGAGTTTTGATGATGACTTAACAATTTATAAACAAACAAAGTATTTTAGAGATTGTTTTGTAGGTAATATATCCGATTATTGTAATCGTCGATGATACCTAAGGACTGGTAAATGGCAATCGTACAAGTCAAAGTCAAAGTCAACAAAGTCAAAGTCAGTAGAGAAGGTCAATGAGGAAGTCAAGAGTAGAATCCAAGTCTACTGTTCCTGATATTGATAAACTGATATTGTTGCAGATAGAGACAGTACGCTGTTCCTCCAGAATCCGGTCAGAGGAGAAGTCAACAAAATTATTTAGAAAAAGTCTTAAGTTAATTTTTCTATATTTTAGTTTTGTTGTACGGTTAATAAACAAGGAAGCACAAGGAATTAATCTAAGAATTAAAATAACTAACTTCTAAAAAGTCTCTTGAAAATGGCTATTTTTAGCTAGAGTCAAAGTTAGACTTTGAATAACCACCAAGGAAGTTATTTCCTTCTCACGGTCAATGCCCACTAATCCCTTATCTTTAGATAATGGGTTTATGGCATAACTTGTTCTAAAAAGATTATAAAAGCATTTTTCTAACCGGCACAAACATTTGGTGATCAACATTGAGAGAAAAATTTCCGAAAATTTTTGTGCCCAAATTTCGTGCGATTCAAGAATCAAGAAAAGGAAATTTTTGAGTGTTCTAAACCGAAAATTAATTCCTAAATTTTTCCTTGTGCTATCTTTGTTTGTTCATCCAATTTAGAGAATTTATCTTGTATGGGTTTTTGAGAGAATTTTGTAATTAGACTTGGGTAAGTCTAAGGGGGAAGTGAGAAAGAGAAGAGAGAAAGAGAAGGAGAATCGAGAGAAGGAACAAGAAAGAAATCGAGAAAGAAGAAGAGAAAGAGAAGGAGAAATGTATTTTATGTAATAGAGAATTAAATTACATAAAATAATAGAGAATCGAAAACCTAGAGGGTCGTGGTTCTTGTTCCCACGTTAAATTCTTTGTGTTTCTTTAAAGTTTTCTTTTAATTTGTTTTGAGTATTTTCTTTATTCAAATTCCGCAAGAAAAGGGCGAAAATACTCTAAAGAGAACAAGTAACAATTCACCCCCCCTCTTGTTACACTTCATTGTCTCTATACGTTTCTACATATACGTTTATCTGATGGTATACCTTTCCTGCTTGATCGTATCTTTCATGATTTTCCATTCAAGATTTCTGGGAATAATTTACAAGCTGACTTAAATTGAATTGAATTTGGGAACTTTTGATGTCTTTTTGGGCATGGATTCGTTAGAGAGATATTCGACAAAGATTTTTGTGTAAGGAAAAGATTGCTAGAATAGAAACCCTCGAGGGAATGAAGTGTATTCCAAAAAATTCGAAGTCTCAAGTAGAGAAAATTTCTGCAATTCAAGTGTTACAGATGATAAGACAAGGAGATGAAGGGTTCTTATGTTTTGTTACTACTGAGCAAGTGAAACCTAAACCTAGTTTACAAGAAACTTTGATCCTTCAAGAATACTTTGATGTGTTTCCTGAAGAATTACCTGGTATACCTTTAAAAAGAGAAGTAGACTTCCATATTGACCTAATTCTTTATACCACCCTTATTTCTAAAACTTCTCACCGCTTTGCTATAGACGAATTGGCTGAACTAAAGAAGCAGCTAGATGAATTGCTGGAGAAAGGTTTCAGTTGACCTAGTGTTTAACGCTGGGGAGCTCTAGTTCTCTTTGTTAAAAAGATTGATGGGAGTATAAGGCTATATTGAAAATACAGAGATCAATAAGATTACCATTAAGAATCGTTATCCTTTGCCAAGGATAAACTACCTTTTTAATCAGTTGAGAGGAGCAAAGGTCTTTTCGATGATAGATTTGAGGTCTTATTATCATCAATTAAGGATTGCCAAAGAAGATATACTTAAGGGTTAAGACTGCATTTAGTACTAGATACGAGCACTATGAGTTTCTAGTAATGCCATTTGGTCAAACAAATACTCCAACGTCATTTATGGATCTCATGCAAAGATACTTCAACCCTTACTTGGATAAATTTGTAGTCGTGTTTATTGATATGTTGGTGTATTCAAAGAATGAAAAGCAACATGAGAAGGACTTGAGGATAGTTTTGGGGAAATTGAGAAAGGAGAAACTTTATGGCAAGTTTAGTAAATGTGAATTTAGTTAGAAAAGATATCTTTCTTAGGGCAGTGGCCGAATCCAAAAAGTTTAACCGAAATAAGAAATTTCTTAGGCTTAACAAGCTATTAGAGGAAGTTTGTGGAAAATTTTTCTAAAATTGTCCGACCTTTATTTGAGTTACTTAAAAAGGGAGTTCGATTTCAATGGGGCGAGGAGCATAGTAAGTCACTAGAAGAGCTTAAGAGGAGACTTACGACTGCACCTGTGGTGACCATTCCTGACTGTGGGAAAGCATTTGAGGTATATTGAGATGCATTAAAGGAAGGTTTTGGATGTGTTCTAATGCAAGAAGGCAAAGTAGTAGCTTATGCGTCAAAGCCGAGGACATTTGTAAATGCTATAAAGACGGTACCTTAGCAGCTAACAGGATATTGAACTGGCAGCTATAAATTTTTCCCCTGAAGTTATGGAGGCATTATCTATATGGAGTACCAAGTAAGATCATCATTGATCATAAAAATTTGAAATATGTCTTCAATCGAAAGGAGCTAAATATGTGACAAAAATGTTGGTCTAAGATCATTAAAGATTTTGAAGTTCACATTAATTATCATCCTGGAAAAGCAAACAAAGTGGTAGTTACATTTAGTAGAAGGCCGAGGACATTTGTAAATACTATAATGATAGTACGTTAGGAGCTATACCAAGAAATCCAAAAGCTAGAATTAGAAACTGTTAATCACTATCAAGCTATAGAGTACATGGGAGCAATGACAATACAACTGACCTTGTTCGAAAGAACTATTGAAGCAATACAAGAAGATCCCGAGATAACCGAGTTAATCATTTGATCTCAAAGAAAAGAGACAAAAGCATTCAAAGTGGGGGTGAGATGTGAACAAAAATGAACGGAGATCATGTATACCAGACAAGACAGAGCTGAAAGATCAAATTTTGGAAGAGGGACAAGAGAGAATATTTCACTTACACCCTGGTAGAGATAAGATGATTGAGGAATTAAGGAGACATTTTTGGTGGAAATGTATGAGAAAAGATGTAGATGAATATGTATCTCGATGTTTGATACACCAAAAGGTGAGATTTGAAAGGCAGAAAAGTTTGACTACTTCAACCACTAGAAATTTATGATTAGAGACGAAATTCCATACCCATGGATTTTGTAGGTGGATTAGATCAACTATAGTTGCAAGATTCATGCCAATGAACGGCACATGATCAGTAAACAATTGGCTGACACTTATGTTTGAGAAATTATAAGATTACATGGACTACAGAGAACAATTGTGTCTGATAGAGATCCGATGTTTTTGTCATGATTTTTGGAAAGGTCGTTACAAAAAGCGTTCGTATCTACATTGTGTTTAAGTACCACATTTCATCCGGCTAATGATAGCCAAACTGATAGAGCCATCTAAACTTTGGAGGATGTTTTGAGATGTCGTATTCTTGAATTTGGTGGTTCATGGGAAGAGAAATTGCCCTTGATAGAGTTTTCACACAACAACTATCAAACCAACATCAAAATGGCACCAACCAAAGCCCTATACGGGAGAAAATGTTGAGTGCCATTATGTTGGGATCAAATGAACCACCTATATTTAGAAAGGTAAGTGGATAAGAAGAAGAAGAAGATTAGGTGTTTGACCATGATTTGTATGGTTATGGGGATGAGTTTTGTAAGAGGTGGTCTAACGATGAAAAATATTGGGTGTTTGACCATGATATGTATGGTTATGTAAACCCTCTGGTAGAGTAATTTCAAATTTTATCTTTTATTTCTCTTTGTGTAAGCCTTTTGTATGAAGAGAACTAGTGAAATTATTATAAAAGTGTTATGGTTTTGTTTTCGTCTTAAATCTTATGAGCCTTATGCACTAAATAAATTATGTTGTCTTTATTGGGGCTTGAATTGGTTCTTTCTTGCATTCCGATGTTTGAAAGTGCAGAAAAACAATGAAATCCCTATACCCTAACTCGTATCTTAAGAAAATACTTTAGTACCCCTTATTTCCATATGCAAAAGAAGCCTCTAATTTCTAGAAAAAGATTAACTAGGAATGATACCAATGGTGCTCTAAGGAATTTGGTTAAGGCGTTAACATAAGTTAGCGCACCACGAGTGAGATCTATTTCTAAACATGCCTTTAATATGAGGTAAAGGATCAGTCACAACAAGCAGTAGTCATTTGATTGGTAAAGGAAAGTCGTTTGAGCTCGAGAACTGGCTAAGAGAGTAAGATAAACTTTTTGATGTAGTTGAATGTCCGGAGGAACTAAATGTAAATCAAGTTGCTATGTATTTGACTGTTGGTGGGAAAACAATAAGGCGAAGTTAATGGATATGTTTAAAAGAGCGATGCGAGAGAAGTTCAACCCGCTACAAATGGGAAAAGATAAGTCAAATCAGTTTGCTCAGTTCGATATGGGTAGTTTGACTATTGATGACTACTAGCACAAGTTTATGCATTACATTAAATATTTTCCTTATGATGTACCCACCGAGGAAAAGAAAATGTAATGCTTTGAACTAGGATAATCTTTTGATTTTTTCTTGATAAAAGTGATCGTTATAACACGTTAAAGCTGATGTATAAACATGAAGCTCATATAGGGAATATTTTACGAAAAGAGAAGTAGAAGAAAAAGGTAAATGTTACCGAGAAGAGGAAGGAAATAGACAACAGAACACATGATGTGCTTGTTTTAGAGCACGTATTCACCCCCATTATAGTGTCCAGTCTCGCTGTTTTATATTGATCTTATACATATTTCGCTCGATCTTACCTTGCACTTTTCTCTGAGGTGTTTTAAGGTCATTTCAGTTGATTTCGGAGATTTCGAGGTCAAGTGGCGCAAGTTTGAGGCTTCGACAGTATCATCGAAGATGATGCATGCATATCGAAGCTTGAGCACGCATTTCAAGCAATTTACACAAGCCCAATTAAGTTAGAAAGCCTTCGGATACTTTAAAGACACATATTGCAATGAACTAAGGTTAATTCGACCGAAGCACTCATCTATTCGTTCGATTGGAAGTTCCCCGGTCAAAAAAGTTGGCTCAAAGTAACTTGAAAGTTCGAATCGGCAAGCATTTGGTCAAATGCAATGTGGTTTGGGAGAATGGCCCATCAATTTGGGCGAATGGACTTCAAAGATTAGTAGCAAGGCTCGAAACACATAGAAAATGCGGAATGCATAACCATTCGGTCGAAGGGGAGCCCTGTTCGGTCAAATGAAGCCTAAATTAGCGCGTTTTATTTTCTTCGCAAGCCTTGCCTTGTAGGTTATTTTAGGTCTTGTGTTCCTTTTGATCTTAGGCTATATATACCCCTTGTATTTGAATGTAAACCCTATGCTTACTTTGAGAGACTCCTTCTCAACTTAGAATATCAACTTTTTGTTGCTTTCTATTTTATTTATGCCCTAGTTTAGATTTTAAAGCTGCGTTCATTTATCTTAAAGCATTGTATTTTGGATTCTTCTTGTTCTTTCCTTTAATCTTTTGCTTTATGTAAGTTTTGTTTATCTTTATTACTTTTATGTCTTTCAATACTTCAGTTAATGCTTTCATTGGTTTCTTCACATTTGGTAGATTAGTTGTTGCATTTATTATTTTATTTGCTCTTCAATATTGCTTGCTATCATTTATTGCTTGCTTTATTGTTTCTTATTGGTTTGTTTCTAGATCTTTACGCCTTAAATTATACTTCTATTTAGTTTTTTTGTCTTTGTATTTCTAGCATGTGTGAGTAGTTTTCTTAGGGGTTTTGGCTTGGTGAAACCCAAGGTTTGGTCTTGTTCTTCATGTGTTAGGTTAGGGTTAAGGTTGTTGTTGATTGATTGATATTCGATGTGAATCTTGTCCCGCCACTCTTTAGAAGACATAGGACGATTATAGGTTGTTCGTGTGATTTATAGGGTCACAAATTTCCTCTCATCATCTAGAGTGTATCGATTGATTCTCGTTCGATCTTCCTTAACCTAGCTCCTCATGAGTTTATAGAGACCGACCTAGGGTGAATTCTTTCCATACCCATTTGTTTATCATCGATTATCATCGCTTTTATATTTTCTCTATTATTGCTTTTAGTGGTCTAGCTTATATACCCTTTCACTCTTTTAACATCCTTACATCAAGCCCATTGTCTTGCTAGTGTTGTCCTCGACGTACGATCCCAGACTTAATTCTACGCTAGTTGTGGCTGTATTAGTTTGTTATAGATATTGTTTGATTAGGGTCTAGTATTAATGACGTGCAAAAAACCCTTTATCAACACAAGATCACCGCTAGGCTTCTGTAAGAAGAAGCCAAAGACTTTTGGAGAATTTCAAGGAAATAGTGTGAATAGGAACTTTGGGTTTAGAGGACAAATGAGATCCGTTAAGCCATTTCTCAATAGGGTTGGCAAGGAAAGAAAGTATTTTCTAGAGGAGGTGTAAGAAAAACTATCCTAAGAAAGATTGTAAGGGAAATTTCTGCCATAAGAGGGCCACATGGAGTACGAGTGCTATTTAAACAAAGCAAATGGGAATCAACACTAGGGAGGATAACACTGGCAACAAAAATTAATATAAATTTGGAATACAATACAATTAGCAAACCGTAGGAGGTAATCATAGTAATAATAGTCATAGGTTTTAATGGCAGTTTAATCAGGGACAAGGCTTGATGAAAGGAAATCGGGTTGAAAATTTAGGAGATCAACGTGTGGGAAATCAGGGAGGAGGAATGAATGCACAATTGGCTGGTAGATGAGTATCTATGGTAAACTCAAAAGAGGCTTATTAGGCAGCAGATGTGGTTACAAGTATGCTCACCATCAGTTCCATATTTGTAAAGTATTGTTTCATTGGGGTGCCACTTGTTCTTTTCTTTCAAAAAGTAGAGTTGAAAATTTAAATTTAGAAATGTTTGAAAAAGTATCATATATTGTAGCGTTCCCATATGGGAAATCGTAAATTGTGATAGGTTATATAAGGATGTACCTTCGAATATTGAGAGAGTTATTTCTCCTAGCGATTTGTATGTGTTAGACATGAAGGGCGTAGATGTGATTTTGGGGATTTATTGGTTAGGAAGATATAAGGCTACAATTGAATGTAGAGAGCAAAGAGTATTATTGGTATGGCAACTTGGGGAAGACATTAGATATAGGAAGTACCTCAAGGGATCCTAGTGTCAGCCTTAGATTTACAAAAACTTGTGAGACGGAGACATCTCTTGTACTTGTGTTGCATCCGTTAGGAAGGAAAGAACAAGGTAGACCCTAACGATATTGTAGTAATGAGAAAATTCGCGGACGTGTGTCCTAAAGAAATTCCCAACATGCAACCTCAACGAGAAATCAAGATTACGATTGACTTGGTGCCTAAAACAGGTCCAATTTCAAAGGTTGCGTATCACATGGCCCCAAAGGAGATGAAGTAACTGAAGTCTCAACTTGAAGAGATGTCGGATAAGGGTTATATCCGACGAAATGTTTCACCATGAAACAACTTTTAGGACACGATATGGTCACTTCGAGTTCACCGTGAAGCCTTTTGGGCTAACCAATCCCTAGCCGCTTTTATATGTTTGATGAATCACGTTTTCAGTGCTTACATGGATAAGTTTGTGGTGGTCTTCATTATTGACATATAAGTTTATTCCACGGATTAGGTTGATCATGAGGAACACTTACGTTTAATTCTGCAAACTCTTTGAGAACACAAGTCGTACGCTAAGTTGTCAAAGTGTAAGTTTTGTTCGAAAGAGGTGCCGTTTTCGGGACATTTCTTTTCTAAAAAGGTGTTTTGGTAGATTCGACAAAGGTAAAGGCGTTGTGGAGTTGGTCGTCGCTAAGAATGTCACCGAAGTGCAAAGTTTCTAAGGCTTAGCTGTGTACTCAGCTTGTTAAAGTTTTTCACGTATTGCTCGACCTATGACTTCTCTGATAATGAAGGAGAAGAAATTTGAGTGGTCTGAGAAGTGTGAACACACCACACCTTCAAGACTTTCAAGGAAATGTTAACTACGACCCCTGTTCTTACTCTACTTGACCCTAAGTTGGATTATATGGTTACAGTGATACGTCAAAGAAGGGATTGGGATGTGTACTAACGCAACATCGCAAGGTGATCACTTATGCTTCACGACAATAGAAGTCGCACAAAGTTAACTATCCTACTGACGTCTTAGAATTGGCTGCTATTGTTTTCGCTCTTAAGATATTAAGCACAAAATCTACCTCAAAGCCTATTGTTCTTAAATGGTTTTTGTTTTTTCTTTACCGTGTTTTTGTGTTTGTATGTATTTGTTGCTGTTTTTTAGGGTTTGATTTTGTATGATTACTTCATAGGTTTGAAGTAAGTAACTACGAAGATAATTTTCATCAACCCAAATTTGAAGGTCGCTGATCCAAAGAGTTATAGCTTCTTTTAAGGGTTTAAGGTTGGTGATGGTCCTGTCGTTCATGTTATACTGCTTTATTTGTTGGGTTTTCTAATGACTGAATTCCGGCGCTGAGATGAATTTATACTTGGATTTTGTAGGTTTTATTAGTCAATTGATTTTTTCCTTCAAATCCTCTAATTATAAAATGTTTCAAAGAAATTAATACTATTAGTCGATGCACGATGAACAGTAATTCTATATTTTGTATAGTAATTTTTTCCTACTTTGCTTCCCTTTCCTCCTTTCCCACTTTCATTTCCCATTTTGTGTTTCCCCTTTCCTCCTTTCACTTACTTCATCTTTCCTCCTTTCCAATTTTCTCATCTTCTTTTTTTCCTTTTCCCGTGTGATTTATGTTCTGTTCTTCAGCGACTGATTTTTTGCGATGCATGTTAGTTTTTTTGATTGTTTCTTAGTTTTCTAGGTTGGATTGTGGTTGTTTTAGGTGAAAATAGGGTTTTGATTTTCTAGGGTTTAGATTCTAATTGTTGATATATTTGTGTTTCTCGCCTTGAAGGTCTTATCAAAATGGATGATTTGGTATTGCGCTTGATTTTGTCTTTCCTATTAGATTTATTTCTCAATTATGATTTTCAATTATAGTTTTATTTGATTGTGCCAAATTTCTGTTGTCGATCAATGTTTGTCGTTAACGTCATTCCATTACTGTTGTGGTAATGTGGAAATTGAATCATAGAAGCCTAATCTGACGATGAAATAAGCTCAGAGAATGTTTGATAATTCAATTCCTCAAAATTTCTTATGGTTTAATTAATTGTGATCTTTGTGATGTGATAAAAGTATTTCATGAAATTTTAATTGTGTTTTTATTGTGGCATTTGCAGATCAATGTCGCTAACTCTGCCACAGGGTGCCAAAAGAAGCTCGAAATAGATGACGAGCAAAAAATGTAAGTCTTCAAAGTCGTTCGCGTTTATGGCTATAAATGCTATATTTTGTATAGTAATTTTTTCGTTTCCGATCTGTTTTTCTGGGTATATGAGCAGTCAAAAGATTAATTTTGATTTACATAATAGAATTTTAATAGCTTATGTTTTGTAAAACAAATCTTAGTCTTTATTTTGTTTTTAACTGTTATTTACCTTTTTCATTAGTCTGAACAAGTTATAGCAACCAAAGAAGACATGCAGTCCCATTTCAATGTCATTTCCACCCCCGTCAACAATAGACCCCACCTTTCCGCCAACATTTGGCCTTGATTCATTTATATCCACCTATTCAAAAGCACATAACAAACTTACGTAAGATCAGATAAAGAGAAAGAGAGAGAGGAATTCATGGAGATTTTATCACTATTTTTTTTCCTCCTTTTTGATGATTATAATTGATAATTGATATGAACCCCAAACACAAGGCACTTCTCAAGTTAGAGATTTAACATGGGAGGATACAGATGAAAGTTTTAGTTGATATAAAATAAATGATCTTAGACCTCCAATCTTTAGAAGCTGGAGGGCAACGTTTTATGCAAACATTATTCATGAGGCAGTCTCGTTTCTTCATTAGTATTTTTTATAGATAGTGGCTTTCTTTGACTCCAAACCCATGAAGGTTATAGGTATAAATTCACTTCACTAGTGGAAAAAACGTTATTTGCTGCGGTTTTTTCCCCGTTATAGGCTGCGGTTTTGACCCGCATCATTTAGAGTAGCAGCAAATGAGAAAATATTATTGGCTGCGGTCATTAAAACCGCAGCCAATAGGCCATTTTCAAAACAAAAAAAAAAGTATTATTGCCTGCGGTCATTTGAAGGAACCGCAGCCTTTCATGGGTATTTTAGTTTTTTTTTTCATTTCGTTATGCAAGTTAATCCCATGAAAATCCAAGCTAATCAAAAAAATCAAATTTCCTGGTAAGAACACTAAGAACATAAAAAAACTCAAATTTCAAATACAAACGAAATGTAATGACCCCAGATCTGATAAGAACACTAATCAAAAAAATTAACAATTTACAATAACTTAAAAATCAAAAAATCAATTAAGAACACTAAGAACATAAAAAATTCCTCATGTTCGTATACATTAAGAACACTAAGAACAAATTACAATAAACAAATTACAATAAATTACACAAATACTTATTATTTCGTGAACAACAAAGATCTGAACCGCAAATGAACTAGAACAAAAAAATGAACAAAAATATCGTCAAAAATGAACCGCAAATGAACTGAATCTTCAAAAATATCTTCAAAAATGAACCGCAAATGAACTCGATTTTAACCGCCTTCAATGAACTCGATCTTCAAATGAACACAAAAATGTACTAATTCAAATGAACTCGATTTTTTCAGAAGGAAGAAGTAATTGAGAGGCGTATTTTTTCAGATGAACTCGATCTTCAAATGAACTCGATTTTTTCAGAAGGCAAAAGGAATTGAAGAGGCGTATTTTTTTTTTCAGAAGAGGTGCAAATTAAAGGTAGAAGGAAGAAGGAATTTCAGGAAGAAGAAAATTAAAATTTGTTGGGTTATTTTTAAAGAAGGAAAAGTAATTTTAGAAGTAAAAATTTTCAGAATACGGTGCAATTGAAGAGGAACTTTAGAAGGAAGGCACTATATAAATGACTCAACTAGGGTTTTTTTTATGGGCTGGGCTTGCATTGGTTTTAAAATTTGTTGGGTTATTTGCTGCGGTCTATAAGTATATTTTTTTTTTGGCGACATTTTTTTTTCTATTTTAAGCTGCGTCTTTGAACAACCGCAGCCTATGTCTCGCAGCAAATGGCTTTTTTTCCACTAGTGCTTCTATCTCTATTCCCCCCCCCCCCCCTCCTCTCTCTAGAGTAAAAAATATCTTAAGTGAAGATATCTTTGGGGATCGAACATTGAATAATAATATTTAGGACTACTACTTAAGAGTCTTCTCACAAGGTCTATATTGAAACTCATCTTTTAATATATACCTTCCTGTGTGTCAAAATCATGAGGTTGGGTTACAGGTTTTGATTGCTGAATGCTTGCAGCTTTTTTATTTTTATTTTTATTTCTTTTTTTGTGCGTAGTTGATTGATTTGGAAGTGTGTCAAAAGGACTTGAAGGGAGAGGGATGGAAGGATGAAATGAATGGGATGAAAATAACATTTTTTTTCCTTGCATAAGATGAAATCTTATACATGGTAAAACAATTTTTTTTTTCAAAGTGAAGATAACATTAATTTCATTTCCTTTCTGAAAAGTAATCTTATCAAAGTTATTACTTTTTTTTTATTTTGAAAACCAATATACCTCAAGCTATATTGATTTTCTTTAAAAACTCATTTATATTTGATGACTTTGATTACATTTGTTGATTTTTACTTGCCTATTTTCCTTGCAGATTCATATAGTGTGAGCGTGCCAAGAAAATTTGAAATGAGCTATAAATTTCTTGAGGTATATTGATTTCCATCCCCATTTGATTTTATATAGGTTTTGCATTCTTGAGGTTTTTAATTTTTGTTGTACTATGTGCTCAATTTTACACTACTACATAACTGGTTTTAGGCAACACCCAAAAGTATAACCTAAAGTGCTTAAAGTGTTACTATAAACCTAAGGTAATACTTTTTTGGGTGCTACATCTGGCGGTGTTGCATTTGCTCTTAGATAACACTTTTACATACATATGGTAACACTTTTAAAAGTGTTATTTTAAATAACTTTAAGTAACATTTTTTTTGCCTATGTATCATTTTGATAGTGTTACTTATCATTTCTTATGTAACACTTTTTTATAATTAGGTATCACTTTTTCATCTCATCAATTAAGCTATTGCAACATTTTTCAATAATGTATCACTTTGAACTACTTTATGTAACACTTTGTTGAGGATTAGGTAACATTTTTTCATATTAGGTAACACTTATTCATTCAATCAATTAAGCTAATGTAACATTTTAAAAAAAATATATAAGTTTTGCAATTGACTGTTGCTCGAAGGAATCAAACATGCAATCTGTGTGTCCTAGTGCCTCTGATATTGATTTGCACCCACTACCAACTGAGATGCATTATATTAATGATTTGTTTTTGAAATCAAATGTATATATTACCTGTTTGCAAACAACTATAAATACATATCACACTACATAATCTTAATCTAAATCATTCAAAGTAATATATCTTGGATAATTAATTGATAGTTGTAAATTTTGAAAAATTATTAGCCCTAGCTTGGATAATACATAAAATATTAAAAAATAGTTTGGGGCTGGTATTAATATTGTAAAAGTATTAAATTAACTAAAATTCAAAATTTATTTTGTCAATTTTGATTTAAAAATAAAAAAATAATAAATAAGTAAATAGTGTTCCAAATGGTTTAGTAATGTAAAAAGTATTAAATATTAATTAGTGTTACCAATTTTTAAAGTGTTACATATTAGTGTTACGAAATCTTAAAGTATTATATATTAGTGTTACCAATTATTAAAGTGTTACATACAAAGTGTTACAAATTTTAAAGTGTTACATATTAATGCTACCATATCTGAAAGTGTTATATATCAGTGGTACCAATTATTAAAAGTGTTACATACAAGTGTTACCAATTTTCAAGTGTTACATGTTAGTGCTATCAAAAGTGTTAAATATAAGTGTTACTAATTTTAAAAGTGTTACATGATTGTGTTACTTAAAAATAAAGTGTTACATAAGTGTTACCTAATATTTTTAAGAAGTTGGATGTCAAAATGTGTTACCAATATGTGAATTACCTAATGCTATGTTTGGGAATGACGATTTGATTGAAAAATATAGATTTGACTCAAAATTAGTGTTTGGCAAACACTAGAATTTCAAATTTGGATTTGAGTCAAATCCATAATTGTTATTAAAATGGTTTAAAGATGAGGATTTGAGAATGACCTCCCTAACCTTGTCATTCTCAAATTCTACATTCATGATTTCATAATTGAAAACATAAATTTGAAATGAAATGCTAGTTTCCAAACACAACCTAAAGTCATTTTTATTTTGTTTTTAAAAATGTGTAAAATAGTTGTTGAAATCGAATTATTTTGGCCACCTTCTTTGAGATGACTCTTTTCCATGGTAGCTATTTTTTTAAAAAAAAAATTTGCAATGCACAATGCAACTTATTATGAACCAAGTGACAATAAAAACCTTTATTTGAAGACTACTACATAATTGGCTTTAGGTAACACCCAAAAAGTATTACATAGAGTAATTAAAGTGTTACTATAGACCTAAGGTAACACTTTTTTAGGTGTTACATCTGTCTGTGTTACCTATTCTCTTAGGTAACACTTTTGCATGCCTATGGTAACACTTTTGCAAGTGTTACTTTAAATAATTTTAGGTAACACTTTTTTGCATATGTATCACTTTCATAGTGTTACTTATTATATTTTATGTAACACTTTTTAATTATTAGGTATCACTTTTTAATTTCATCAAGTAATATAATGTAACACTTTGCACTAATGTATCACTTTGGACTACTTTATGTAACACTTTGTTGAGGATTAGGTAATGTTACGGGGTCAAATTAGTATCCCGTAATTTATTTAGTCAAATCATAACCGCCACATAACTACCCGTTAACCCCACTTACATAAGCATGATTACCATGAATGAGGTAACCACCTCCACAATATTTCTATAAATACATCATTCATCTACATGATAAAGGTACACAATTCACCCTAATACAAAATTTACACTTATTACATCTATGATTCCCGGTCTGACTTAAGCATCGGAGTGCCCTTCCGGGACATAGGCCCCCGGGTTAGCTTTCCTTGTGGTTGCAGGAACACCCTACGCGGAGGTCAGATCATCTCAATTTTCTTAATTTAAAGGTACTTCCTATTTAAAGTCTCTTTTATAAATTTGACCGTTTCTTAACCGAAACAGTTTGGCGCCGTCTGTGGGGAAAGATACATAAAAGTCATGGCTTTCCAAATATATATAATAAATTTGTGCAAGGATACCCAATTTTGCGGCATATAAACTGTCTCATCATTTTTTTTCATCTGGTGGGTATACGTCAAGAACTGTAATGGAGTAATAATTTGGAGTATTTACTAGATCTTTTACTGGTTGAATTTTATGAAAAACCGTCAAAGTTATTATACAAATAGTCCTTTAAAATTTTCTTGCATTGTAATCTACCGTGAAATAACCGTGTTGGGGAAACATTGCCTTTTTAATAAATACTTGGAGAAGAAGCTAACCGTCTTGATTAATGGGTATAAATCAATTGAGTTAACAGAAGAATTCTTAAGAAAAATTCTTTTATATTGTTTTTGAAGGGTTCAAAAAATTTTTGTGATATCAATTTCATGATAATCATATAATTCATATTACTTATCTTGCTTTAATTAAGTATTGTCATGATCATGCATTCATGTTCGAGGGTTCCACTCTTGTATCGACTACAAAATATGGTGATCGTGTTTGTTCTTCGTGGATATAAAAATCAAATCTTATTACTTTTATTCATTCGATGTTGAAAGTCAGTTTGATGCACCTTCTTAAAGGATTATCGGATCCATAGAATGTTTCAAAACCAACTTTAACTGACTAAAAATTTTAGTCCTTATTTTGAAGTTCGGTTTGATGTACTATCTAAAGGATTAGATGACCCGTAGAACGTTTCCAAACTAAATTCTACTAAGTGATTTCGGTCTAAAAATATTGGTCCACATATTGCCCAATTCAATGTACTTGTTGGAACCATGTATGATCTGATAATGGTTCATCCTCTCTACATCAGGATCCCCGGATCACAACCCACAGTGATGACTGTAGTGGTTGGATCCAGGTGCGATCTGATTATGGTTCAAACTCTCTACATCAAGATCCCCGGATCACAACCCTCAGTGATGACTGTAGTGGTTGGATCCAGGTGCGATCTGATTATGGTTCAAATTCTCTACATCAGGATCCCCGGATCACAACCCTCAGTGATGACTGTAGTGGTTGGATCCAGGTGCGATCTGATTATGGTTCAAACTCTCTACATCAAGATCCCCGGATCACAACCCTCAGTGATGACTGTAGTGGTTGGATCCAGGTGCGATCTGATTATGGTTCAAACTCTCTACATCAGGATCCCCGGATCACAACCCACAGTGACGACTGTAGTGGTTGGATCCGAGTGCGATCTGATTATGGTTCAAACTCTCTACATCAGGATCCCCGGATCACAACCCACAGTGACGACTGTAGTGGTTGGATCCGAGTACGATCTGATTATGGTTCATACTCTCTACATCAGGATCCTCGGATCACAACCCACAGTGATGACTGTAGTGGTTGGATCCGGGTGCGATCTGATTATGGTTCAAACTCTCTACATCAGGATCCCCGGAAAACAACCCACAGTGACGACTGTAGTGGTTGGATCCGGGTGCGATCTGATTATGGTTCAAACTCTCTACATCGGATCCCAAGAAAACACCTACAGTAACAACTGTATTGGCTGGATCCGGGTATGATCCGATAATGGTTCAAACCATCCACTCGAGAACGAACCATTTGAGGTGACTCAATACATGGAGAAAAATCATCAGCGTCGCCTTCTAATGAAATGCTACATAAAGGATGCAAATCTTTGACTATTATTGACCGAGTGAAGAATATATTTTATCAATATGATGATCTTCATATGGCTATTCTTGCTTTTATTCATCAACGTATATCGGGTGTTTCGTATTTGTTATATTTATGGGTAATTATGAAAGGTGATCAAGTATGATATTGACATATATTAAAAGAATTATGTATTATATCTACGTGGGAATTCAACACTTCACCATTCTTATTATACTGGGTCTTACTTACACGTGGTTTTCCACGACGAATGTATAAAGTCATCCGAACTTTCATCTAATATGAAAGTCATCATTATTGTTGAAGTCCTAAAACAGGGGCTTTACTTATCATATTATGGAATCATCTCAGCTTTATGAAAGTCATCATTATTATTGAAGCCGCAAAACTTGGACTTTATTTGTCATATTATGGGATCATCAAAGCTTTCACTTAGTTTGAAAGTCATATTATTATTTAAGTCCCAAAATGATTGATTTTGGGCGATATTCATCTTCATTATTAAACTTTCACCTCGTTTGAAAGTGGGATCCGTGTGAGTGTCACCTAATTGATAACTCGGACTCTTATTTAGCCCCAAAACGAGTGATTTTGGGCGTATTTGTCAAAGTATTCATAGCGAATATCACCTAGCTTGATAGCTCGATCACTTATTCAATATTCAGTAATCAATATTCAGTATTCAGTATTCACTATTCAGTATTCATCAATGTTCAAAGGAATCACCTAGTTTGATTCCTTATCTAAGTCCCGGGTGATTGACGGCTGGGCAATGCGGACCTATGTCCGATCTATATTCATCAAGGCGGACCTATGTCCGATCAATATTCATCTTCAAAGGATTAACCTAGTTTGATTCCTTATCTAAGTCCCGGGTGATTGACGGCTGGGCAATGCGGACCTATGTCCGATCTATATTCATCAAGGCGGACCTATGTCCGATCAATATTCATCTTCAAAGGATTCACCTAGTTTGATTCCTTATCTAAGTCCCGGGTGATTGACGGCTGGGCAATGCAGACCTATGTCTGATCTATATTCATCAAGGCGGACCTATGTCCGATCAATATTCATCTTCGAAGGATTCACTAGTATGATTCCTTATCTAAGTCCCGGGTGATTGACGGCTGGGCAATGCGGACCTATGTCCGATCAATATTCAGCAATGCGGACCTATGTCCGATCCATATTCATCAATGCGGACCTATGTCCGATCAATATTCATCTTCAAAGGCTTCACATAGTATGACTCCTTATCTAAGTCCCAGGTGATTGACTGCTGGGCTATATCATTACATCACGCTCAAATACCGAATTATCTTATCGGGCTCTAAGGCTACATATTTATTATTCATGGGGCTTCAACCAAGCATGGACTCATCGAGGTATATTTATTTTCCGCATAAAGACTGATGCCCTCGCTACATAAAATTACCTCCTCTATTACTCTTCATGCGTGGGGCTAATGTTACGGGGTCAAATTAGTATCCCGTAATTTATTTAGTCAAATCATAACCGCCACATAACTACCCGTTAACCCCACTAACATAAGCATGATTACCATGAATGAGGTAACCACCTCCACAATATTTCTATAAATACATCATTCATCTACATGATAAAGATACACAATTCTACCCTAATACAAAATTTACACTTATTACATCTATGATTCCCGGTCTGACTTAAGCATCGGAGTGCCCTTCCGGGACATAGGCCCCCGGGTTAGCTTTCCTTGTGGTTGCAGGAACACCCTACGCGGAGGTCAGATCATCTCAATTTTCTTAATTTAAAGGTACTTCCTACTTAAAGTCTCTTTTATAAATTTGACCGTTTCTTAACCGAAACAGGTAACATTTTTTTTCATATTAGGTAACACTTTTTCATTTAATCAATTAAGCTAATGTAGCACTTTATGATTATGTATCACTAATAATAATAATAATAATAATAATAATAATAATAATAATAATAATAATAATAATAATAATAATAATAATAATAATAATAATAATAATAATAATAATATAATAATAATAATAATAATAATAATAATAATAATAATAATAATATATAATATGTTCGTAAGAACTTGATTATACAACTAAAATGTTCAAAATATATCTATATATGTTCGTAAGAACTTGATTACTCCACTAAAATATACAAAATATATCTATATATGTTCGTAAGAACTTGATTATACAACTAAAATACAAAATATGGTATAAAACTAATAATCTCTTATTGCTCTTTCTCATTGTGATCTATGTGTGATTCTTGCTCGCATGCAGCTTCATCATCACTAATAGGATTTGTTTCCATTCTCCCCTCTTGAACCTGTATCATATCATTGAAATTAAAGATCATATCAAAAACACTATAAGATAAACTCTATAAGTGACAAAACAAACATTGCTCGATAACATTTAATAAACCACAACAAAACCAAACCAAATAAGCCTACAAAACAAACAATCCACAAAACTAAAAAAAAATACCTAACCAACTAAATTTAATTATAAATTTACAGAAATTTTGGCAGCACCTCCTTTGTATTTTGAACTATATCCATATTTTAAAAATGATACTTCCATCACGGAATAACAACCAACTATGTGACATGTCATTCCTCGTTAATATTTAAATAGACGTCGACCAAAAAATTTCAAGATTATTTCATTCTAATTGAGCCAGGAGAACCATTGATTTAACTTGACCCGCCTTTGTTTCAATACCTTGTTTCTCTCTTACTTGAACCTCACATTATGTTTGACCTTGTGGTGGAACTCTCCCTGAGTCGTTCTTTATTGCTTTGGTGAGTCGCCATGGAACTTTCTCCTAAAGTTTAAACCTTAAAAACAAGGAAAAATTACCCAGAATAATACGACCTTTCACTGATTTTCCAAGAATAATACGAACTTTCAATTAACCACCAATAATACGAACTTTGACATGCATTTTCCGCTGGCATACATGACCTATTTATAACCGGTAGTATAAGTCTTTTTTTGACCATTGCTCAGCAAGTTTCAACTGGTAGTACGAACTTTCAATTAACCACCAATAATACGAGATGAAACCTGCTGAGCAACGGTCAAAAAAAAGACTTATACTACCGGCTATAAATAGGTCATGTATGCCAGCGGAAAATGCATGTCAAAGTTCGTATTATTGGTGGTTAATTGAAAGTTCGTATTATTCTTGGAAAATAAGTAAAAGGTCGTATTATTCTAGGTAATTTTTCCTAAAAACAACGACATTGATAAATGTTAATTAATTGATCAAGAACGGTAACCTATTATAATTCACAGGTATAATCAAATAAGATTTCACCTGTGAAACAATGAATTTGCACTTTTTTTCTTGATCTCATGTGCATCTTCTTCATTGGAATGATTCTGCTCACTATCTTCAGCGGGTGCATACTCATCATCAAGAACATTATCTTGTGATCGAATCCTCCTTTGAACTTCACATTGCTTTTTACCTTGTGGTGGAACTCTCCCTTGTGGAACCAGCTTTGAGAGTCGTTTTTTATTGCTTTGCTGACTCGCCAATGAACTTTCAATCATGTCAATAAGAACACCCAACTCCGCAAGTAAACTCACTAGTATAGGTCTGTCAAAAATATAAATAGAACAAAATGAAAATCCAAGGACTACCTTAAAGAGTAGAACTGAAGATCAAACATGAGTATCACGTGACCGGTAGAAATATGCAATCCTTTATCGCCATTTCAGATTTTCAATTTCTCACTTCACTCTCAAAGCTATTGGAATTGTCAAAAAGAATAATACAAAGGAGGAAATTTAATTAGGGTTGTTTTTCCCTTTTGCGGTGCTGCGATATATAAATATAATTTTAAATACTATCAGGAAAAATGTATGCCATGGATACACAAGGCAGTAACACATCAGCATAAATCAAAAACTAATTGAAAAATCAGAAGCTCAAGTTAAATTTGTGTTGAGTGACAAGCAAAATACAAGGAAACTTGAGGAAAAGAACTAATGATGAAGCCTGCGAGCAATTAGTTCACAATCTAGAGGCTAACAAGCAATAAGCACATATCAATGGCGGAAAACGGATGCAAACTTTATTCGATAAAGAAATGCAGAAAAGCGCAATGTACTTTCAAATTCCATATTTTACAGAAGAGTTAAAATCAATAGGCAACGGTTCTGTTTAGTGCGCAAATCAGAAGAGTTTTTTGTGTATGAGTGCACTGCGCAATGCAGCAGCAGCAGCGTAGGTACTAGTTCAATATGTGTATTTAGCAGGTTGTTGTGCAATATCAGTAGATCATTGAAGACAGCAGATCAGTACACTAGCTAGATTAGTCTTGAGCATAGATCAGCAGCAACAACTATATGCAGCATGTGTGCAACCAATTCAGAATATGGTGGTCCAAAGTTATTTTGTTGGACAACATCACCACAAAAATCTGTATATAGTTTCATCAACATTAATAGAAGACCAAGTTCAACTAAAAATCACAATATACATGTTGTGGAGACATGATCAACTCAGTCTGAAGAGGACTAAATCATTAAAAAACACTACAAAAAAACATGAGTATGTTCGATAGAAAAACACGGAGTTTATCCACGCTTTATAGCGTCGAAATTTTTTTTTCGACGCTTCATAATAAGCGTCAAAAAAAGAGCGTTACAAATCTTCGACGCTTGTTTTTCGACGGTTTTTTGCGTAGAAAAAACATGTTTTTTGACGCTTTACTTGTTGGACACATTAGTTGCTTTGTACATAATAAAGCTTCGAAAACATTTTTTAAGCGTCTAAAAACTGTAAAAGTTTTTCCAACGCTTATAAGCGTCTAAAAATTATATCAGTTTTTCCATCGCTTATAAGCGTCTAAAAACTGTAACAGTTTTACCAGCGCTTATAAGCGTTGAAAAAGTAACGTATACTAAAATAAAAATGGTTAATATAAAAGGTAATATACTATTTTATTCACATCAATCTTATAACCCTACTTGATGCCAAGATCATAAAAATACATATTTAAAGTACTATACAAAAAAATAATGAATTTATTCGCTAAATAGTATTGTCAACAATTTACATAGATGATCCAAAAATTCCAAATTATTAGTTTGGATGTGAAATTAACATCAACAAAAAAAAATTGATAAAAAACAAGTATTACAACTTCAAAAGTAACTTCCACATCACAAAAATCATAAGGCTGAGCGACATGAGGATTGTGAGACTATATAAAGTACGTACATTAATCTTCCGCAACCTACATCAGTAATAGTCATAGTTATTACAAATTACAACAATTACGATTCATGATACAGAAGTGGGCATAAGAAGAAGTCATACTTACACATAATTCATCAAGATTAGTATCATCATCATGGTGAAATGTAGGTGGGTATTCAAATCTATTAGATACGTAGAAGCTGATGTAAAGCACAACAATCCAACCTAAAAACTTTCATCATCCCCATTAGAAAAGTAAAGTATATCCACCACTAGTCAATCAACCACATCAACAATAAACAACTAGAACTAGCAAAGGCAAAACTTTCTAAGAAAAATCTGCTCATATCTCATTATCAAAGTAAACATCATAAGCAGTGTTCTTCAAGAGGATACTTTCCTTCACATACTATAAATCTTTCATAGTTGATAGAAGAAGCTCAATTTAACCAGAATGAATCAAAAGAATCTTGGTTGATTACCGATTAAGTCTTGTATCTACTATTAGTTATCCTGATATTGATTTGCAAATCGATAACTATTATTAACACTAATTAGGGCAAAACAATGACTTAGTAACCAGCAAGAAAATATCAATATCTCACAGTAATATTAGTAGAAAAAACTTATACCTCTCAACCACCACCACCACCACCAAGAACGTACGGTATCCCACCTCAAGTAATGCATTACCTCTTGAAGAGTTGTATTAAATTGACACGAAGGCTAATCGGTACATGTGATATTTCTGCAATTCCTTCTGCTGAAGCTTTCTTCAGCTGGAGAAAACTACAAATATAACAAAAAACTTCACATTTTGGGAAGAATTGCATATTATTTGAATACCATTTGAACCTCTTTTTCTTGCAATTTTTATAATAATGGCAAGGTTCAGAAACATCATAGTTATTATAGTAGCAGAATTGGATATTATTTGAATCACGTTTTGGGCATTTTAGTTGTTCTTGTTCTGGAAATTCTAGTTGTTTTAGTTGTGGAAATACTAACAATAATGATGCATCTTACATATGGCAAATTGGCTATGTTTCTTCAAAAACTAAAAAAACAACAATCATTAATCATCGCTTACCGAGTGCATACAACACCATCTCGATTCCGATATCTATACTCATTCCATAAGTTATGTGGTTCTTCGAAACCTACAGGCAAAAAAATGAAAAATGGGGAAAACATGTTCTATGGGAGATTTTTTTTTTTTTTGAAAAATCCAAATACAATTAAAGTCAATTTCAAAAGTTACTGAACTATAGAAGGATAAATAAAATTGAAATGTACAATATCAGTCGCAAAAAAAAAAAATTCAATCTAGGCAAGAATTTCTTTGAATTGAATTAGGGCTTTCGAACAGACCTTGAGGCCGAAGGATTTCAGGAAGCAGCCAATTCTTCAATTCAGAATTAAGAGATTTGTCTTGAATTGGGTTAGGATTATATGTCATGGATTATAGAAGAATTCGAAAGGGGGGGTTTGGGAGAAGAATTGTAAATGACGGCTGAACAATTGGGATTTGGGAATTAGGGTTATTGGCAACAAGAACATTTTTAACTATATTATATTATATTTGATTAAGAGAGGGAAAGTTTTCGCCTCTTTTACTTCAAAATTTTCATGTTTTGGACGCTTTTTTTTCAACCGTCTAAAAGCTCAGCATTTTCTAATTATTTTTTAGACAGTTTAATTTGCGTCTAAATACTCTACGTTTTGTTGTTGTGAAAATTAAGTTTGCAATTCAAATGCATGTATTCTCAATCATCATTTAACTAAGTGAAAAGAAGCGATACCCAATTTAGAACCTTCTAGCACCATAACTTAACAACACACTTGAAAAAGAAACAAGAATACGATAAAGAAGAAGGTATACCTTGCAATTACTTTGTTTTTAAAACAATTGTGTCGGTGACAAGAAAAAGATGATAGAAACCAGATTCTTTTACAGAAAACAAGAATTACTCTAATTTACAATCGAATTGGAAAATTAACAAAATATCATCAAATAGATATTGAAAAGAGAAATTTCATACCATAGAAGTTAAGGGGATCGATGAAGGACGCGATGACCGATGACCAGTCGGTGAGCATGTGAGCCGGTGAGTGGAGAAGTTGTATGTTGGGCTTTGATCGAGAGAAGGGGAGGGAGCATGGGCCATTGTTTAATTAAGCAACTTCAATTTTGGGATTTAGAGTAGATTAGATTTTTTTTTCAACCGTCATAAAGAATTGATTTTATTTAAAAAATTTATTTTAGTTTATCTTAAGGATTTAGATTATTTTATTATTTTCCCGCTTGATTTTTTTAATTACTATAAGTAATATATTCAAATCAAATTCTTTTAATATTATTCATTTTTTTATTAGTTGGTGTAAATTTTTAAAAATTAATTAGATCTGATATCTTTTTTAAAAAAACATATTTTGGGTAATTAATATTTAATATACATATACAAGAAACTTAAGTCAAAACTAATTATTTTGAAATTTTAATTTATAGATTAAAAAAAACAAAAACAAAATTTCAGTAGAAAAGTGTTACAAGTGTGTTACTAGTATAAAATGCAAATTTGACAGTGTTATCAATTTTTAGGTGTTACACAATAATGTTACTAAATTGTAAAGTGTTACACATTAGTGTTACCAATTTTCAAAGTGTTACATGTTAGTGTTACTAATTTTTAAAGTGTTACATATTAGTGTTACGAAATGCATAAGTGTTACATATTAGTGTTACCAAATTTAAAAGTGCTACATATTAGTGTTACTTATCTAAAAAGTGTTACATGATTGTGTTACTTAAAGATAAAGTGTTACAAAAGTGTTACCTAATATTTTCTAAATGCTAGAAATCAAAAAGTGTTGCCTAATATTTTCTAAAAAGTGTTACATCGATCATTTGATTGAATTATTGTTTGTTTGTTTATGATTTTTGTCTACAAGATTTTATTAGTCTCTTTTTGGATAAGTGGTTTCATGTTATTTGCACATTAAGCACTAAAATTACGTGAAACCATTTATATGAATGCATTATGCTTATTGGTATGTAAATCCAGATGTGTTAAAGGATTTCAAAGCATATTTGTATGTAAAATTTTCGATAAGCACAGTTTGTTAATTTTTTATTAGTTTAGATTATTGTATCAATTTCCTCATATTTTGTGGGTTTGTTGGGTGAGGATTTGAGGGTAATTTAGAGATGGTAATGGTTTGGAATTTGGATGCAGAAAGGTGTTGTGGAGATGGTGGTTGGATACTCGGTCTTAAGTCTTAACCTTTTTTGCAATATCACTTAGATAACACATGAAACATACAATAAGCACATTGGGAAATTTTGATCTAAGCAGGATTGGAATTGGAAGGGTGGCCTCCGCAACCCCCAATTTATGATATTTTGTGAAATTTTAAGGCTTTAAATGCTATGCTTCTTCTTCTACTTGGAACCCTAGATGTTATTGTGACACCCCGTAATTTTTATAGAATATTCGATTTTAAAATAAATTAATAATAGTCAATCTTTATTAAAATAAATTAAAATAAATTAATAATTTTTTATCATCATTGAGTAGTTAATCTTTAATCATAATTATACATGTGTGATAAAAGTAGATCATGGCATTAAATCACATAATTAGTTGATTGACAAAAAAAAAATAATAATAAATCACATAATTGTTTATCATCATTTTAGGAGGAATTTGGAGGGGTTTGTAACTCCCTCTTAAGTGTGTATTATGACACTTTTAAGAGGGGAGTTAGGGGAGCTTAAAGGGTGTGGCTTTCCTATAAAAACCACTCTTATGCAAGAATGTTCCACTTTTTGTCATTTGCTTTTGCCTCAAAGAGTTTCTTTCTTTTTCTTTTCTCTCTTCTTAATTTCAGTTCTCACAAAAAAAAAAAAAAAAAAAACTTTGTGTTCATCCAAATTCCAAATCAAGGGTAAGTGAAATCTAAGAGTTAATATTAGATTTTTACTTTTAAAGTAAATTATATTTTATATTTTATATATGATGATGTCCTATGACTTCTAGGAGGATTGAATATTTTTTTATGTAAGTTTTTATTCATATGATCCTTTAACAAAATTGATTTGTTAAAAGGGTTAAGTCAAAATTTTATAAAATCCTTCATTGATTTATATTCTTTAACAAAATTCAAATTTGATATAAGAATAAAACCTATTTTTAATATTTAAATAAATTTGTTTCATGATCTAAATTTCCCTAGCAAAATTTCAATTTGCTAGAAGAAATTTAAAGGTGTGGATTAAGTGAAATAAGTATGTATGATTTCATAAGTTCCTTAACAAAATTTGATTTGTTTAAGGGATTGAATTTGTTTATATGTATAATTAGATTCAAAGGGTTATTTTGGTTTATGATCCTCTACAAAATTCAATTTGTGAGAAGATCAAGTATTTAATTCCATTATTTTAATTTATTAATTTTAAAGTGTGTTGAGTGGTCTTGTGTATGAGAATGTTTTAGTTAATGGTTTTGTGTTTTGATGATGGAAGAATTTATGTGTGAGATAATATTGTATGTGGGTGGAAATGTTAAGTGATTGTGTGATAAGAAATATACATTGTGTTGTTTTGTGATTTAGTTTTTATTAGTTTTCTTGACTTTGAGTTATAAATTGGATATTTATAATTCGGATAATAAATATATGAAATAATAATTAAGTGACACGAACTTTCCGGACAGCAATAGCTGCCTCGGTGTGGCGCCTCATTTTTTTTATGTGGGGTGCGTTTCGTTGTAGTTTTGTTCAACCGATATGTTAAAAGTCGTTTAAACGCTTAAAATAATTAAAAATAGTAAATGAATTTTAGAAATTATAAAAATTGGTGTCCAAGGTAATCGATGCGTTCTGGACGCAGTGGTGAAGTCGGATTTTTCATTTGAATTTTCTAAACTGTTCAAATTGGCGGTTTAAGTTTCTGGTCAAATGTGGAATTTTAACTATTAGGAATTTGATGAAATCAATTAAAGTTACCAAGTCTAATTGATATTTTAGTGGTATGGAATGAGTTAAAAGTGTAAACACGTTCTCTTACGTGTTCGTTTTGTGTGTGTGTTGTTTAGGACCTCGATTCATAAGAGGGTGAAATTCCTGTAGTGCTTGAACATCGTTGTTGCCGTGCTTAAAGGTACACGCTTAGACCATACATTATATGTGGTTGTGCAAGTAATGTTGTTTCATTCTTGATTATTGCATTGTGACTCACATAAGGATTAGACACCTCAAATAATTTGAAAGAAGTTTAACTTGGAATTTGAGGATGGATGCTTTGGTTATCTCAAAGGGGTTAATAAATTGGAATGGATTATATAATTTTGTTCCCATGGCAGTTTTGGATCATTACGGTCACCATGGGGGTATGCATACTTTAACCTTTGACGACCCGAACAGGACGGGCAACGTCTTAGGTCGGTGGTTGCCTTGGGATTAGCTCTCCCAAGTGTATTCCTCCAAATGAATTGGATTATTACTTGGATGACCCGAATAGGACGGGCAACGTTTCAAGTTGGGGATTTTTGAATAAATTTATTAGAGCCTTTGCATGCTAGGGTGAACACATTGCTTGTATTCCACTTGTTGATTTTATGTATGTTGTCTCTGACGTGTATTGGATTGTTCTTTGGAACTTGCTATTTGTTGTCGATCGACGACTAGCAGGTTGATTGCAGGTGGGGACTGGAGTGAGGTTTCAAGTTAGGACCATATCATCCAAGACCGCGTTTATGTAATAATAATTATAAGTAGAAAATAATTTACATCTATGAAATGGAACTTAGTGTAGTTTATTTTTGTCATTTCGTTATGTTGTTTTAATGTGTCATGGAGGCCATTGGGTTCTCAAGTTGTATTATGGAACTATTATAGTCTCGTCGCTACCGTATGTTTTATTTTTCCGCTTAGTTACATTCCTTTATCGATGGAACGTTGACGATCTTGGATGGAATTTTACCCAATAAGTGTCCAGTTGTGAACCGGAGTCATATTTTCATATGGTTTTTCGGGTCACTTGAGCCGGACCGTTACAATTCATTGCTTGTATTCCACTTGTTGATTTTATGTATGTTGTCTCTGACGTGTATTGGATTGTTCTTTGGAACTTGCTATTTGTTGTCGATCGACGACTAGCAGGTTGATTGCAGGTGGGGACTGGAGTGAGGTTTCAAGTTAGGACCATATCATCCAAGACCGCGTTTATGTAATAATAATTATAAGTAGAAAATAATTTACATCTATGAAATGGAACTTAGTGTAGTTTATTTTTGTCATTTCGTTATGTTGTTTTAATGTGTCATGGAGGCCATTGGGTTCTCAAGTTGTATTATGGAACTATTATAGTCTCGTCGCTACCGTATGTTTTATTTTTCCGCTTAGTTACATTCCTTTATCGATGGAACGTTGACGATCTTGGATGGAATTTTACCCAATAAGTGTCCAGTTGTGAACCGGAGTCATATTTTCATATGGTTTTTCGGGTCACTTGAGCCGGACCGTTACAATTGGTATCAGAGCCAACGTTCCCTTAGAGGTAAAGGAATACTTGACGTTAGCAGAGAGAGTTGGGGTATGACTAATGTGTTATAAAATGGCTGTATGTAGATTACTCTTATTGTGATGTGTTTTGGGGTATGTTTGGGAGGGGACCGTTAGGATCTTATAGTAGTATAGGTGACCTCGGTTATCAATAATCTTTTAATTACCTTCTGTTTTATACATATGTTCAGGATTATGGACAAAGAAAAGGCCCCAATGAACCCACACACCCCTAACCAAACTAGCGAAGTATCGAGGTTTGACCCGGAGACTGCATGGAGGGAGGTTTTGAATAATGATATTTGGAAAATAAGAGGTGCTGAGAGCATCCAAGATTATAAGGCAAGGATGCAAATGATAAAGACTAAAGTTGATAGGGTATGTTCTGACCTAGAGTTGGATCTTGATAAGTTACATCATTTACCCAAGTCAAGGAAAAGGGTAGAAGTAACCCAGGGAGAGCCTAGTGGAGTTAACTTCCAAGATGGACCCTTAGAAGGGGAGGGGTATGACGGGGACGAAGAAGAAGACCCCGATGAGGAGGAGGAAATGGAAGAGGAAGAACCCTACGAAGAGGTAGAGCCCATGGAGGAGGGAGAACTCCACATAAAGGAGGAATCTGATGTAGTTATGGAGTAGATAGGGGATGATTACTTATCTGACCTTCCACTAGTGGAACCCAGGGTTCAGGCTGGGAATGTTTTTGAGATGTGGGAGCCTAAAAGGGAATCACTTAGCCCTATGGAAAATACTAGTGAAGATGAGAGAGAAGATTGGGGATCGCACTATGACCTGTATAGATTTAGGGTTGAGATTGGAAGGAACTGTCAGATGAGGAGGATCCCGAAGAGGAAGAGGAAGAGTTACCAACAAGCCACTCGATGAATAGCGACTGGGAATTGAAAGGAGAATATACGAGTTCCAGCACCGGGGACGATGGGAATGACGAAGATTTTGATATTACAATTTATGATGAGTCTGCTGACATTATGGATGCTTGGCGTTAAACGCTTAATTTATTTTTATAATTTCTTTTTGTTACCTTTTAAGTTGTCCTCTTCTTCTAATAATATAAACGCTTAGCGTGAGTTTGTTATAATTTGATAAGAAATATCAATAAAGTATTATGTTGAGTTGTTTTTTTTTATATATTCTTTTCTTCTTTTCTTTGTTTGGTTAGTTATGCATGATATATTGGAGTGATTTTAATATCTGCATTAATTATATATATATTTTTTTAATTTTAGACAAATGTATGTATGTGCGACTATTCTATAAACATTAAAGTTATTACATGAACCTTTTTTCCTTCAAAACTATGGGATCTTAGGATACTTTAGTGATTAGTGATTAGTACCACAAGTGAGATCCTTGTTTAAACAGGCCTCTAAAATGAGCAAGAGGATTAGCCAGAGCAAACCATCTCCTTTTGATGGTAAAGGAGAACCATCAGAGCTGGAACACTAGTTAAGAGAACTTGACAAACCTTTTGATGTAGTAGAGTGTCCAGAAGAATTGAAAGTTAATCAGGCGGCATTTTATTGACTGGGGAAGCTGATTATTGGTGGGCAAATAGTAAGGCAGGGTTATTGGAGCAAGTTGAGGGGCTTTTTGATTGAGATATGTTTAAAAGGGCTATGCGGGAGAAGTTTTACCCTCTACACGTGAGAAAGGACAAGTCGAATGAGTTTTCCCGATTTGAAATGGGTAGTGTGACTGTTGATGCATACTACCACAAGTTCATGGAGTACATCAAATATTGTCCAGATGATGTACCCACTGAAGAGAAGAAAATGCAACGCTATAAACTGGGATTATCTTTTGATATTCAAAAGCATATCGAAAGTGATCGCTACAGCACGTTAGAGCAAATGTATAAGCGTGCAGCTAAGGTAAGGAATATTTTACGGAAAAAAAAAGAAAAGGAGAAGAGTAGTTTTACAGAGAAGAGGAAGGAATTAGTAAGTCAAAACCTCCGGAACACCTGAAGGTTTCTATTTGAAGAAACCAAAGATCGTTGGTGGCTTCCAATGGGACAGTTCTAGTGTGAGTGCTGGATATAGGGGGGAAGCAAGACCTGTAAAACCTTTGCTATATCGGGATAGAAAGGAAAGAAAGTACTTATGCAGGAGTTGTAAGAAAAACCACCCCGAAAAGGATTGCGAAAGGAATTTAGTTGAATGTAATTTCTGTCACAAGAAGGGACATAGGGAGTATGAGTGCTACATAAAGAAAGGAAGTAAGAATCGACCGCTAGGGGAACAACACCGACCCCAACACCAGATTAGTTTTGGAAGACAAGGCAATCGACCAACTGGGGGAGATCATCACGGTAACAATGGTCAGAGATTCCAACGACAGTTTAATGGGGGCAAGTCCGGTTAGATGGCCATTGGGTTGAGGGTTCAGGAATACCACGAATGGGAAACCAAGGGGGAGGAATAAACGCACAGCCGGCTGGTGGACGGGTATCTGCGGTCAGTTCAAGGGAAGCTGACCAGGCGACGGAGGTGGTTACAGGTACGTTCACCATCCATTCTATAGCTGTTAATGTATTGTTTGATTCGGGTGCAACTTGTTCATTTCTGGTAAGGAGTAAAGTAGAAGAACTGAATTTAGAAACTTTTGAAAAAGTATCATATACCATGGTGGTTCCTTCGGGGAAATTATATACTTGCGATAGGTTATATAAAGATGTGCCTTTGAAGATAGGGAAAGTTGTTTTTCCTAGTAATCTATACGTGTTAGATATGGAGGGTCTGGAGGTAATTTTGGGAATGGATTGGTTAGGAAGATATAAAGCCACCATTGAATGTAGAGAGCAAATAGTGTTGTTGGTAGGTCCACGTGGGGAAAACGTTAGATATAGAAAATTTTCTAAAGGGCCTAAAACAAACTTAGTGTCGACCTTGGAGTTACAAAGACTTGTGAGGCAAGGACATCCTTTGTAAATGTGCCATATCATATAGGAAGGAAAGAAGGGTTGGACCCTAATGATGTCGCGGTGGTGAACGAGTTCGTAGACGTTTTCCCTGATGAAATTCCCGGTATGCCAGCGCAAAGAGAAATCGATTTTACGATAGACTTGGCGCCCGGAACGGGACCAATTTCAAAGGTCCTATACCGCATGGCACCAAAAGAGATGGAGGAATTGAAGTCTCAGCTCGAGGAATTGTTGAATAAGGGTTATATATCCGACCAAGTGTTTCACCTTAGGGCGCTCTGGTGTTGTTCGTAAGGAAGAAGGACGGCAGTTTGAGGTTGTGTATTGATTATAGGGAGCTAAATAAAGTGACCGTTAAGAACAAATACCCGTTACCTCGGATACATGATCTGTTCGATCAATTGAAGGGAGCTGGGATATTTTCGAAAATTGATTTAAGGTCGGGTTATCTTCAATTGAGAATCGCTGAGGGGGATATACATAAAACAGCTTTTAGGACACGTTACGGGCATTATGAGTTACCGTGATGCCTTTTAGGTTGACAAATGCTCCAGCAGCATTTATGTGTTTGATGAACCAAGTGTTTAGCGCGTACTTCGATAAATTCGTGGTTGTCTTTATTGATGATATACTCGTCTATTCAAAAGACCGAGTTGAACATTAGGAACATTTACGTTTAGTTCTGCAGACCCTGCGGGAGAATAAATTGCACGCTAAATTTCGAAGTGTGAATTCTGGTTGGAAAAGGTATCATTTTTGGGCCATTTTGTTTCTAAGGAGGGAGTTTCGATGGACCCCATAAAAGTAGAGGCAGTTCGAAACTGGTCATCACCGAAGTACGAAGTTATTTGCTTTGGATGGAATTGAAGAGTTGCATCGAGACTTTGCTCGGCTAAACTTGGAGGTAGTGCGTACAGGTGAATTAAATGAATGTCTGAGTGCCTTAGTTATTCGGCCTTCATCTTTCGAGGAGATTATGAATTCTCAGGATAAAGACCCGTACTTGTTGAAATTAAAGGAACAGGATCGGGAAGGAAAAGCAGAGGGATTCTTGGTTCACGAAGATGGAAGCTTGAGGTTTAAGGGTCTTTGGTGTTTACCGACGGGGGAAGAATCTTTGAAGGAACGCATCTTGGATGAAGCGCATTTGTACGAAATTTTCAGTTCATCCAGTCGGTGATAAGATGTATCAAGATCTTAAGTCGATGTTCTGCTGGTCGGGAATGAAAAAGGATATTGCAGAATATGTATCGCGCTGTTTGACATGTTAAAAGGTTAAGAGTGAACATAAAAGACCCGGAGGTTTACTACAACCCTTAGAGATTCCAGTGTGGAAATGGGATGATATTTCTATGGATTTTGTTGTGGGATTACCTCGAACGAAGGCAGGGAATGATGCTTTGTGGGTGATAGTTGACCGTTTGACTAAATCGGCATGTTTCATTCCTGTGAACTGTCGCCGGGAGATGGAGCAATTAGCTCGAGCTTATATTAAGTATGTTGTGCGGTATCACGGTGTGCCCCGTACCATTGTGTCCGATATAGATATCCGGTATCTGTCAAAATTTTGGCAAACCTTACAACAAGCAATGGGTACTACGTTGTTGTATAGTACATCGTTTCATCCACAGACAGACAGGCAAACAGAACGAACGAATCATATTTTAGAAGATATGTTGCGCGCGATTACCATGGAGTGGCAAGGGTCATGGGATGAACATTTGGATTTGGTCGAATTTTCTAACAACAACAGCTATCAGGCCTCGATTCAGATGGCTCCCTTCGAGGCTTTGTATGGGCATCGTTGTCTTAGTCTAGTTTATTGGGATGATTTCACCGAAGCGGTGACTTTAGGACCAGATTTGCTCTTCCAAATGACTGAGAAAGTTAGGGTGTTTCAGGATTGTTTGAAGGCGGCTCAGAATCGTCAAAAGTCTTCTGTTGATTTGAAGCGACGACCAACGGAGCTCGTCGTGGGGGAACAAGTGTTGCTTCGCGTGTCGCCCATGCGTGGAGTGGTACGTTTTGGTGCTCGTGGAAAGTTGAGCCCTCGATACATCGGCCCATATGAAATTTTGGAACGTGTTGGTAAAGTGGCGTATCGGCTGGATCTTCAAAATTCCTTAGAAAAGGTCCATGATGTGTTTCTTGTGTCTCAGTTAAAGCGGTATCATGCAGCTGCCTCTCATGTCTTAGATCCCGAACCTTAGGAAATAGATCCATCTTTGACCTTTTCTAAGCGACCGGTTTGAATTTTAGACAAGAAGGTTCGTAGTACACGACGAAAAGATATTTCTATGGTCAAAGTTCTGTGGTTAAATCACGAGCGCGAGGCAACTACCTGGGAAACCGAAAACTCTCTGCGGGAAAAGTACCCTCACCTCTTTCAGGTTAGTCGCGTTACGGGGACGTAACTTCTTTAAGGGGGGTAGAGGGCGATAGGAATTTCGCGCGAGTAATAAACTACTTTGACCTGCTATTGTTGTGTTTTTGATAGTAAAAACTTCTTTGACTTGCAATGTTGTGTTTTAAGTCGTTTTGTGTTTGTATGTACAGTGTCGTGTTGTATACTGGTCAGTTTCATGCAAGTTACGAGGGCGTAACTTCTTTTAAGGGGGGTAGTCTGTGACACCCCGTAATTTTTATAGAATATTCGATTTTAAAATAAATTAATAATAGTCAATCTTTATTAAAATAAATTAAAATAAATTAATAATTTTTTATCATCATTGAGTAGTTAATCTTTAATCATAATTATACATGTGTGATAAAAGTAGATCATGGCATTAAATCACATAATTAGTTGATTGACAAAAAAAAAATAATAATAAATCACATAATTGTTTATCATCATTTTAGGAGGAATTTGGAGGGGTTTGTAACTCCCTCTTAAGTGTGTATTATGACACTTTTAAGAGGGGAGTTAGGGGAGCTTAAAGGGTGTGGCTTTCCTATAAAAACCACTCTTATGCAAGAATGTTCCACTTTTTGTCATTTGCTTTTGCCTCAAAGAGTTTCTTTCTTTTTCTTTTCTCTCTTCTTAATTTCAGTTCTCACAAAAAAAAAAAAAAAAAAAAAAAAAAAAAAAAAAAAACTTTGTGTTCATCCAAATTCCAAATCAAGGGTAAGTGAAATCTAAGAGTTAATATTAGATTTTTACTTTTAAAGTAAATTATATTTTATATTTTATATATGATGATGTCCTATGACTTCTAGGAGGATTGAATATTTTTTTATGTAAGTTTTTATTCATATGATCCTTTAACAAAATTGATTTGTTAAAAGGGTTAAGTCAAAATTTTATAAAATCCTTCATTGATTTATATTCTTTAACAAAATTCAAATTTGATATAAGAATAAAACCTATTTTTAATATTTAAATAAATTTGTTTCATGATCTAAATTTCCCTAGCAAAATTTCAATTTGCTAGAAGAAATTTAAAGGTGTGGATTAAGTGAAATAAGTATGTATGATTTCATAAGTTCCTTAACAAAATTTGATTTGTTTAAGGGATTGAATTTGTTTATATGTATAATTAGATTCAAAGGGTTATTTTGGTTTATGATCCTCTACAAAATTCAATTTGTGAGAAGATCAAGTATTTAATTCCATTATTTTAATTTATTAATTTTAAAGTGTGTTGAGTGGTCTTGTGTATGAGAATGTTTTAGTTAATGGTTTTGTGTTTTGATGATGGAAGAATTTATGTGTGAGATAATATTGTATGTGGGTGGAAATGTTAAGTGATTGTGTGATAAGAAATATACATTGTGTTGTTTTGTGATTTAGTTTTTATTAGTTTTCTTGACTTTGAGTTATAAATTGGATATTTATAATTCGGATAATAAATATATGAAATAATAATTAAGTGACACGAACTTTCCGGACAGCAATAGCTGCCTCGGTGTGGCGCCTCATTTTTTTTATGTGGGGTGCGTTTCGTTGTAGTTTTGTTCAACCGATATGTTAAAAGTCGTTTAAACGCTTAAAATAATTAAAAATAGTAAATGAATTTTAGAAATTATAAAAATTGGTGTCCAAGGTAATCGATGCGTTCTGGACGCAGTGGTGAAGTCGGATTTTTCATTTGAATTTTCTAAACTGTTCAAATTGGCGGTTTAAGTTTCTGGTCAAATGTGGAATTTTAACTATTAGGAATTTGATGAAATCAATTAAAGTTACCAAGTCTAATTGATATTTTAGTGGTATGGAATGAGTTAAAAGTGTAAACACGTTCTCTTACGTGTTCGTTTTGTGTGTGTGTTGTTTAGGACCTCGATTCATAAGAGGGTGAAATTCCTGTAGTGCTTGAACATCGTTGTTGCCGTGCTTAAAGGTACACGCTTAGACCATACATTATATGTGGTTGTGCAAGTAATGTTGTTTCATTCTTGATTATTGCATTGTGACTCACATAAGGATTAGACACCTCAAATAATTTGAAAGAAGTTTAACTTGGAATTTGAGGATGGATGCTTTGGTTATCTCAAAGGGGTTAATAAATTGGAATGGATTATATAATTTTGTTCCCATGGCAGTTTTGGATCATTACGGTCACCATGGGGGTATGCATACTTTAACCTTTGACGACCCGAACAGGACGGGCAACGTCTTAGGTCGGTGGTTGCCTTGGGATTAGCTCTCCCAAGTGTATTCCTCCAAATGAATTGGATTATTACTTGGATGACCCGAATAGGACGGGCAACGTTTCAAGTTGGGGATTTTTGAATAAATTTATTAGAGCCTTTGCATGCTAGGGTGAACACATTGCTTGTATTCCACTTGTTGATTTTATGTATGTTGTCTCTGACGTGTATTGGATTGTTCTTTGGAACTTGCTATTTGTTGTCGATCGACGACTAGCAGGTTGATTGCAGGTGGGGACTGGAGTGAGGTTTCAAGTTAGGACCATATCATCCAAGACCGCGTTTATGTAATAATAATTATAAGTAGAAAATAATTTACATCTATGAAATGGAACTTAGTGTAGTTTATTTTTGTCATTTCGTTATGTTGTTTTAATGTGTCATGGAGGCCATTGGGTTCTCAAGTTGTATTATGGAACTATTATAGTCTCGTCGCTACCGTATGTTTTATTTTTCCGCTTAGTTACATTCCTTTATCGATGGAACGTTGACGATCTTGGATGGAATTTTACCCAATAAGTGTCCAGTTGTGAACCGGAGTCATATTTTCATATGGTTTTTCGGGTCACTTGAGCCGGACCGTTACAGTTATACTGTTGTTTGATATTCTTTTAACATGTCACAAGGGCAATTCTTTTGTTTAGTTGCTTGAAAGATTCATAACATCCCACGGCTTGTTTGGTTAGTGATACTAAATTGTGGTAATGGGAATGATTTATAGTATAAAATTTCATCAAAACTTTCATGTCATTCCCATGGTAATGAAACTTTGATCGCAAAAAAGTTATTTTGTTCACAAATTTCCATTACCACCTAATACCACCTCTTTCATTAGTAATACATTGGAATGAATTTTATGAACAAAATGAGATCATTGAAGGTTGTCATGCATGGCCATCAAGGTATAGCCAAGAGATTTTTCAACCAAATACACTAATTTTTCATTTCCATTACCGCGATTTATTACCACCTACCAAACGGGCCGCCAAAACGGGCCGCCAGGGTTTCTAACATTCTATGTTTGTAGCATTGACTATTTGGATTCCACGTACAACACCCTTCTGATTCTCATTAGTGAATGTGTAATGGTAACTTTTGAGTAATAAGGTTGATTTTTTCTTTAGTGATATTTATATGTAAAAGTTTCGGTAAGCACGATAGTTTCGAATTTCGATCCATGCTAATTTTCATAAACTAATAATCGTCTAATTGTATGTTATAATTGAGAACTGGGTTCTTTCAGATAAGATCATAAGTTTGATTTCGTCACTACTTCTAGTCTTCACATTCCCTCTACTTGACTATACTAAAAATATACTAAAAAAATTCTAACATGTAATTTGTATTTGTAAATTTTGATAGGCAGGAACAAGTGGATACGCTAATCTTTAATGCCCAGGTCTTGTGCAGGTGTCCCCGGCTATCGCTGTAATACAAGAACATAAATTAAAGAAACTTCGTTAAAAAAAATGTCTCACATTAAAAAAAAAATTAAAAAAATAAGATAAAAAAATGAAAACCCAAAAATTTAGGAAAAGTTTTAAAAATAAAAAAAATTAAAAAAAAAACTTAAATTAACAATTTTCTCACGGATACCTTTTTAAAAATACAAATTATATTAACAATTTAATTTAACGCGGTTAACTTTTTTTAAAAAAATTATATTAAAAATTAACTTTCTACTTCCTTCTCCACTTCTTAAAATAACTTCTCATTTAACTCCATCATCGTTCCCACTCTTTCTCTAATTCTATTAGCTATCTCTCTCTAGTACTGATAAACCAAACTGTTTTTCATATTTGATATTTCATTAGTTTTCTCTCTTCTCCTATTAATTCTTTTTCTCTCATTAACCATTTTTCTTTCTTTACACCTATTATCAATTCCTTTTTCTCCTTTATAGTATTTTCAATCTTTAGATATCCTATCTACAAATTACAAACAAAAAATTATAATTCAAACTTCAAGTTCGTAAAAGAAGTTTGATAAAGCATACATTTATATTCTAGACTCATTTCACAAGATAATTCTCGATGTCCATCTATTTAGAATTATTCCGTTAGTATTATGTGCTAATAAGTGATATTAACTTGTTTAAATGTGTTGCATGATTTTGTATGATACTATGTTTTATATATTTAATTCTCAAATTGATAGTTACTATTATATTTTTTTTTTGTCAAACTTTGAATTTATAATTGTTATTTTGATAAATAATGGATATTATTATTTTAATAACAAAAATGATACGGTTTAAATTTGAAAGAAAAATACTTATCTTATTATTTTATGGAAGTTATACTATTATTTCAATGATGGTTTTAGAAGACGATTTGAGTCGAAAGAGAATTACGCATGATATTGATTGTTGTTGTCACCAATTGATGTTAAGAAGGTGATTTAACAAATGAGATTTTAGTTGGATATTTCTGAAATATATATTTATTGGAAAATTTATGATCATTGCATAAAATGTATAATGTAATGTTTGGCAATATTTTATGTGCTCGCGACTAATTATTAAAATATATTAAACCATGTAAAGTGTAACACGATGGGAATGAAGCTCTTATATTTGTTGTGATCCAAATATAAGAGTGATGAACTGGTTGCCCTGTTTGGTTAGTATTGCTGCCGACAAGTTAATATTTCTATTATTATTTTTGATGCTCGATATGATGTTTGGTCTTCCTTCTATTTGTTGTGATCCAAGTAGAAGGGGTGTGCACACTAGAGTTACCTGAGACTACTCTGCTGGCCTTGATGAATTATTTGGGGTGACGACCTCTTGATGAAGTAGGTATAGTGGTCACTAATGGAAAAAACGTCATAGGCTGCGCATCAAATGCTTTGGTTTTAAAAATACGCAGCAAATAACAAAAAAAAATTGATACAAGATTATTTGCTGCGGTTCTTGCTTTGACCGCAACAAATGACCTAAAAAAATTGGAACTTCATTATTTAATGCGGTTTAGTGCCTTGACCGCAGCCTTTGTAATAAACCCTAAGTGTCCTTCTCTCACTTTAAAAACCCCGCCTCTTAAAAACCCTAGACTTAATGTTCTTCAACTTCTCGAAGCGTTTTTTTTATATACTTCCTCCAAGTTCTACCTCTCATTTTCATTTGATTCTTCCTCCAAGCTAAGTTCCACCTCTCATTCTTCCTCCAAGCGTTTTATAAATTTCATTATTTCTTTTGGTTAATGTTTGGTAGATGATGCAGATAATAAAGTCGATGAAGAACAAGTTGAAGAACATTAAGAGCAAAGTTGCAGATAATGTAAGTTGAAGAACAAGATGCAGATGAACTTTATCATTTTCGTTTAATATAGAATGAACATTTTATTATTGTTAATGTAGTCTGTATTATCATTTTCGTTTTTCTTTTTTCATTTTCATTTTCGTTTAATACAGAATGAACAAGATGCAGATGAACAAGATGTAGATGAACTTTATCATTTTCGTTTTTCATAGATCTTAATTGGGTCTGTATTATTATTATTCTCGAAGAAGAAGACGATTGTTTCATTTGCTTTAAACACTTGCAGCTACGTTTTTCATTTGGTTTTCATAGTTCATAGATTTCATTCATCCATGGCATAAACGAAATGAAAAAAAAGGGGAAGTAAAGGTTGCGGTTTTTTGGAACCGCAGCAAATAAGTGTTTTTGATTTTTTAAAAACGGACTATAGGTTGCGGTTTTTAGAACCGCAGCAAATAAGTTTGTTGCATTTGCTGCCAAGGTTGTTAGGATCGGGATTCTACGTAGGATCGTTTAGGGGGTAGGATCGAAATTGGTAGAATCGGATCGTAGGATCGTGTGATCATACAAATATGCATTAATATGCTATAGATAACTAATTTTCAATTGTATTTGTTCTTTTTTATGTTTTAAGGTTTAAATTAACACTTATTTGACTTTAACTATTAAGTTTTGTAAAAGATACCTTTAATAATCATTTTTAAAATGCGAATCAAGAAAACTTGAATTTTAGTCATATTGATATAATTGTTTAGATATATACATATATATACATAAGTAAAATGAGGTTTATATGAAATTTTTATACGATTGAATTTGAAACTACACTTGTAGGATCGGATCGTAAGATCGTAGAATCGTAGAATCGTGTTATGTTCCAACCACTCAAATCATGGAGCTAAGTAGGATCGTATGGTTCTACCAATTTAAGATCCTACCTACGATCCGGATTGGTCGCCTAATTTTGGATCGTAAGATCGTAGAATTGTTGATCAGGATCGAGATTCTGATAACCATGTTTGCTGCTATTACTAATGATGTGGTTAAAAACCGCAACCTATATTGGCCTAAAAATCGCAGGCTTTAACTTTTTTCCACTAGTGGGTAAAGCCTCGGCCTACTAGCGTTCTCATTCCCTCAAATT
Organism: Amaranthus palmeri; assembly: GCA_019776075.1. Classification (NCBI taxonomy): domain Eukaryota; kingdom Viridiplantae; phylum Streptophyta; class Magnoliopsida; order Caryophyllales; family Amaranthaceae; genus Amaranthus; species Amaranthus palmeri. The sequence goes on from JAAKBH010000362.1 coordinate 455,350, forward strand.
AAAATTGGATATATGTGTTGTCATTATTAACTATCAAACTAATCAATTAGTTTATGTGAATTTATATTGTTTATACAAATTGAAGTTTAACCATTTATATATTATTTTCTAAAATTATTTTCGATTCAATTATATTTTATTTTCTTAAATTATTTTCAAACTTAACTGTTTTATGGGATGGAGTTAGAATTACTCAGTTTTTCTGATTTTTGGAAGTTTTTCTTTGTTTTTCTTGTATTCTTATATTTGCAGGTTATTGATCGCGTGGGGATCGTATAGTGACGTTCACCTAAAAAAAAAGTTTTATTAGTAGTCACGTCTCAGTTAAAACTTCACTTCAGTTGTAAAAATTGTGTAGATCTTAAATTGTATACAATTATTTTATATAGTTGTTTAGCCTTATATTTATTCCTTATTAGGGATAGTTGTGGCGGTAACGCTTCCGTGATTAGGCTTTGGTTTATGTTTTTCCTTAAAAATCCTTATTAAAATTTGGCCCAATTATGGGGGTGTTTGTTACACATTGACCATGACTAATATTATTATTATGATAGTGCACTCTACGTTAATTGTATAATATTATGATTATGGAAAAAACAACTATCAAGTTGTCACATTCAGGGCCGGCCCTGAGTTTTCGGGGGCCCGGGGCAAAATATATTTTGTGGGGCCCTAATTATATATAAAAAATTTTATGTCACGAAAGAAAAGTGTATACGACTTAATATAGAATATATAATATAAAATCAGATAAAAATATTCCTACGAACATTTTTTTATGCAAAAAATTACTAATAACAGTGTCGAAATCAAGAGACTTAGTCATATTTTAATATCTTCAACGTTTTGGCATCATATTATTAATTCTCAATAAATTAAAAAATTATATTAGAGACTCCTCTTAAAAATATTACTCTTACTGAAATTGTAATGATATGACATCAATGGAGACCTATAACTTCAAAAATTTTAACAAAATTAACACAATATTACTAAGATAACACAAAATTATAAATTATAATCCTCTTTCAATTTTTAAAAGAGAATACATGTAATTTATTGAATTGTGACAATAAAGAAAATTAAAAAAAAGTCCTAATCTTAACGCATGTATTTTTTTATGAATTTTATGTATTTTTTTTAGTTTTATTGTAATTTTTATAGCAAATATGGGGCCTCTATTTTAAAGGGTTTTCTAACTTTTGGGAGTGGGCCCTGGGCGCAGGCCCACTTCGCCCCCTCACTAGGCCGGCCCTGGTCACATTTGTTGCTACCAAGTGATCTTTCCTTTAAAATTTATTTCAATGTTGAAGTAGTTTTCCTTATTTGGATTTGGCTAATTCTCTAAAAACTTGTGGTTTATTGTGGATTTGTTTTTATTTTTTTGTCAAATGATGAGTGGAATAATTGAGGAGAGAAAGCAATCAGAACGTTGTTTGGAGTCTAGGAAAGATGTGATGATATCAAGAACATTATCGTTTGATTTTTCTGAGAAATCAGACTCTTCATCAAAATGCTATTGTGTGGTGAGTGGCCAAGGAACAATTAAAGTGCAAGAGAAATCAAAGTAACAGTGGTGTAATTACTGATAGCCAACTGTTAGATGATTAAGAAGGCGGAGTTGAAATTATTATGTATCGTAATAATAAATTGGTTTTCAATAAATCTCAAGTATGGTTTTATTAGTCTTTTATTGTTTTTGGTTTGGGTTAGATTTAATTTTTAACTTTTAAGTTGTCTTTGTTTTGCATTTAAGTTATTTTAATATTGTCATATTTTGATTTAGTAATGTTTTTTATTAGGCTCAATTCAATCTTAGTCATTTGAAGTTTTTGCTTTGAATTGGACTTTATATATGATGTTTGTGTTTAGAAAAAGGGATGAAGTGATTGTTCCCAATATTACGAAAACTTTATTGGGGATGTGTTTGATTTGAATAATGATTTTTATTTTTGTTAGTTTTGTATTTTCTAATGAACAATAGCTACACAACAACGATAACAATGTCAAACTCTTAATCTCAAAAGGACTTATTCTTATTTTTTAAGGAAGTGACTAAGTTTTATCGGGCTCGTATACTTCACCATATTGCTCATTCTTATCCTTTATTTCTTTATTTGTGTTTGGGAGCGACATTGAGCGACGAAACTCACGACAAAAGTTGTCTAATTAACAAACTATACTAATTATGTCAAATTTTAGTTGAGGATATTGCAAACTAAGCTTTCTAAATCGTCCTCTACAAACTATACTAATTTAAGCTTGCATCAATCCTTTTCACTTTGTATATTCACACAAAAAAGAAAATCTTGGACAATTCCAAATGGTAAATTTAAGTTTTTGACTTTTCTTTGTGGTAGACAATTATTTTTTAATCCACATGGTGATCCCGAGCTTTTAACTTTAGACAAAATGTTAAGTTCTTTGTTAAATTAAGTACTTATTTCGACCAAATTTTTGAATAATTACGCCTTAAGGGGTATAATCAGGGCGTTTGCTCTTGTGAAAAAAAGGTCGTTATTAACGTAAATTTAACAAAAATCTTAAGTTTTTGCATATCAAGTCAAAAAGATAGAAGCTTAGGGGGTAACCATGCAGATTCGAAAAATATTTGTCCACCACGTAAAAAAGCCAAATACTCAGGATTACTACGTAAAATTTTCCCAAAAATCTTTATAAAAGTCTGAGCATTCACAACTATCATACATATATTCGCTGATTATTTTAGCATTTTATTTACTTAAATATTTTGACATTGACATATTGTTGTTTGAAGAGCTAATGAGTCAAGGTGCATGAGTCAGGTCTCTATTGGGTCATCGGGTCTGATTTGAACACCTCCATTTCATACACTATTATTTACAACAACAAACTATTTTAGTAATGAGACAGCAACACATTGACATTCGAATATTTTCATCGTATTATTGTAAAAAGTAATTTAGAAAATTACATTATAAAGTATAGTAATGTAACTTGGGAGACCGTGTGTGTCCACAACTAGTAAGCATAAAATAGATTTAAAAAAATCCATGATATTACTAATATACCTTCAAGTTAAAATGATTTTAAATAAAAAAGCCCTAATTTTGACCTAAGTCGATTCTTGCTCTTCAGTCTTCACCTTTCTGCCTTGCTCGCTGGTCGACATCTTCATCTTCGCCATTCTCCTTCTGCCTTGCTGATCGAGCCAGGTATGTTCTTCTCCTTCTTTTCTTCCTTTTTCTTTTTTTTTTCTCTTTTCATTTTGTCGGTGTTCGAATGTCGCCAGCCGTTTTCTTTTTTTTCTCTTTCCTTTTTTCGAGTGTCGCCAACCATCTCCTTCTGATTTTCTTTTTTCACTTTTTTCTTCTGATTTTCTGTCGTGTATAGCTGTAGCCAGCCATTTCCTTTTTTTTTTTTACTTCTCCAGTTCTTCTTATGAGAGTACTCTATATTTTCTAGTGTTACCTTTTTATCTTTTAACGTTATTTTGTTATTATTATTTGTTATTGTTATTTACATTATGTTTAACTAGTGTAATTGTTTGAGTAATTGTTGATTATTATTTTTTTATAGCTTGAATTTTGAACAAAATTAGTGTAATTGTGTGAGTAATTGTTGATTATTATTTTTTTATAGCTTGAATTTTGAACAAAACTAGTGTAATTATGTGAGTAATTGTTGATTATTATTTTTTTATAGCTTGAATTTTGAACAAAACTTGTGAAATTATGTGAGTAATTGTTGATTATCATTTTTGTTATAGCTTGAACAAAACTAGACTATGTTATGTGCTAAAGTAGTGTTTATTTTACTTCTATGTTATTTTAATATGAAATTCATGTTGCTTTAAGTATCAAATATGTTTTAAAATTGATTTTGGAGCTTTTTAGCGAAATTGTGTGCCTCGCATACAAAAAGCCCGCGCCTCGCACCTTGGAATATAGGACCTTTTGCGCCTCGGTGCGCCTCACGCCTCTTAAAACTAAGATTGATTTAGCCAATTAGTAATTCAATTGACAATTGATTTAAAGGCGACAATTAACAATTTTTTAGTCAACTAAAAATAATTCTAAAAATATTCTGGAGTGATCTGCACGGGTAATCATAATTTAATATGGCAAGGAATTGTCTTGAAATTGGCTGATTTTGGTCGGGTAAGATGATTTATTTGTGGTCAATTGTAATAATTGTAATATAGCAAGAAACTTATTTGAAGACAATTGTAATAATTGTAGCTAGTCAACCAAGAATACTTCTCAAAATACTAACCCGTGTAGTAATTGTAATATGACAAGAAACATATTTGAAGGCAATTGTAATAATTGTGATAAATGCGCTGAATAATTTTTAAGATAAGTGTTTTCGGTGGGAAACAAATCATTGTGGTAGTGACACGTGTCACATTAAGATATTGTTTTAGTATAGTTTATGATTGGTTATTTCTGGTATTTTCTCTTTTTTCATCCAGAGAAAAATGCAATGAGTGCAGTCAATATCACAAATGTTTCCATCTTGGATAATCCAGCTCCCTTTCTCAACCCGTTTCAATTTGAAATTTCCTATGAGTGCCTGGTTCCTCTTAAAGATGGTAAGTTCTCCCATATTTATCGACTTAAATGTACAAGTGTTTGACTTTTAATCTCCATTGATCTATTCTTGTTGATCATTTGTCACTATAGCCAAAACCGAAAGCTAGTTTAGGAAACTGGAAATGTTTATTTTAGAACTGAAAATGAATGTGTGTGCTATGTGCAAGGAAATCTATCTGTAGGGAAAGTAGCTTTTGCTTAATGCTTATTGCTTCTGTGCAATTAAGATATATTTGTTATTGGGTAGTTTGGTAACCATATGCTTTAGTGTGTGTGCTGTGTATAAGAGCTTACGATAGATGAATCAAGAATGAACATAATCAGTTATAAGGTATGCCCTATGGCATAACGGGTGTACTGCATACAGTTCTTTCAAGAGGTTTACTCCTTAATTCTCACAACATGAGCTTTAATTAAACTAGAATTATGTTATGATTTCCTCTTTTTGTAAATTGATGTTAATTTCTATAATAGGGAAAAGAGATTTCCTTGATGTCCTTAATGTCATTGCAAATTGTGGTCTAAACTGTGTAATTTCTTCCCAAATTTTGATTTTGTCTTGTGTAAATTGTTATGTTAATACAATGCCGAATTAGTCTATCTAAAGTTAGGAGACAAATTATGTTCCAATGCCGATTTTACCTCTTATGTAGACCATGATTTAGCAATATGTTGATGTGAGAGACTTTTTCTTCCATTAGCGTTCTCATATTGCTAAACATTTAACAAAGAATGGATTTTGAGAGACTTTTTCTTCCATTAGCCTTATACTGAAAACATTTAACAAAGAATGGATTTTTTGATGGTACCATATTCTAGACTAACCTTTACTAGTGTATTATTTTGTTTTGTAGCTAAGACAATTTAATCATATATTGAACATAAGCTACCTTATTAAGAAAGGACTAATATGTAGCAAAAATGTATTAATGAAACTTTTTCTTCTATTGCGGCTGATGATAATGTTGTCACTAGCAACTGTGCATGAATGCACTTGGTAAACAAGACACATTCATTATTGATGTTTAATAAATATTGTCATGTGATTAGTGTCCTTTGAATCTTTTGTTTATGTGGAAATTTTAGGATATACCTTAAGCCTTTTGATTAGTTTAGGTGACTATGTTATTGCCCCAAAATGATGTCTTCAATATACTCCCTCCAATTCATCTTACTTGTCCACTTTGTGTGGACACGAAAAATAAGAATGGGGTGGTAGTGAGGTATTTTAAGTGATTATAATAATTGAAAAGGTGGTATTGGAGTATTTTAAGTGAATATAATAATTGAAAAGGTGGTAGTGGGGTATTTTAAGTGATTATTATAATTGAAAAGGTGGTAAGTGGGGTATTATTAAATAATATAAGTTGGGGTAGTTGGGGGTATTTAAGTAAAAATCTATGCCAAAAATATAAAGTGGACAATTAAAGAGACTTTACCAAATAAGGAAAGTGGACAAGTAAGATGAATCGGAGGGAGTATATGTTATAAGTTATAGTTCATATTACTTGAGGTCGATTAGGATAGTAGGTTAGTTTTTGACATGTTGGAAGAAAGTTTATAACTTTAAAGGTATCATATGACTTATTTGGGAGAAATAGCTACACTATGTTTTCTTGTCCGTGTTTGATACACGTTCGAGAGTTTGGCATGGAAAATGCTTGAAATGATAGGGTCTAGGGAAAATGTCTAAATTTTGGAAATGAACATGGACACTGATTTGACTATAAATCTATTTAAAAATATATTTTATAACAATAAATATTGATTTTTCTTATTTTTTTCTATCCTTTATTATTTTAAAATTTCATATTTCTAATTTTTATTTTATATCTAATTTTTCCTTTCAAAAATTAGATATAAAATAAAAATTAGAAATATGAAATTTTAAAATAATAAAATAATGTCTAAATAACTATAGCAAAGGGTTGCTTGAGAAGGGTTTAACATGTAAAGGAAATGAAAGTACAAAAAATAAGTAAATTCGAGAAGACATGGGCATTAAAGGCATCATAAGAGTTATAGTTTCATGCTATCAGAATGAGAGGAAAGGATAAAAATTAGAATAAGAAGACATCTTACTGCTCCTTCACATGCAATACCTATATCTTTATCTTTTCTTCCCACCTTTACGAATAGTTCAAGATTTTTTATGATGTTTGAGGAGGCAATACATGAAGTGTCCAAGTTTAACCTTAGTTTTAAGAGGCCCGAGGCGCAAAAGTTACTTTTTTTCGAGGCGCGAGGCGGAGGCGCGGGCTTTTTGTATGCAAGGCGCTCAATTTTGTTAAAATCCTCCAAAATCAATTTAAAGCATATTTAATACTTTAAACAACATGAAATTTATATTAAAATAACATAAAAGTAAGATAAAGTCATATGATAAGTCGATAACATAGTCTAGAGTTAACAAAAGAAATAAAATTAAAAAAATTAAAACATAGAAAAAAATAAAGAAAGCAAACTATGAGATTGAGTTTTGGGTGACACACTGACACCATTAAAAAACACTAAAAATCTAAATCGGAATCATCGTCCTTGTAATATAAACAATAACAATAAATAATAAAAAAAATAATAATTAACAAGTTACTCATACACTTAGACATAGTAACACGACTCACATGATGTAAACAATAACAATAAATAATAAAAAAATAACAATAAAATAACATTAAAAAATAATACTAAAATGATGAACAAACCTGCCTTGCTATTGAAATCTAACATAAACTGATAAAAATGAATATCGACATAACATTGGTAAACGAAAAATAGAGCAGCAGGGCCGACAACAGGCAAAGATGGAGAAAGGAGGAGAAAGAAAAAAATCCAGAGGAGAAAAGAGAATAATGCGAATTGAAAGAAGCAGGCGTAGTTCCATAAAGGAGAAAGGAGAAGAAAGGAAAGAGAAAGAAGAAAAGAGAAGAAAGAACCCAGGAAGAAGAACATACCTGGAGCAGCCGAGTAACAGCCAAACTGGCTTGGAGCGGTAGCAACGGAGTCGAAATTTGTTCACAGGGAAGATGAAGCAACTAAATCTTGGGTTTTTTTCTTCTGAATATCTTTTTCACTCAATGTTGAATTCTTTCTAGGGAAAAATTTAAGGGTTTTTTCTTACACATCACTAATGAAGGGTATATTAGTAAAAGGAATGGGTATTTTTAAACCTATTAAAGGTTTATTTGAAAAAGAGCTTCAGGGTCAAAAGGCGCTCGAGGCACATGAGGCGTGAGGCGCTCGAGGCGCAGGTGAGGCGCGCCTTTTGCCTCGCCTTCTTGTATGTGCTGCGCCTGGAGTCCATGAAGCGTTTTGGTTGGAGCCTCGGTGCGCCTTGCGCCTGCTTTTTTAAACAAAGAGCTTAACATTTGGAGTTGGACACGTCTCTCGTATTTGTGTTTGTGTTGTGTTATGTCGACACAGGTACAAGACTTTTGAAGTGTAAGAACCCATCAGAAAATATTCTATCCAAGAATTTCAGTGGAATTAGACTTTCGAAGGAAAAGTAAGTATCTAAATATTCAACCAATAAAACAAAAAGACACAAATAGAGAGGTTATTGAGAAAGCCTTCTCTTTCTCTTCCCTCTTGTAGTTTTTGCCGTGTAGGGCTTCCCTCCTATGAGAAGAGGAAGGAGAACCTCACACGAACAAATTCCATAAGCGTTGTGGTGACCATCTCTCTATAGTTGAAGGCCATCAATATGGAACCCAAAGTTAACACATTTTGAACTAGTGGCAGAGCTAGAGGATAAAAAGGCAAATATGGCATTGCTTGGTAAGAACTTGCGAGAAGCAAAGGTAATCTATATTCAAGCAGTGGATCTCGTGGTATAAGCAACAATATTAGAAATTTGTACACTAGAAGGGCGGTTTGTAATGGGATGGAATGGTGATCGAAGCAGTTGTGAAAAACCTTTAAATAAGACTTGAATCTTTAGGGTCCCATGGATTTCATAGCAACTAAGTAAAAAGGCAAAGATAGCAACCACCCTTGGCAAGTTTATTGCATCGAAGGCCGCTAAGAAGCTAGATGATAGAAAAATTTGGGCACACGCGGAATATGTAATAGAACCCAAATGATATTAAATAAATTTCAAACCTAGTTTAATCTAGGTATTTCTTTATTCTAGATATTTCTTACAATTTTGTACAAAGTATTTAGTCCAAAGTAGTTAGTACAAAGTATCTAGGTCCTTGTATTTTTTTCATATTAATTTCTAATACACCCCTTAATATGAAAAATCTTGTATACATTATTTTGAGTTAATGCTCGTGTCACCAACACATCCCAATCTCATAGCTCGACTATGCTTCCATTGATAACCTTGTTACCAATATACAACGGTCCTCTTATATCTTCTTATTGTTGGTACCCTTGTTACAAATCGTCTTCCAAGATTTTTGTTGCTTGTATATTAGTGTTTTGCATTAGTGTTTTGCATGATTACACCCATTCAACACTATCTTATTTATAATATATTTTAGCCAACTGCCAGCTCATACAATTATACGTTTCATTCCCCCTACCCCCCCCCCCCTCCCCCCCCCCGCTAATTCTGTTATGATCCCATTATGCTTCATTAACATAAATATTCTTTTCTTGGGACACCTCAGCATTAGTTTTATTCTTTTTGCCTCTCATTTGATAAGTGATTATGTTGGGCTTGGGCTGCTTAGCAATAGTGAATGGCGTAGCAATACCCCCCGTCAGAAGCAACACCTTGTCCTCAAGGTGGAAATCTGGGTACAAGGCATTCATGAGAGTAGCGTCCTCCCAAGTAGAATCAAAATCTGGTAGTTTGTCCCATGAAACCAAAACCTCCAACTGTCCTGCTGAGTGGTACCGCCATTGCGACAGTGCTTTTGGTGTAGCTATCATTTCAAGATCATCTGTGAGTTGATGAGGTAATACCAGTGGCGAATGATTTCCACACGATGGCTTCAGTTGAGATTCATGGAATACCGAGTGGATGCGGCTGTAGTGTGGAAGCTCGAGCTCATAGGCTAATGGACCAACCCTGAGTGACACCATAGGTAGATATTGGGTATTTGGGTAAGGTATATTTTTTGGGAAAGTGGTGTGATACGGGTTTTTTTGATTTTGTGGAAAAGTATGTGGGTTTTTGTCGGGTAATGGCAGTGTGTTGGGTGGGGCCTTGGATGGGACACATGTCGAGTAGGTGGGGTGGGGTTCTTATGGGAATTGTAGCAAATTAGAGCTTTAGGATTTTGTTTTAAATCAACTTTGACAGCCAAGGACATTGCATGGTCTAAACTTACTGGTTCAGAAAGCCTTCTCTTTTTATATTTTCCTCCAAATCTTTAAAGTACGCCCTCATCAAAAATTTCTCAGGTATCTCCCCTAATGGATTCCTCCAAACCTTTAAAGTACTACAAATTATACTCTACTACTGAACCGGTCTGTACTACCATCATCCATTGTTCATGCAAGGTTCCTTCTTCTTCCAATCAAAAACACCTCAACACCGAGCCCTTCAACTCCTCCCACCTCCTAATAAGCCAACGTTGAAGTTACCAGTGATACCACTGTAAGGCGGCTCCCTCCAAGCTGACGACGGCTGACTCCACCTTCTCTTTCTCACTCAAATTGTAGAAAGTGAAATAACGCTCTGCCTGAGTTAGCCAACCATCCGGGTCATCCCCATAAAAACTAGGTAAATCGAGTTTCCTTCCTCTCTAGTTTCCCCTCCCTTCATCATGATTATCTGGATGAAGTTGGGGTTCTCGTTCGAAAGCAGAAAATTCGGGTGGGGTATTGTTTTGTGTGGGTGTATTTTGTTGATTTTGGAGGAGTGGGTTTATGACGTTGGGGATGGTGAGTTTTTCACTTAGTATTTGGATAGTTTGGTTTAGGTTGGATATTTCTGTAGCAAGGGTTCCATTGGTTCTGGGTTATGGTATGGATTTGGGTGTTGAGATTTTGGTTGGTTAGGGCAAATTCCGAATGGATTCGATCCATCTCAGAGCTGGTCAAGCGTGGTAAAGCACGGATTTCGCCTTCTAAGCGATCAATACGTTGCGTATTATTCACCATTTTCGCTCTGATACCAAGTTTGGTGTGAAGATCAGAGGTAAAACACAAATGCAACTAGAATCAGAAAAGAAAAAGAAAGAAGAAAGAAAATTAGAGAATAGTGCTGAATTTCGAGTATTCAGCTTACTCCAAGCAACCTCAAGTTTGTATTAATATTTTGCATGATTACACCCATTCAACACTACCTTATTTATAATATATTTTAGCCCACTGCCAGCTTATACAATTATACGTTTCATTCCCCCTACCCCCTACTAATTCTGTTATGATCTCATTATGCTTCATTAACAGAAATATTCTTTCCTTGGGACACCTCAGCGTTAGTGATATTCTTTTTGCCTCTCCTTTGATAAATGATTATGTTGGGCTTGGGCTGCTTAGCAATAGTGAATTGCGTAGCACTATGTCACCAAGACACCAACTGTCTCCAATATTTTGCTCTTTTATTTTTCTTAAATAAATTTCTCATATTTTTTTCTCCAATTTTATCTTATTAGCTCTTTTTCTTTTGGTATTCTTATTACCATCTTTTACCATTTTTTCTTCAAATCTTTTAACATCCCAATAATGTCAAATTTCTCTTTTTTCCATATTGATTCTCATGTCAACAATCTCCCCCATTTTCGTAGTATGTGTTTGTTCTTATGTCACTAACCTGGTAATTTTCTCCTTTTTTTCTCTTCTTTTTCTTGGTGCTCATGTCACCAATGACGAATTTACCCATTTGTTTTATTTTATCATTAGTGCTCATGTTCTTAATAATCACTATCTCAATTTTTAAATTTTCCAAATTTATATTTTCTTTATTCTCATGTTCTTTCGCTTTTGTCCACCACTTTGTGCTTTATTCTCGATATCCCATTGATTTTTGGCCCTGATACCATGATCAAAAAATTGGGGTGCACGCGAAATATGTAACAAACCAAAAATTATATTCATAAGTTTACGGATGTTACACAATACATTGTAAAATAATATATTTGTGAGATACTTGTTCTGACCAACACTCTGCACTCCTATTTTTATGTAAGCTCATGTCTCACATTTCTCACAACTCTCAAATTTTAATGAGCACTCATACTATTGTTATAGTGTGGGATATCCTATATGGGGCTTATTCTATAGCTTACTTTAAGTGCTATTATCTCTATATATAATACTTCTTAGTCGGTGCTTGTAGTTCTACAAACCTTGCTTAGGTGCTTCATTTCTTAATGATTCTTGATATTTCGTTATATTTTTTTACAAAGTATTTCAGATACTCTCCTGTGAGACGGCCTTAGTCGTGCAACCAGTCCAAGCCCAATAAGTTTTTTAGGATATTCTGACATATTAATTTTAAGATTTAATAGGACAATTTTATTACTTAAAAATCCAATTTTAATACTTAAAAGGTCAATTTCAAAGTTTTCAATATCAACTTTAATGTTTGAGTCATCCTACTTTAAAGTTGAAATGAGAATTTTAAGTCTAGCAATTGTTCTTTTAAGTGTTAAAATTGGTTTTTTAAGTATTGAAATGGACCTTCTAAGTCTTAAATTTGTCAAATTCCATGACTTAAAATGTCAATTTTAAATCCTTAAAATTGGTCTTTGAAGTCTTCACATTGCTCTTTTAACTGTTGAATTTGTCATTTCAATTTGTAAAATTGGTAAAAAAAATATATACAATTGGACCGGCCTAATGAGACGCGTCTCACAAGTGAGACCGTCTCACACACAAGTTTTTGTGAAAGTATTTAGTACAAGTTATCGAGGTCCTTATATATTTTTCATATTGAATCTAATAGAATGGATGGATATTTGATAGAAATTTGAAGAGCCAGAGGAGTTTAGAAGACTTCTAATGCCCCCTTTCCCCCGAACTCGTGACATTTTTTCTATAAACAATATCCAATCTTTTGTGCTATGAAGATGGAATGAGCGAGATGCAGCCACCTATCGGGTAATGAAAGTAACATGGCTAACACCTCAAAAGGTCCTATGAACTAAGAAGTTAACAAATATATATAACATTGATTGCCACAAAAATATATAAAGAAAGAACTATTAATTTTCCATATTACTTGATCACATTTGGTTACAAGAAAGGTCATGGAGATTGCTCATCCTAAAGGTGGCCATTGAATTTGACATTGATTAGCAAGATGGTGTCTCATTTTGAAACTAATTATTTAAAATGCTCTTTTAGCTAAAGTTGCTGAATACCTCAGCCTTGATTGAGACTTAGTCTGGTTGGAAGTGCTCATGAATCAAATAGACAAATAGTGTCCACGAAACAGGGCATTTGACTTAATTTGTTATGGTTTAATCATGTCGCTAGAGGTAGGGGCTAACCCTAGTAGTAATGAAATGTCTTCTGCTCACCTTTCACCTTAAAACGAGAACAAAATAGACTTCTATTGAACCAAGGCTTGTAAGGATGTTATTAGAGGTCACTTTCTGAAATTCATATTCTTGATATGTAGATTGAACTAGTTTTCCATGGACTCTGGTTGATTGCTATCATCTGTTACAGATTTAGAATGGAAACTGATCTATGTTGGGTCAGCAGAAGATGAGACATATGACCAGCAATTGGAAAGTGTACTTGTAGGACCTGTCAATGTTGGCAACTATCGCTTTGTTCTCCAGGTTAATTTCCATTCTCTTTTGCTGCTGGATCTAATTGCCAATACTGTAAGTATGCCATGTTGATATGCTTTGTACCGCATACCAGGCTGACCCTCCCGATCCTTCAAAGATCCGTGAAGAGGATATAATTGGAGTCACCGTTTTGCTGTTGACATGTTCGTACATCGGACAGGAATTTATTAGAGTTGGATATTATGTGAACAACGATTATGAAGATGAGCAGTTGAAAGAAGAACCGCCTCAGAAAGTTTTGATTGATAAAGTTCAGAGGAATATATTGGCTGATAAACCTAGAGTGACGAAATTTCCCATCAATTTTCAACCAGAGAACGAGTCCAACGAGCAGCCTGCATCAACACTTGAGCATCCTTCAGAGAATAATGAACAAGAACAAGCACCACCAGCACCGTCACCATCTCTAGATACCAAGTCTGAATAGCTTTTCGCTGAAACTAAAGTATGCAGTTGCTTCCGGCTACATCATTAGTCAATGTTTTAGACACCGTTTACTAGAGCATTGTCTGATACACCATAGATTTTGGCAAATTCAAGTGTTCTTTGAACTGAAATGATTAAATGTACTATATGCTACTTTTGAATTAGCAGTACTGATTCACATAGCTTTACTCTTAGGATCACAGTATTTGTTCCGGTTCTGTATGCGACCATCTCCTGTTACTGTGAGCTTATCTTTGTTACCCTCATTTTTGCTGTGTTTTACGTTCATTAAGGGTGATGAAAATATTGGTTTTGGTTTTTAAGAGACTATTATTGAATGTGAACCTTTCCCGATAAACTTGATGCGTGGTCTCTCAGTTTGTTGCTAGGTACGAAGGTGATGAAAACTGTTAAGAGTTTGATCCAAATAAACTAAGAAAGATCTCAAGAGTGGTCAAAAACAAAAGGAAAAATTACCAGATATAATACAATCTTTTGCTTATTATCCTACAATAATACGAACTTTTGATTAATCATAAATAATTAGGAGTGAAAGTTCGGTGTTTGGTTTGGATTATACACGAATCCAAATCAAACCAAATTAAATTCGGTGTTGAAATTTTCAGTCCAAATTCAAATCATATTTTTTATAATCCAAATTGAATCAAACTGAATTTTAAAATTCCAGTCCAAATCGCACCGAATTAGCTGAAATTGACCGAATTGACCCACTTTGGCCAAATGTAAAAGCTCCAAAAGTAGGTCATTCCATTGACAAAATCAATTATAATTAACAAATACATCTAAAATCTAAATCTAAATCTAAAATAAAAGAGATAAAAACAAACGAAAGATATAAAAACAAACAAAAATTAACAAAAAAAAGAGATGGATTCTTCAAATAGACAAATACAGACGAAAAAAATAACAAATACATCTAAAAAAACAAATTACAATAAATAAATCTAAATCTTTAATAAAAGAGAAAAATAAACGAAAATTACAGATAAATTTAAACAGTAAACGAAAAATAAAAAATAAATCTAAATCTAAAACCTTATAAACGAATGCATTTGGCCTTCCATTAAGATGAGTAGATGACTGTTGGGAATAGGGGAATGAAAGAGATGACAAAACTCAGATTCGAAGGTATCAGGAATGGTCGAATACTCGAATTGAAGAAAGCGATTGAAGGCTGAAGGAAGAGTTTGAATACTCGAATGGGATATGGGAATAGTGTAGTAATTCAGGAATGGAAGGAAGAGGGAGCGCCGCAGCATTAGAAATAGTGCCTAGGGTTTTAATTCAACTCTAATTTTTTATGTCCTATTTATATTTTTGATGCCTGCTGCTAGGGTTTATTTCTTTTGGGCTTGGGCGTAACTCACTCCCTCTAATATTTCGGTGTAGTTCGGTTTTTTCGGTTTTCTGGGAGCCAAAACCAAAATCGAACCAAACCAAAATTTTTTAAATTTTTTGTCCAAACCAAATCATATTTAAAATATCACCAAACCAAATTTCTTATTCGGTCTGGTTCGGTTCGGTGTTTGGTTTTTCACCAAATTAGTTACACCCCTATAAATAATACCAATTTATGGGGGTGTTTTCCTACAATATATCTAATCAGCCGGTCTTGGCCGAGACCGTCTCATTCTGAGACGAGGTCCAACCCAACTTTCTCTCTTTGATTCTATGTTCTGGGCATTTTTCAATTCTAATCATAAATGTATCAGTTTTGACCTTAAAGATATCAATTTCAATTTAATCATACCTGTATGAACTACATACATCATGAAATTGAATACTATAAAATGAGAATCGAATAAATTAACAATGAAACTGAATACCTGTATGAACTACATTAATCATGAAACTCAATAGTATAAAATGAAAATTGAATAAATTAACATGAAACTGAATACTATAAAAACTGAATACCTATATGAACTGCATTATAAAAAACTAAATAAATTAACGTTTTATGGTAACCACTGCCCACCTACAGGCTTGGAACCCCCCAGAATTTCCACACTTACATGGAGACAAAGCATGGGACGTAAGTTTTACAATCTTGTCTTAAAGTCACAAAGCAATGAAGAAGCAAGCAAGGTAGTACAAACACTATACAATACAACAATTGATGAAGTTAATAAGATAATTGAAAAGGATAGTAATGAAATTGAAAATGGGGCAGAAAATTCACAAGCATTGATTACCATAAAGCATCAACAACATGAATAACATGAATTATGCTTAAAATCTTGCGTAATGAAGAATTGAACAATTTAATAATGAAACTGAACAATTTAATGGAAAAATTGATTGCACTTTGTATGAACTACATTAATGTAATTCAATATACATATTCTTTACTTGAATGCAAAACTGAGCAAAGCAAGAGCAAAATTGATATATTTGAGGTCAAAATTAATACCTTTACGGTCCAAATTGAAATTTTTCCAGAAAAATAAAAAAAAACAAAAAAAAAGAAATTTGAAGGGCATCCCGCGCGTGTGCAACACACGCGCCTATCATAAGGTCGGCCCATCTCCCGTCTTATAATGAGACTGTCTGGGCCAAGTTTTTGTGATATCTAATATGTTAAAAATCAAACTTAGGTGATTATATGACAAAAAAATTTACTAAATTAGTTAATAAACTAAAGTTGGTATTATTCTAGCCTTCTAGGACAAAAACCCTAAAGTTGGAATTATTCATGTTTAATCAAAAGTTCGTATTATTGTATGGAAATTAGCAAAAGGTTGTATTATTCACGATAATTTTTCCAAAACAAAAATGCAAAATAATGAAGAACACACAAAATTTGGAAGGTGGAGAAAATCTTAATATCAATGTGATATTAGACTATAAAACTCCGTCCTTAACAATTGAATGAATATTATTGCTTCTTAGAGTTTTGATTAAAATCTATAATCTACTTTATGCAAGAACCCCCCCCCCCCCCCCCCTAGAATTGATCAAGATGAGAGAAGAGAACAAAATCCCAAAACCTCTCACGAGCTGATTTGAAACTTATTGTATAAAACAGAATGCTCCGCAATTTCGCTCGACCGGGTCAAGCGACTTAAGTTGGGTCGAGCGAGAGATCAAAATGTAGATAGAAGCTCCTGATCTCTTGCTCGACCGGTTGAGCAACATATTTGGGTTGAGCATGGGTCGAGCGGCCATCAGATACCAACCAGAACAGTCTCAATCAAACACCATTCATCAACAACCTATATAACACCTCAAACATCCAAGTAACTTATACATCACATCCTTTTGTGCATATTGAGCTTTATCGAGTCACCATATCTAATAGTTCTCCACCGTGACGATCATAAACCGATTCTTCGCCCTCCCTCCCTCCAAAGAAAAGTTTTAAACAAGCATACTCTCTATTCACCCTCCTCCCCCCCTCTAGAGAGTAATTGATCTGCTATCAATCATCACATTGTTGAAGATCTCTTTGCTTTTTCCAACTTGACTTTCTCCAACCATTTTGTACCAAGATTGCTCTCATTTTGAGTTTCCACAACCCCAAATTCACATTGCTATCAAACTTTTGTATTTTAAATCTTGTCACCCCCATGGCTATCTTCAACTACACCAAGAACTTCTAAGAATACTCAAATCAAAGAACTCTAATCCTCTCAACACTAGACAACGCAAGCTCTGATACCAATTTGTCAGAGTTTTATTGAAATAAACCAAGAAAGATCTTAAGAAAGATCAAAAATAGAAAATGCAAAACAATGAAGAACACTCGAAATTTGGGAGGTGGAGAAAATCCTAATATCAATGTGATATTAGACTATAAAACTCCACCCTTAACAATTGAATGAATATCGTTGCTACTTGGAGTATTGATTAAAATATATAATCTACTCTATGCAAGAACCCCCCTTAGCATTGTTCAAGATGAGAGAAGAGAACAAAACCTCAAAAACTCTCACTCAAACCCTAAAAATTTGATTGTGACACTCTATTGGACCAAAGTCCAATGTTAGGCTTATATTTAAATATTTATATATCATTATAAATAATTAAGACTGTCTTTATGCCCTAATTTAAGTGATCTAATCAAAGTTAAAGAGTTTAGGCTTAAATGTATCAATAGGTTGTGGGCCTTAAATGTGTAGAGACTCATTTTGTGACTGGGTTTCATGATGGGTTGAATACCAGTCACAAGTTATTATAGCAATTATGGTCCCTAGGTTAGACATATTCCTTTTCTCTGACATCCCATTATCAGAGAGAATTAAGAGTGATAACATTAAGGGTCTTCGCTTGAGGGAATATGTGTTAATCTAGAAGATACATACTCTCTCATTTTCAAGATTGTCGACCGTGCTATGGAATCAGGTATTCTTTAATTTTGTCTTCTAGTTTGTTCTTCTAATTCAACATAATCGATCCTGTTTGTTAGTAATGGTATTTACCATTTATTTGTCTCGTCAAGTGGTATCAGTCGCTTCTTATGTTGAGTTTTTAGGACAATTTTTTTGTTCAACGTTTTATAGTATATCATGATTCCATGATTCAATGTTTATTTCATGATCTTCCGTAGAGTAATCTATTTGGTTTAGTGGATATGAATAATTAAATAGTTTTTCGTTAATGGAATTCGTTTGATATTGCATCCTAATTCAAGGAATCAGTTTTTGGTACACTTGTATTATTATATGGTTGATATATGGTTTAATAGATATTAGTTTGATTTTGTTCTTTTTATCTCCGCCGCCATGTAGCCTTGAATCCAGTACATGTATTCCATATTTTTTTATTCTCCACGTAACGTTATAGATTATCAAATCGCAGTTATGGGCTGTATTCAGTCTTCGTTATGTGGTATCAGTTTTTTCCGGATTTTAAGGCATTTACCTGTTTTTTTTATTCTCCACGTTAAGTGGGAGTTATGTGGGAATCTGCTTCTAATTACTTTCCTAATTTTTAGGACAATCTTTTTTTTCTTTTTATATTATTTTTTGGGAAATTATCAATGGTGCCCCTCAGCTTTGCGTTATTCTCAATGGTGTATAAACTTATTTTTTTTTCCAATGGCACCCCTGAGATTTAGGGGTAATAACAACCGTGACCTTTTTGAGTATTTTTTCGTTAAAATTCCACTAAGTTTTCCAAATTAACCTAACTAGGGTAAGTTTCTTCACTCCTTCCATGGCCGCCTTCCATCCATGGCTATTCTTTCTTCAAATTAACAAAATTAGGCTTCAACAACAAAGAGGAAGAAAGTTCATCTGCATCGAACAGTTGAATTGCCAACAAAATAAAACCCAGAAACATAGATATATTAAAATGGATGCTTCTTTTTAAGGTACCTCAAAATAAATTTGGAAGAAAGGGTCAATGTGTTTGTTGGTATAAAATACACTATCAAGATACATTTGGAAGAAGAATTCAGATTCAAATCAAAGCATTAGCCTACCAATAGCAAGAATCCAGATACTAATTTAATTGAAACGAACAAATTGACAATCAACAAAAAAGAACAAATTCACTTAGAAAACGAACGTTTTTCATTGATTAAGCCCTCTCACCACGAATCCTTAGGCATAATAGTAACTCTCTTAGCGTGAATGGCGCAGAGGTTAGTATCTTCAAATAGACCAACCAAGTAAGCCTCGACAGCCTCTTGAAGAGCAACAGCAACGGAACTCAGGAAACGAAGGTCGGTCTTGAAATCTTGAGCAATTTCTCTAACAAGCCTCTTGAAATCTGTGTGGCTTCTTCACTCCACCGGTGGCTGGGGCAGATTTTCTGGCGGCTTTAGTGGCCAATTGCTTTCTTGGAGCTTTTCCTCCGGTAGATTTTCTGGTTGTCTGCTTTGTACGAGCCATTGTTGAAGAGATAGAAGCTTTGGTAAGAAAATGGAGGTATTTGACAGGGAGTATGAAAGATTTGGGTGTTGTTGAATTGCAATGTTCCATAAAATGCTAGGGGAGAAATTTCAGGGAAAGTGTAACACCGCTGAATTTCCGACCCATTTTACGAAACCAAAACCTTAAAGGACGGGAGGAAATTCGGGTGTTACATAAAAGATAAAAAAAAGAAAAGAATATAATAAACGTTAAAGATTAACTTTAAAGATGTAAGTGGAAATTTCGGCAGCATCTATGCTAAAACTCAAACATTAGGTAGAGGAGTTAGCACAGCAAAAACATTAAACTAATCTAACGCATCATTGCCTATCTTACACCACGGCGGAGTGGTTCATCGCCGGCTTCTCAAATCGACATGCCAGGCATGGATCGTGGTTCCGATGTCAACGCTTGCGTTTTTTTTTAACAGACTCGACTCTTTAAAACCATACAACGTTATAAACTACGCAACGGAAATACAAATATACAAAGGAGGACACAAGACCTCATAACAAACGTATACAACCAAAGTTTACAAAAGATAAATAAGAACTACAAAATCAAAGGATAAAGATTGGACACAGGTTATTCTTCGCCCTTGTCACTCTCCCCCAATGCAATGCAATGCAAAAAGAAGTTTCAACACCTGCAACAACTGTCCATGATCCTCCTGCTGCTCGACATCAGACCAAGGCCAATGTGTCATAGCAGGACAATCATAGAAAGTCATCAAACAATCAATCATAAACGCAAACACGTACACGTCAGTAACTAAGATTAAATATAATAAGACCAACTAATAAATAACATTATTTTATACAACAATATAAGATGATTTCATAGGACACAAGCACAAATAGTAACCATTTACCGTTTACCGTCCACCTATGCTTCTTGGATAAAAATGCAAGTCTTCACATTTCTCTTCTCAAAACATAAACTCTTGCAGAACACGCGTAGTACCAACTCAACCAAGGCATTAACAGACTATCCAACATGTGACCTTATAGAGCTTGTCTATCTTAGAGTAAGCGTATTCATAGCCCATCTTTGGGACTAGTAACTCCTTTGAGATAAGTTAGCTTAGGCGCACTTTTCACTAGCATAACTACTCTATCATTGAATAATCAATGAGTAAACGTTCTATTAATGTGTAAACTTTCTATGAATCAATAAGTTTTCTATGAATGAGTAACATTCTATCAGTAGATCTTTTCTTCACTTCATGGCAGTGACACGGCCATGGGCTATATCGGCCACCCGGCGCCCATGGTAAAGTATGAGCTCATACCCCCTCCAGCTGACCCTCTCGGGTCCTACCTTCGGGAAACTAACACTAGGGTACTAATCCAGTGGAGAGGCAACCATATTGGGGTTTGCAAGGCCCGCATGGTGACACCTCAGTCAAGGGGCGTTATCGGCCACCCGACGCCCAATTGACAAAGTATGCTCATACCCCCCTTACGGTGGTCCCGTCGAACCTCACCTAGGGGACTACTAAATCAATCGGATATAATCCAGTTGAGTCACGCCTGCTAATCATAATTTAGTACTTTATCAAAAGGGGGAATAACTCCCGCTTTTGACTATTAATGAATGCCCTGGGATAGCAGAACGCCGAAACCCACTGAGCAACTCAATAAAATATGAAATTCACCTATAAAAGAGTCATTCTAACTCCAAGGCATAATTCAATTCTTAAATAATGAGGGGGATGGTCCCCGCCTTGTACGAATACTCTCATTCTCTAAACTATTCTATGCTCAAGGATTTCGTAATCGATAGATAGCTCTTCATATAAAATGTATTCACTAGTACCTTATAGTTTCGATATAGTGCATAATCACAATAATAATAACATCTTAAAGCATTTGTATATAAGGATAGTTATTGCGTGTACGTACCTGTAAGCGTCACTGTACGACCAAAAATCACAAAAGTCACCCAACTAAGGTTCTACCTTTCTTTCATGAAATGGGGCACCTATGTAGTTAGGAATAGAACTAATAAGTACCCTTAACTACTTTGTTATACCAGCTAAATATCAAAGTAATCACTATCACCCATTCAATATGAGGTTTCGATTACTCTAGTACGCACATAAATCATTCAATACAAGTCAAACTCATTAACTCAACACAACACAAGTCTTTTCATCAATTTAAAAGTAAACGTAAGTGTGACTCGTTCCTTTTCATCAACTAATTTTGAGTATATCGGTTCGCGTTACCAAAAAAAATAACTAATCACAACTATCCTTAATATCTTGATATAACACTTATATAACGATAATGCACATTTTAGAGTTATCGAATCACAATATTATTTGTTATATCCTCCAAAAGTAGAACAGGAATTATAAACAAACATCACGATAAGTAACTTTAGTAACTCTCAACAATAAGTTGACACTATGCTCATGACTTACTAATATCATGTATCTTTAACTTCAATAACAACCTAATAAGGGTAATCGTAGTTCACAACAATCAAACCCCAAAAATTAGCAACTATTATTGCCAGTTTAACAATCAAAATTACTTTCATAGTCAACTAAAACGATCACCATTACGAATTGTCATAATGATAACTAATCGACCAAGTCTTAAAACAACTTTTAAAGTTATTTAATCAATTATCACCTAAATATAGCATAGAACACACATCATTAGTAATTTTATCTCTAAATCTAAACCCTAGTCATTTTGTGTTCAAAAATAACATATTTAATTACTATTTACTACCCATCAAAGAAACTAATACAAAAAAAATCAACACGCAACCCATAATTTCAATCACACTCTAAACCCTAAGTCATAACCATGTTCAATTCATCAATCTAACTCATAACCACAAAAGATTTCAATAAACTTAACATAAAACCAATATCAAACTCAATACACTTAATAAAACTACAAATAAAAGCTAGAAAATTAATTAGGTAAAAGAGGAGATGACTCACAATGGGGGAAACTAAAAAAAAAGGGTGAAGACCAAGTGATTGTGGTGATGGTGGAGGATGCCACGCAGCTGAACAGTGGTTGCTGGTGGCGGCAGCCTTCACGGCAGCAGGTGGGGACGATTGGGACAACTTCCGGTGGGCATGGCTGCAGCAAAACCAACCGGTGGTGGCGGTGGCACAGCAATTGGTGGCAGCACTTGAAGGAGGAAAGGGAAAAGAAAAAGGGGAAGAAAGAAGATGAAGCCAAAAAAAATGAGGGAGGCGTGTCTCTGAAAGTTTAGAGAAGGTTTGGTCTCACTCAAAAACCCTAACTCCTCTTGTTATTTTATTTGTTGAATTATTTTCTAAATCATCTTCTCACAAGGCTCAACTAAGAAAACTCACATTGTTTTGTTAATATCAATATATATATATTTTTTATAGGATTATAATAATATAATTCAAACCTCGTTATTTTAGTAATCGCGAATCTATTTTTTTTTAATATAAATATGTTAATATTTAAATTCGTATATAAAAGAAATTTATTAAGACTAATTCAAATTAATTTAATATATTAAAAAAATCTCCAAACTGATTATAATAATAATAATTAATGACGTCATTAAAATGACGGGGTGTTACAGAAAGAGTACCATTAAATCGAACAAATTGAAAGTTTTGAAGAAAGTAAAGCCATGGATGGAAGGCAGCCATGGAAGGAGTGAGGAAGAAGAAGAAACTAACCCTAGTTAGGTTAATATCGAAAACTTAATGGAATTTTAACGGAAAATACTCAAAAAGGTCACGGTTGTTATCACCCCTAAACCTCTGGGGTGCCATTGGACAAAAAAATAAGTTTATACACCATTGAGAATAACGCATACCTCAGAGGCACCATTGATAATTTCCCTTATTTTTTTAATGGAATTAGGAAACAACTTTGTTTAGAACGGGTGCAGCGGTTTCTTTGCAGGTTTCCATTTTTTTAGGAAACATTTAACAGCTACTCTTGTGAGAGACCGTCTTTCAAAGAGACGATCTCAAAACAAAAGGCCCATGTAGGGATGGCAACGGGTCGGATCTGGACCCGGTCCAGATCCGTTTTTAAGAGTTGGATCCAGATCCGTTTTCAAGAGTTGGATCCAGATCCAGATCCAGATCCGGATCCGGATCCGCGGGTCCAGTTTTGCAAGACCCATATCCGGATCCGTGGATACTGCGGATCCAGTACCGGATCCGGTCTGACTTTTCTTTAAAAAAAAATATTTTTGGACCATGTTGAGATTTCCATAAAGATATATTTATAGACTAATAATAATAATATATATAATTTTACAATCGATCACCCAAAAACACATTATACAGTGACTGTACAGTGAGGAGTGGGGGAGAAGCAAGAAGAAAGTACCAGAGAGTATTGGAGACCAGTTGCCGGTGGGACTTGGAAGTAAGGTACAGTAGGTGAATGTTAGTAAATGGGATACTGGGGTATTTAACACTTGGGACTTGGGATTAGTGCACAGTGAGTGAGTGTGAGTGTGTATTAGGAGTATTGGTGAGTTAATGGGAATGAGATTAGCAAATTCACGTTCAAATTAATGAATTATAATTACAATCCAACTATGTACATTTAGCAAACATATATATTTAATATATAAAAAAATAAAACGGGTCCTCCAGATACACGGGTCCGGGCATTTTTCCGAGATTCGGATCCGGACCCGTGGAATTTAAACGGATCCGGATCCGACCCAGATCCGACGGGTCCATTATATAAGGACCCGGATCCGTGAAAACGGATACGGATCCACGGATCCGATCCACGGATCCGGGCCGGGTCTAATACCCATTGCCATCCCTAGGCCCATGTTTGTATTTTCTCTCTAATTTGTATTAATTGGGAAATTTAGCCCATATATCTAATGCGTCTATAGGAAAGACCGTCTCTCACAACAATTTGTGAACATTTAAAGTTAATTTTAGAATAAGGTTTATTTAAGTGTTTTTTAACCCACAATTTTAGGATTTAATTCTTCTGTTGTTTCTTTAGCATCGGCATTATTTTTTTATTGCCATTATATTACAATAATTTTAATATTATTGTAAAATAGGATATTAAGAATAATTAAAGTTTAATTATAGTATGGTTTTATATATACCGGAGATAATTTAGTAGATACAATAAGTCGCTAAAGTGACCTCTTTTGTTGAAATTAAATTATTAACAATAAAAGTTCTTGTCTCCATTTTACTTTCTTGCATTTTGCTTAAGTATTTTGTTAGATTTTAATTTCCGAAAAACAGGGCAAAAATACTTGTAAAAAGCAATACAACAATTCACCCCCCCATCTTGTTGCTTTCATAATATCTAAGTGTTTCTACAATTGGTATCAGAGCCCTGTTCCTTATTTGATCAGGAAACCATGAGAGTCGTATCTTGGTATTTTAGAGATGTTGAAAATTAATGAACGAATGGAAGAAGGTTACTCCACTCAAAGACCACCCATGTTCGATGGAAAATTCTACACATATTGGAGGAAGAATAGGATGGAAATCTTCATCAAAGCCGAAAAATATCATGTTTGGAGAGTCACCGAAATCGGAGATTTCGAGGTAACAACTACTAACTCCAATAACGAAACTGTTCCGAAACCGATAACTGAATATGACAAAGAAGATTTTTAGAAAATGGACATGAATGCTCTTGCCATCAAATTACTTCACTGTGGGCTTGGACCGAATGAACACAATCGCATTATGGGTTGCAAAACAGCCAAGCCGAAAAATATGGGTTGCAAATCTTCATCAAAGCCGAAAAATATCATGTTTGGAGAGACATCGAAATTGGAGATTTCGAGGTAACAACTACTAACTCCAATAACAAAACTGTTCCGAAACCGATAACTGAATATGACAAAGAAGATTTTTAGATAATGGAGATGAATGCTCTTGCCATCAAATTACTTCACTATGGACTTGGACCGAATGAACACAATCGCATTATGGGTTGCAAAACAGCCAAGCAAATTTGGGATCTGCTAGAAGTTAAAGGAACTAGTGAAGTGAAGCGTTCCAAGATTGACTTGCTGATGTCGAAATATGAAAGATTTGTTATGGAACCTAGAGAAAGTATTCAAGAAATGTTCACTAGGTTCACTAACATAACAAACGAACTTTTAAGGTACACCCTTCTATACCAACTTTAATGAGCTTAGTTTAAATTATGTGTACATAGGATTAGTTCTATAACTATTGAATTTATGAAATGGTAGTTGCTAAAGGTTTAATTTTGTTGGTATTAAATTATGAAATGGATTATTGTAATTCAAAGTTGAGATTTAGTTAGCCTTACTTTAATTTGTAGTTTATTTGGAAATGTTATAATTGAAGAACAAAATTTAGGATAAGAGTTAATCGTAGAGCACTATTCAATGTTGAATTGGGTATAATCTAAGAGATAGTAATAGATGAGTTGACTAGAATTGGAATTATGAACAAAAGTTTGTAGTGAATTGTACTTGATACCTAATTGATTAGAAAATGGGAAAAGTTGGAGTTAGATTTTATTTTATATGGATAGAGACTAAAGAATGAATAAATAAGTATGAATCAAGCACTATGAGTTAGTTTATTGTGTCCAAAAGGGTCGACTTAGAATTCGTAATAGGAGTTTAAATTCGAAGTTAACAAAGTAAGTCGATATGGTAGGTACTTTCTTGTTTGATTATAATTAAGTGTGTTTGGCGGTTAGCATAATCTGCTTAGGATTTTATGAGTTTATTTTGTTAGTTGAGGTTATGAGGTGATTTGTTTAGTTGAGTAATGGATTGATCTTGTTAGTTGAGCATTATATGATCAACTTGGTAAGTTAGGATTATGAGTTGGTGTGGTGGACGATGAGTTGGTTTTATTTAGTTTGAGTAATGAGTTGATAATCAGTTTGTATTATGAAGTAAACTATGATGTTAGTCATGGTTCGAATTGTGCTAAGTTGCTGAAGTATAAATTATATGTTAATTGACTAAATTAAATAAAAGTTATGCCTACATTGTTCATAAGTGTTAATTTGTTTACGAGTGTGTATATGATATGATCGATTATATATATATATATATATATATATATATATATATATATATATATATATATATATATATATATATATATATATATATATATATATATATATATATATATATATATATATATATATATATATATATATATATATATATAGAAAGATAAGAAGGACATTAAATCAAGAACTACGAAAAGGTGATGCTTGAGATAAAAAGAGAATTAGCGGTTTAAGTAAAAAAAAGATATATGAATTAGTCGTAATAAAATTTGAATAGAAAGGTGTGGTTTAATAAAATCAAAGGGAAGCAAAGGCTATGTGCTAGTTAAGTCAAATAAGTTGTTATTATCAACCACAAATATATTTACGTCGAATATTTCGATTTTATTGAAAAACCGTATTGACTGAGCTTGTTGGCTTATTGTAATTGAAAAGGTTAAATTTCTTACTCAAACCTTTAATAGTTTTGAGAAAAGATTACAAATGTGTGTATCTTACTTTAGTTGAGATTGTTTTGAATATAGGAAGATATTCTTCTTAATATAGAAAGCTATTTTTGAAACGGTTGGGATTACCTTTGTGGTGTCTCAAGGAATTGGAACATCGTCGGGATTATCTCGACACTACATAATAGTATAAGAAGTGATTTGGGAGAAAGATTGAATGCCTTCTCATTATCATCATAAGAATATATACAAGATTAATCTATGGTTTTTAGGAAACTAAATAATTACAGTATATTCCTAATATTATATTCTAACATATAAAGATACACTAAATAAATAATATATGCAAAATATTCTTTGAGAATATTTATTATTCTAGCACACCCCCGCAGTCGAATCGGGAGGTTGACGAACGCTGAGACTGGATCGAAAATCTTCAAAGAGAATTTGCGGAAGACCTTTGGTAAAAATATCAGCTATCTGAAAACGGGAGGGAACATGAAGAACACGAATATCACCCCGTTTGACTCGTTCACGAACAAAATGAATGTCCATCTCAATATGTTTAGTGCGCTGATGATGAACTGGGTTACCCGATAAATAAACAGCACTAACATTATCACAATAAACAAGAGTAGCAGTAGTAATAGCACAACGGAGCTCAAGAAGTAAATTACGAATCCAGCATGTTTCAGAAACCACATTAGCAACACCACGATATTCTGCTTCGGCACTGGATTTAGAAACAGTGGGTTGGCGCTTAGCAGACCAAGAGACAAGATTATCACCCAAGAAAACACAATAACCAGAAGTAGAGCGGCGAGTATCAGGACAACCGCCCCAATCAGCATCAGTATAAGAAATAAGAGAAGAGATAGATGATTTATACAATTGCAAACCATGAGAAAGTGTACCCTTGATGTAACGAAGAATGCGATGAAGAGCAGCCATATGTTCAACCCGAGGATCATGCATAAAGAGACATATCTGCTGAACGACATAAGAAATATCAGGCCGAGTGAAGGTGAGATACTGCAAAGCACCAGCCAAACTACGATACAGAGTGGGATCAGAACAAGAAGAACTTGCATCAGCACGGAGTTTGCTGGTAGTAGAAACCGGAGTAGAGACGGGGTTGCATTGAGACATGCCTGCTTTCTCAAGAATCTCAGTAGCATACTTTTGTTGAGAAAGAAATAAACCTGTAGAAGTACGAGTAACAGCAATGCCCAAGAAATAACTCAGAGGACCTAAGTCCTTCATGGCAAATTCAGAACTCAACTTTGCCATAATAGACTGTCGGAGACGATCAGAGGAAGCAGTAAGAATAATGTCATCAACATACAAAAGAAGATAAGCAATCTCGGACCCATGACAATAAATAAACAAGGACTGATCAGATATGCTATTACGAAAACCAATGGAAGTAACAAAATCAGCAAAACGTTGATACCAAGCCCTAGGAGCCTGCTTCAAGCCATATAACGACTTGAGAAGAAGACAAACATGGTCAGGATACCGAGGATCACGAAAGCCCATGGGCTGATGCATATAAACAGTCTCATTCAAATTACCATGAAGAAATGCATTTTTAATATCTAACTGATGAATAGACCAAGACCTGGAAACAGCAATACTCAAAACAATACGAATAGTAGTAGGTTTGACAACAGGACTAAAAGTCTCATCACAATCAATGCCCGCACGTTGAGTCTTACCATCGCCCACAAGGCGCGCCTTATAACGCTCAAAAGACCCATCCGACTTAGTTTTCAAGCGAAAAATCCACAATGAACGAATAATATTAGCATGAGACGGTCTAGGTACTAGTTCCCAAGTATTATTTTCAATTAAAGCATCAAATTCCTCTTGCATGGCTTGCTTCCAATTTGGGTCACGTAATGCATCTATGGGATTTTTGGGAATGGGAGAAAAGGAGACGGATAAAGCATGAGAGGAATATTTGGGGTTAGGCTTGAATATGTCATTTTGACTTCGGGTGATGATTTTAGGTGGAGAAGGTGGAATATTGGGTTGGGGAGGTGATGGGCTGCGTGAGGCAGGCCCAACAGAGGAAGGAATGTCATCAAAATGATGGGTGTGGGCTGATGAGGCTTCAAGTGTAGCTGCTGGCCCATTATCAGAATGGGATGGTAAGGGAGAAGAGGGAGGCTGGGAGGGGTTAGGAAGAGCTGGGCCAGGCTCAATTAGAGGGAAGTTGGGCTGCTGGAAATTAGAAATAGAGGGGGAATTATGGGTGGCTTGGTCTGGGCCTGTTTGGGGAATTATGGGCCGAAATTCTGGGATAATGTGAGGTAAAATGGGAACATTTTGCTCTAAAAATTCATACTCGTGAGGAGTATTTTTAGTACGGTCGTGAAAAGGAAAAGACGATTCATCAAAAATGACATGACGGGAAATGATAATTTTATTTGATGCAATGTCATAGCACTTATAACCTCGATGTGATGACGGGTATCCCAAGAAGACACATGGAGAGGAACGGGGTTGTAATTTATGAATTTTGGTAGAAGGAATGAGGGGAAAACATAAACACCCAAAAACCCGAAGATGTGAGTAAGAAGGAGATTTATGATAAAGTAAATGAGTAGGAGTAAGATTGCCAAGTAATTTAGATGGAAGAATATTAAGGAGATATGTAGCGGTATTTAAGGCGTGAGGCCAAAAATAAGGGGGGAGAGAAGCATGACACAATAAAGTACGAACAATATTATTAATGGATCGAATTTTTCTTTCGGATTTCCCATTTTGTGAGGATGTTTGTGGACATGAAAAACGTAGAATAATACCCTGATTCGCACAAAATTGGTGAAAAGATTTGTTGTCAAATTCACCCCCGTGATCACATTGAAAAGATTTTATATTGAGCTCAAATTATGTGCGAACATAAGAATGAAAATTAACAAAAATATCATGGACTTGAGATTTGCGAAATAAAGAAAATGTCCACAAATAATTGGTGAAATGATCAAGAAACAACACATAATATTTGTACCCGGATGGACTTGCAACAGGAGATGTCCATAAATCACTATGTATTATGTCAAAAGGACGAGTACATAAAGATGTAGAGTTATAGAAAGGGAGACTAACATGTTTGCCTAAAGGGCATGATTGACAAAAAAAGGATGGATTTTTATTACATTCAATAGACTTAGAAGAAGACAAAAAATCTAAGATAGTGTTTCCCGGATGACCCAAACGAGAATGCCAAGTACTAGAGGATAAAGCCGAAAAAGCATGGGAAGATGAAGAGGTAGCTCCATGTGTCAAGTGAAAAGGATAGAGATCGCCAGTGCTATTAGACCGCATAATTATATTCTTTGTGTCCAATTCCTTCACGGAAAAACCGGAAGGATCAAACTCAATGGAAACATTATTATCGCGAGTAAATTTTCGGACAGAAATAAGGTTTTTAATGAGTGTGGGAGAATGGAGAACATTTTTTAAGACTAAAGGGTGAGATGGGGAAGGGATAGATACATGACCATGACCTTTTACGGGAAGCATAGCACCATTACCAACAATAATAGAATTAGAATTAGATGACTTTAAAGGAGAATAATTCAAGAGAGTACCTTTAGAGTGGGTCATATGAGATGTAGCATCGGTGTCCATATAATATTCCTCATCCGGAGAAGTCAAGGGAAAAGTATGCAAAGCTTGATCAATGTCGGTGGGTGAATAATCAAGAGAGGATTCAGCACATAAACCATGTTGAGGATTAGGCCCAAGGATTCCAGGAGTTAAATTTCTGATGGGCTGGTTAGTTGAGGCCCATTGCTTGGTAGAAGGTTTGGCCCAAGGATTTTGCTTGCAACAAGGACAATGAGAAGAAGAGACTTTTGGGCCAGACTGCTGCTGCCTTAGATTGGACGGCCCATTGTGCTGCCAGCTGCTGCCGTGGGATGGCTGGGGACGTGGCTGCCCATGGTGGCGGCTGTGGTGGTGCCGGCCACCTTGACATGGTGGTCGGAAATTGCGGGGCTCAAAATTGTCGGAAAAATTTGAATTTTGCGAGAAATTATTAGAAACTAAAGTATCGGGATGATATTTGGGAGATGAAGCCATGAAGAAAGGTTAAAAAAATGTTTTAGAGGAGAAAGAAAGGTGAGGAAAGCAACCTAGCAACTGATACCATATAAGAAGTGATTTGGGAGAAAGATTGAATGCCTTCTCATTATCATCATAAGAATATATACAAGATTAATCTATGGTTTTTAGGAAACTAAATAATTACAGTATATTCCTAATATTATATTCTAACATATAAAGATACACTAAATAAATAATATATGCAAAATATTCTTTGAGAATATTTATTATTCTAGCAAATAGTTGGGGGGTACGTTGATCAGTACCTCGGACTTAGATCTTCTGCTACGGTTTGGTCGTTTGTGGGGTGTGCACACTAGGGATCTTTGTCTAATAGTTATCCGGAGGGCCTAGCTAGCCCGATGGAAAAGAAAGTTCGTTCCATTCCATAGAGTGATGAAGTCAAGATTATGAAAGAAATTGTTTTAACAAAGAAAATTAAAAAGAAGGTTCTAGCCATTCTAGAGATTGATGTTTTATAGACTTTGAAAAGAAAGGTTTTAGCAAAGAAAAAAAAATGTATTTGATTTAGCGAAACAAAAAAAAACGAAAGCAAAAGTTTTATAATGTATTTATATAGTATATTGTGTGTTTGCTTTATGTTTTATAGGAAATAATTGATGAATCCTACTAGCAAATGTAATTGGATCATTGAACGGATCAACGCCGATATATACAGGTAATGGAGGTTAGAGTCAAGGTATAGAAATAAATGTCCACTCATTTTAGTTATAACATGTTCTTTTTACCCAAACTTCATGTGTAGTTAGTATTTTGGTTGGATTGTGAGAGAAATTAAGTTATTTATAAAACATTAATCATTTTCTTATGGTTTATAATTAAAACAACAAATCCGAAAGATGTAAACAATGAAATAAATTTAATCATTAAAAATTAAGCTATATTTAGAAATGTGTACTCAGCATAAGCTGACTATGTGATTTTGTTCTATGAATCTGTCCTGGTGGAGGACAGTTTTGAGATTGATGAAGTCAACGAAACCTGGAAGCGTAAAGATCATTAATCAACAAAGTAGTCTCATCGAATGTAAGTAAAGTAAATCTTTTATTCAAAATTATTTTAGTACGTATTTTGGATTATTGGAGAAAAGACTCTACCCTACGAGGTGTTATGATTTTGAAATGTTTGGCGCATGTGCCACTGGCTGGTTTTTATTTTGAAATGTTAGTTTTGAACTTGCAGGGTGACCTAAAGTCAAAAAGGAAAAAAAAAATTGGTTTATCCGATTTATAAACGGAACTCTGTCGGATTTTCTGCAGTAATTTATATATTTTAATTCGTTTGAATAATTCTTATAATGGAATTTCTGTACATGTTTTAAAGATTGTAAAGTCTGATATTTAAATATCTTGATAGATTCTAGTGGATAATATAACCAGTTGAGTAATTGATTATATTATCAACGTAATAGCCCGATATTAGTGTTAAGCTTCCGCATTAGTTTAATTGAATCTTGTTTAATCAGCTGGTTATATTCGGGTTATTACAATTAGCTTGTGTTGGTTCTGTCTATGCAATGATCTAGACAAAGATGCTCTGCCTTGTTGTTTCTGTTTGTGATGATATGCTCTCGCTGGTTCTTTGTGCATGCTGCTGATTTCGTTGTTGAATCTGTTGTTGTTGGAGTGTTGCATACATGCTGGTCATACTTCCTGTTATTTTGTACCTGCTGTTGTTGGCCTGTGCATTGGGCAATTTGTGGTGTACTACTGGTTCATTGAAGCTCGTGTTTTTGTGGTGTCTTCTTGAAGCTGCTACATCAACTGATGTTGAGGATGTGCAGCTGAATTGGTTGAAACTTGTTGCTGTACAAATGATTTTAGTGAGCCACTTACTTATTGTTCTGGATTGCATCTGTGCTGCTGTTGCTGATTTGAGGCTTCTTGTTGGGTTCCTTCTATGATGTTACCAGCTGTTGCTGCTGGTGGATTGGCTTGATGTTTCTGATGTGCTTTGCAATGGGTGCTGCAACCTATGCTACAACTGGGTGTGGTATACTAATTGCTACTGCTGGTATTGCTGATTTTGGATGCTGATTTTTGGTATTGGTTTCTGTCTAATGTTGGTGTTGCTGATTTTTGGGAGATGGTTGATGGTCTGATTGCTACTGCTGTGATCTGAAGGCTGCTGGTGTGTTCAAAGCTGAGAGTTCTTGAGGCTTCTGGTGTGTTGCTGCCCTGCTACCATAGTTGCTGCTAGATGCTACATGATGGCTACACAAAGTGTTGGGCTGCTGCCTTAGTCTAGTATAGTTTGTGTATTTATTTTGCTGTTTTGTATAGCTTATTTTAGCTGACTTTCTTGTCGGCTTTTTTGTGGTCTCGGTTTTTTCCCGTATGCACATGAAGAGTGGGCCGGGGAAACCCTTCCTCGAAAGTGGGCCTCGGTTTCACACTGATGCAAATAGGCTTTTACAAGTTCCCCTGACTTTGATGTATTGGAGTTTTTATGGTAAATGAAAAAGCTTTTTATTTGCCAAAAAAAAAACGAATCAAATGAGATCCCACATGACTATATTTTAACTTATAGATTAATAATAAAATACAATTTATGAATGATAAATGAATATTTTAAGTAGTTTTGATTTGAATTAATTTATGTAGCTTTTAAATTTGAAAATATAATATTTCAAGAAAATTTATAAGAACATATTTTGTTGTGATATACTACTCAAATATTAAGGAATAAGTTGATATTAAATTTGGTAAAATTTTCTTTGTATGGCAAATCAATATGGGAATGAGTGACACTTGGAATTTTCCATTCTTTTTATTAGATTGTATGATGATTATTTACATGACGTTTCTATTATTAGATACTACACTTACTTTCAATAAATCAATTTAGTTAGTTGCTTGTTTATTCTCTAATAATAATAAATTTAGTTAGCCACTTTGAAAATAAAATTTTTAGTTAAAAGTTACTTATATTTTATAAAGAAATTTCATTTTTACTATATATTTTCCCTAATAAATCAACCCAATTAAAAATGATCTCGCAAAAAAACCGTGTCTTACAAGAATTTGTGAAAATGCGACATTAATTGGCAAACGGTCTTAAATTTAAGGATGTAATCCTTACTATGTTGAACGAAACAAAATTCCAGTGCATATGGTTATGTACGTATTTATGAAGTTAACATGAAATAACTGTTTTGGACCGAACGACTCAATATTTGTTGGGCCCAATTAATAGCTAACAAAATTATTGGTAAATGAAA
Source organism: Amaranthus palmeri (assembly GCA_019776075.1). Taxonomy (NCBI): domain Eukaryota; kingdom Viridiplantae; phylum Streptophyta; class Magnoliopsida; order Caryophyllales; family Amaranthaceae; genus Amaranthus; species Amaranthus palmeri. The sequence continues at coordinate 489,756 of JAAKBH010000362.1, forward strand.
ATGTCATATGTTAGACTAAGGGTGATCAAAATCCAAAATCGATCCATTCAAAATTTTGGATATTTTGTTTTGGAGATAGTGATCATTTGGTTTCAATTCAAAAACATCGGATATCCGGTATAAATCGGATCGAATACCAAATATTCGATTTTAAATGCTTATTTTTTTCTTCTCAAAAAATATTTGGCGTATGTATTTAAGCTCATTTCGGATTTTTTCTTTAACCAAGCTCTATTTTTAAACTTTATAAACAAATTATTTTGGGAATGTGATTGGATTTTCAAAAGCTATATTACTTAACAATAAATTATCTATGCAATTTATTTGTAGTTGAGGATTGTGCAAGCAAAATTTTTTAATATATTTTAAAAATAATAAATTATAAATAATGAAAGAAACGGAAAATCAGATATATTATTTTACCAATAATCCGATTCGGATACATCATCCTCATCATCATCATACCTAGTTATCCCGCTCATAGAAAACTTTGGTCAGGTCTAGGGAGGGAAGAAAGACGACAACTCATACCCTTAGAGGAGAGTGCGATCAAAGAGTCCCTCGGCTCGAGAAGGATCTTCAAAGAGGGAGAAACCTGCAACTTCAAATATAATAAGTAGATTACGCACAAATAACTAAAAATAAAAATAAGTAGTTTACGTACAAACAACTAAAAGTAAAGAGCGATAAATTAAGCTAATGAGTAATAACAAACGATGCGTAAAAAAGACGGGTTTAGTAATCGAAGACGTGGATAAAGCGCCGCCAACTGCCTCATCCCTAGTCAGGTCCTTGGAGGAAGATCATGCATGTCATTTTTTGATTTGTTCCTCTCATGCTCTCCGAGGTCTTCCTTGGCTTCTCTTACCCTCCACTATGAAGCATTCCGATTCGGATTATCGGATATGATATCTTTAAAACCTAAGTACCTGGTTTTCAAAATTAAGAAAAAAGTATTTGGTTTTCAAAATCGAATACCGTAACAGATCAGATTATTCAAATTGAATATTTTTTAACACGTCTATATGAGACTGTCTCATCATTAGTCAAACTCATACAATTATCATAGCACTCTATTTGATCACTTTAAATATTATAAGTGATCTTTTAAGGTTATACAAAATCACCTTAATTCCACCAAAATTAACCATTTTAAGTTATAGTTAGTCACATTAAGATTGAATATAATTATAGTAAGTTAATAAAAAGCTATCACTTTAAAACCATAAGTGATCATTTTCTGTGACAATTCGTCATTTTTAATCACTTGAAAATTGTAAATGATCACTTCAAACCTGTAAGTGATTACTTTAACGGCCTGTTTAGTATATGGTATTAAATAATGGTAATGGGAATGAATTATAGTGTAAATTTTCATCAAAAGTTTCATATCATTCCCATGGTAATGAAACTTTGATCACAAAAAAGTTTTTTTGTATACAAATTTTCATTACCACCTAATACCACATCTCCCAATGGTAATGCATTGGAATGAATTTTATAAAGAAAATGAGAATCTTGAGGTTGAAAAAACATGGATATCAAAGTAGCTACGAGTTTTTCAATCAAAATTACACTAGATTTTCCATTTCTATTAACATTAATTGTTTATTACCACCTACCAAACGGGTTGTAAAGTTTTATAATTGTTGATTACTGTAAAGTGTAAACATAATGTAGACATTGAAGCAACCTCAAAAAAGTGATCTCGCCTTAATTAGAATTTTGCGATAATGAAATTGGAAAGCCTAATGTTGAAACATATATAATTACATATCATTGTGTTTTACAGTTCGAAATACATATTCGGTGTCTAAAAAATCAGTATAAAGCCAACTCATATAAATAACCAAATAATTTGAAATGAGGTAAGGTTGCGTTTGGGAACGTCCATTTTATTTTGAATTGTAGATTTCAATTATGGATTCATTAATTAAGAATTTGAAATGACAAGTATTGGGGTGTCATTCTCAAATCCTCATTTTAGTAACTAATTTTATAACATTGGTGGATTTGGCTCAAATCCAAATTTGAATTCTTATTATTGCCAAACTTACTTTATTCAAATTCATATTTGCAAATGAAATCATCATTCCCAAACATATCATAAGTGATTTTAAGGTAATTGGCCCAATAAAAAAAATAATATATGAGGCAGACTCATTGTAAAAAGTGATATATAAATATTAAGAATATGATCTTATTTTAAAATCATCAAAATTAAAAGACGGTAATCTCTTTTAGATTATATATTAAAATAAATTTTTCATATTCGATCTTCATTTAAGTTAAGCATGAAAGGGCTATCTTTAGGGAAAATGAAGAAGAAGCTAGGTGCTAGCATGCATGCAGTAGAGAGTAGAGACGGACGGATTGGATGGTCCCAATTAGTCCCAACCCAGGAAGAAGATCGTCTTAAACTGTGTATGGAGGTTGGAATATTTGCAGTATAAGAATAAGTGCTCATTGTAAAGTCTCTCTCATTTTCCTTTCTATAATTGCCAATTTTCATCATAATATCGATGAATAACACTACAATCTATTAAATTATTGATGTTCATTTAAAACATATGCAACGGACCCCTATTTTCATGTAACAAAGACGTTAAAACACAAAATAGTTTTTCCTCCGTTTTGAATTACTTGCACTTTTAAAGTGTAGCATAAAAATTAAAAAATGTCATTTTCAATGCATTTTGGTTTATATTACCACCTTTGGATAGTAGATAAAAAAACCAATAATTTAATGAGTGATAATAAAATTATTTTAAATTCCACATGGTTGCATTGAGTTTTCATGAAATGCTTGTGGTAGCACTTTTTTAAGAAAATTTCACATGGTAGCATCCAATTTATGCATAAATTAATGGCCGTAGCATTTTTCATTAAATTCTTGTTAAATTCCGTTAAATTCATTATTTTATAAGTTTTTTTCCACATGGTAGCATCTAATTTTTGTTTAATTCAATATTTTAACATTTAATTCACCAATTTAACGTTTAATTGACCGTTTAATTCTTTAACGCCCCATAAATATTGTAATAATTTTGTTTTCATTCAAAAATGACACGATTTATTTAGCGACATTAATATTACTCGTTCAATAATGACATGATCTATTGTCATTTTAGCAACATTAATATGTGTCAATTTTATATGAGTAATATTTATGTCGCTAAATAAATATTTTAACATTAATGTCGCTAAAATGACAATAGATCGTGTCATTTTTATACGAGTGATACTAATATCGCTAAATAATTTGTATCATTTTTGAACGAAAATAAAATTATTACAATATTTATGGGTGTTAAAGAATTAAACCGTGAATTAAACGTTAAATTGGTGAATTAAATGTTAATGGTGAATTAAATGTTAAAATAGTGAATTAAAGAAAAATTAGATATTACCATGTGGAAAAAAACTTACAAAGTGATGAATTTAACGGAGTTTAACAAGAACTTAACGGAAAATGCTACGGCCATTAGTTTGTGCATAAACTGGATGCTACGATACCATGTGGAATTTTCTTAATAAAGTGCTATGACTAGCATTTCATGAAAACTCAATGCTACCATGTGAAATTTCCCTTATTTTAAAAAGAGAGTTGAATTCGATCCAAGTGAAAATTACGAGCTTATTTCACATGATAATTAAAGTTAAAAATTAATTTACTTTTCAGTTCTAGTAGCTTTGTTAAAACGATGCCTAGCTTGAAAAATATTAATCAAGATTGACCTAATATTTACTGGTAACTCCACAAATATATGTGTACAATATTCGTCATGATCTGAAGCAGACGAGCATTAACAAAATACACTTTAATTACGAACGAAATATTTTTTGTGAGAACAATGAATAATATACACTATGCCAAAAAAGCCTATTTATAGCTGTTGAAAATGCGATATAGACCCACATGGAGCCACGCAGGCCTGCGCTGCCATCCATGCGTGCAAACTCCTATCTCCACAATTATGCACCTAGCAGTATTCGAACTTGAGACCTCAAGTTCCAAAGCACACCACTTCAGCCACCAGACCAAGAGGTATTTCGTGATATATTTTGCAAGGCTATTATACTTATTAGCTTATTAATGACTTGTAACTCAATTCTTTATTTGTAAAAATATTAGTCGTTAATCAATATTATTATTATTATTATTATTATTATTATTATTATTATTATTATTATTATTATTATCATTATTATTATTATTATTATTATTATTATTATTATTATTATTATTATTATTATTATTATTATTATTATTATTATTATTATTATTATTACTATTATTATTATTATTATTATTATTATTATTATTATTATTATTATTATTATTATTATTATTATTATTATAACCCATTTTAGTGTATTATTAGTATAGTATTAGCTGTATTAGCATATTGTTACTCGTATTATTATTATTATTATTATTATTATTATTATTATTATTATTATTATTATTATTATTATTATTATTATTATTATTACCTTCAATTTCAGTTGAAAGTTTCTTTTTCTTGAATTTCACGTCTAGGTGATCTTGTTAATCTTGATTTGGTGTAGGTGTTTGGGGTGGATTTGATGAAACAAATGAGAATTTTTGTTTCTTGTTGAATAAGATGATGAGCGTTTGATACTGCTTTCTATAGCGGTTGAAAGGGCAATAAATGAGAAAATTATATTTATAGCTGTTGGAAACACTATAAATAGAATACAATTTTTTTTTGCGGTTGCAACAACTATAAATAAAGTAATATTTAAAGCTGTTGGAACCGCTATAAATAAGGATTCTGTTTTTATAGCTGTTTTGACGGCTATAATTAAGAATTTTTCTTTTACAGCGGTTGCAACGGCTATAGATTGATATTCTTTTATAGCGTACCGAAAAAAGTGCTATAAATCAAGTGCTGTATATAACTCCTTTTGGCGTAGTGATAATGACTCAAAATGACAAATAAAAAAATTTAATCAGCAAGCAGTGGCAGACGTATATGAGGGCCTATGGGGTCACGTGTCCCTAGGCGTTTTTTTAAAAAAATAATTCAAAGTAGACTTTTCTATCGGTAAGAGTAAAAGTGTAAAATTAATACTGATGTCTTTAATTTTGATGATAAGTACTCCCTCATATTAGTAATTTTGTCTTATTTATTTATTAGGTCAGTTGATTTATTTTATTCCATTTCCTTTTATGGTGTGTTGTATTTAAAATTTTAGCAAGCCTTGTATGTAACCGTCTCACCGTGAGACGAGCCCATACAAGTAGCCCATTAGTAAAAAAATACATTAAAAGCAATGAAATTTAAATTAACACTTGTACAAGAACCAATTTTTTTTTTAAATAGTTTGTTATGACCCAATTAAGGTCGTCTCTCGGTGAGACGACATCGATATAGAAAGTGCACTATACTAGATCAATCTACAATTTATACACAGCAAACGCATTCGAGTATATGTACCTTTTTCTCTAGTTACAATATTTTCAATAAAGAGGAATAAATTTAATAAATAAGTTCAAATTGTTATTAGTTCAATTAATGCATATGATTAAATACTATTTTATTACGAGAAACTCTTTCAAGAATAAGATTGCAATTTTGATAAATTTATTGTACTAATACTTCTCATTTTGTAGAAATTAAAGAATCAGTTGTTAATTTTACAAATAAAACTTTGTCGAAGTTTTGTCTATTAGTTGGTGCCCTCTAAGTCTTCGAACCATAGATCTGCCACTGACAGCAAGGAAAAAACAAATTAATTAAGAGCTTAGCCATAATGATAGAAATATTAGATAAAAATATAGTGTTCCACGTATGAATAGCCGAAGCAAGTAGGAGAAAAAAGACAAATAAGAAAATCGTGTTCTCGCAATCAACAAAAAAACGAAGGTAAGAATAGAAAAATACGTGATGGCATGCAGGCAGGGGTATCAGCGTAATGACCAGTACATTTGCATGCCATGTCATGCCAATCTATACTTGCATTCTGCTAGTACAGCCATATCATTGGACTATTGAGTATTTTTTTTCTTCTCACCCTTCAACTCTAACCACTCGCTCCCACGCGTTTTGCTTAATTCCTCTTTTTCCCAACTTCATTTTCTTATTATCAACTTCTTTATCCTAATAAAATTCAATTAAATACACAAGACAAATTTTTAAGAAAAAAAATATTAAAAGAAAGTGATTGACCATTGTCCTAAATTAAAATATGATGCAAAAGAAGTAGGACAGACTAGATAACAATTGATACAAAATAAGTGAAACGGAGGGAGTACAACTTATAGGAGTCATACTGAGTCCTTTGAAATTTTGCTATTCGTGGTCAAAATAGACCCTTTATTTCTGTGGAGATAGACCATTAATACCATTTGTATCAAATATGTAAGAACTTTTGAGTCAAAGAATACTTTCTCTAACGGCTATCGCTTAGAAAAATACATATAGCAAACTTTAAGTGATAGAGATGCGATTGTTAAGGGGATGTGTGAAAACACCCGAATGAATAAATTAAATTTGGAGCCATGTTTTGAGAGTGAGATAGGTGTTGTACCCATCTCTATAAAGATGCATAAAAGTAGATTGAGACTGTTTGGACATGTGCAAAGAAAGCCCATTGAAGTGCCTGCGAGAAGGGAGGAAAGCATAACGGTTGATAGAAAGAGAAGTCGTGATTAAGAAAACATGGAGAAGAAAATTAGGAATGACGACATAAGAAGGTTGTCCTTCTCTAAAGACTAGAATAAGGATAAAACTAGTTGGTGGCATCATATTTGCATCCTAGACTTTGGATAGTCACCTACGGGCTAGGGCTATACTTACGTCACGTATGCCTTGTTTATTGTTCTTGCATTAACTTGTTATGTTTTCTTTCTTGACTTGTCATGTTTTTCTTTTAATTATAGGTCTTTTTCGAGTTGAGGAACTATGTGTCCGTTTTCTCCTGTAAGGATATGGTAATGATGATGATGATGATGACGATGATGATGATAATTGATGAATATAGTTGAATTGTGTATATAATTATAAAAAATCAAAGAAAATATATCATTGATAATTAAAGAATATGGAAGTGATATTTTCTATGTGTGAAAGTTATAGGGATGGAGGACAAAGGCTATTCCTTTTGTGGAACTAGCACCAACAAAACGTTGAGATAATATTCCTATTAGACTAAACAAAGAAATTGTTTTGAATTTGAACTTTGATGATGATGATAAGAAATGACTTATTAAGTTCAAAAGAAAAATCAATGAATTGGATGTTTTGTTTCTATGTGGAAAATCATTGATGATTGATAAAACCGATTTTATCTAATACCAATAATGGAAAATTTTCTAATTGTCCAATCTAATTATTCAATTAGTCTTGTGTGACATAATCCACATTTAAATTGTGTGCATTAGCCTCAATATAATTCGTCTGTTTTTCTATCGGAACGAAATCACTTGACTCCTCTATTTTTAAATAGAAAAATAAAAAATTTTAACGTTAATTGTGCATATTTAAAACATTAAGAATCGAATAAGTACATTAAATTGAGTGTATAAAGCAAATGGGATATTAGTAGTAGTGAATTAGAGAGAGTATATAAATTATAATTACATATCCTTGTTAGAAGTTTTATCGTTTACCAAATCACTTTTAATTGCTTAGCCTTTTGAACAAGGAATGTTTATTTTCTATATATACATATTAACTTCATCCAAATATGTACAACCAATCAAGGTGTTATCCAAGTTAAGAGATAATGTTACGGAAAGTCTTATATTTGACTTGTCTTATTAAATCCATTCAAAAAATTCATGATTTTTCCATAAATTACTTAACTCAAATATTTTAATTATGTTTTTACTTATTCATCATACTTATTTTACTAGAAGTATATCTTTAAAAAAAAATTGCATTGAAATGAAAGCAATATGAAAACTCACTAGTGATAGCCAAGATGACCGAACAAAAATAGAACAATAGGAAGACCAACACTATAATGTACTTTCTCCGGTTCATTATATATGCTATATTTCACTTTTTGCGTAATCTAATGCATAATTTTGATCATTTATATCTTAAATTAGGCTTAACTAAAAATTATAAAAAATGATATTATGAACATATGCGATTAGACGATTCAAATAGAATATCACTTGATTATATTTTTCTTATACATTAGTTGCACTATATTAAATAAGCTTGAAAGTTAGATAGTATTACTACAATGTCTAATGTAGCGAGTATTTCAGAACTAAGGAAGTATGAGGTATCTTAGATATCTCTCCCTTAACAAATGTTTATTTATTATTGAGATCTTATTTGAATAGTTTAATCGTATATTATAATAATATTAACTATTTATAAATTTTAGATATTAATAGTTTAATATGTAAATGATCAACATAACACATTGAATTACATAAAAGTCAAAACTAACAATTATTGTGGAACAAAGAAAGTAATTTACCAGATTCATTGATACTTACTCCATTCCAATTTACTCGTAACATTGGAAACACTAGCACTATTCACTTATCTCTCTTAATTTATGATTAATTTTTAATCTATAAGGTAAAAGTACTTAGTCAAATGGGATCTTTTTTGATTCGTTTCGATGCATAATTATAATTATTAAGGATTAAATTGAAGCATTGCACCGCATGAAAAAATAAGTATTGCAAGTATTTTGGAAGAGCCAAATTACTTATTTTTATACCAATTATTAGTAATTGCAATCTTTTGAACAGAAAGGGAGTACTACTCCATACTAGAAGAAGAGAAGTTGAAGCACAAAGTAAGAGTATAGTACTTCTAAAAGAGGGTTAGAGTTAGGTCAGATGATGAGATTTGACATCTAAATCAACATGCAAAATTGAGAAAGGGAAATCAAATCCAAGAATAAGTGACATCACAATGCAAACACATGTAGAAGAGAGAGATTGAGACACAGATCTAGTGAAAAATACTCCATATTTTTGCTTTGTGTTTCACAATAAAATACTACTTCTAAGTTCTAATTCGGTTTTTATAGAAATTATTTATTTTTTGTTTTTAGTTTGTATTTTATTATTAATTTAAAAGTTAAAATATATTCAAGGCGGCCGTTGTTTAATTCGTCTCAATATAAGGATTATTTATGTTAATTTTTCATAATTTTTAATTATGCGCAATTAATATATTAAGGATTGATTAAGTGCATTGGATAGGGTGCATAAAGCAAATCAAACATTAGAGGTGTTCATTCGGGTCATCAAGTTGATTTCGGGTTAGGTGTTTTGAGTCGGTTCAAAATCGAGTTTTGTGTTTCACATTTGTTTTTATATAATTGTAGATCCATTTGTTTTTGGGCACTATTCACTTAGATATCTTAATCTATAAGTTAAAACATAATTATGTGAGATCTTGTTTGATTCGTCTCAATATAAGGATTATTAATATCAAATTTTCGTAATTTTTAATTAAGATTAATTAGAGAAATTAAGGGTTAAAATGTTGTCTCGACAAGTGTGAAAAAGTAAATGGGAGTAGTAGCTTGAATAGGAGGGAGTATTTACTAAGAACATATGATACATCTCGTACTATAAAACGTAGAAGTGGTCCAATAAGCTGAGGCAGGGCCGGCCCTAGATATTTTAAGGCCATGGGCAAACTGCCACATTGGGGTCTTTTTTTTTTGCAATTTATAACCTATATAGACCTTTTAAAATCATTAATTTTGATTTTTTGATGTGAGGCCCTGGCCGATGGCCCCTCTTGCCCACCCTTAGGGCCGACCCTGAGCTGAGGCGAAGGCCTTAGTAAATAACGGTTATTTGTGAGGTTAACAAATCAACCTTATGTGGTAAGATTTAAAACTTGTGAAGTTTTGCTATTTTAATTTATTTTTTTTTATTTTATATAATTTACTCCCTCCAATTCAGCTTAAGTGTCCCATTTCCTTATTGGGTCAAGTCACCTTAAATGTCCCATTTCTATTTTTGGTATGTTAACTTTACCAATTTATCCCTACTAAATTTAACTTTTTTACACCTTTATACCTACTAACCCCACTTTACACCTATAAAGATTCAAAAACTCTACATTTTCTCTTACACATGTGGTCCCATTTGACTTTTCTTAAAATCCGTGAAAAGTCAAATGGGACACTTAAGCTGAATAAGAGGGAGTATTATTGTTTATTTTGTTTTTTATAGTAATTTACAAATCACGATAATTAATTTGAAATTTTTGTAGTAAGCCTAGTTGAGTGGGTGATGCACATTGAAGAGGGAGTACAAGAAAAATGGTGAATTATGTTATTCTGATACCCACTGAAGTAGTGAGGTAAGAGTGAGGTCAGTTTATTAAGAAAGAAAATGTCAGAGAAGTTGTGAAGAATTGGAGAAAAAGACAGAATGCAGATGACGTGTGAAACAGAAACAGATTTATTATTTATTCACCGTGAACCGTGCTTACTGCTTACTGCTTACTGCTTACTTTCAACAATACTAGTATGGTTTTTTTCTTTACGAAGGCGTGTCATCTTTGCCTTGCATTAATATTTCCATTTCCCATTTCCATTCATTTCTTCTACAATACTTTCTACTTCCTCGGTTTCATATTTTGCTTTTTTTTTCATATTTTTATTATTACACTAATTAAATCCTTAATATATACTCGCATTCTAGGGGCTCAGATGTTAAGAGTGAGATGAAGTCTACAAAAAAGTGGTAGCTGGGGTATTTTAATTGATTAAAGTAATTGTAAAGATGATAGTTGAGGTATTTTAAATAGTAAAAATGGAGGTATTTTGGTTATTACTTATGTGAACAGGAGGTATTTAGAAAAATAAATCATGACAGAAAAAAGAAATGAGACGTACATTTGAGGTGAACTTATCAAATAAGGAAATGAGACAATAATTAGAGATATTAAGAGTCAAAATATTACCTTGACAAGTGTGCCCAAGCAAATGGAACAACTGAATTGGTTCGAAAGGAGTATATTTAAAAAATAGAATAATGGAAAGTGGATAAAGTATTTGAGATTTTAAATGGGTCAATACTTATTAATTTCGAGTAGATTTAGCTATCATGCCATGTGATATCTTGTTTGATTTGTTATAAACTTATACTTCTCTTTCCGTTCTTTTTTGTTATTCCCATTTACTTTTTGCACAGTTTTCAAAACAATTTTCGTGCCTAAATATCTTTAAATACGCATTATAAAAAATTATAAAAAATGTATGATAAAAAAGTATATGAATTCGATAAAAAAAATATATATATATATATGGGTTAACTTTTAATTTTATAAATTAATACGAAGTATATGAATTCGATAAAAAAAATCAAGCGGTCGGCCTAATGTTTCCAAATCATGAGTGACCCGATCACCATTTCCAATTTTAGACTTAACTTAAAGCTTCTTCTATAAGAATTCAATTGACGAGTGCATTTTAGAATTTGATTGGACCTTAAATTATATAAAAAAAGTTTGTTAATATACACTTTAATCATTAATATTTCTTATTATGCATTGCTAAATAGTAAAAACTACTCCTATAAAAAGTAAATATTAAAAAAATATCACTACAAAATATGTTGCATATAGCCACACTTAAAAATGCACGTAGCCACACATATATGTGTGCCTAAAATATTTCCCCACACTTAAATAAGTGTGGCTATGGATGTGTGGGGAAATATTGCCCACACATAATAAGTGTGGTTAATTCATAATTGGGTTACACTTAAAAGTTAACCCATATATATATAACTTCGTAATGTTGGGAGTCCTAACTTATTACTAGTAGCTTCTATGACAGTTGATCAAAGTTAATGCATGTTACGCACAGACCTGGTAAATTATAGTAGTTATGCTCACTACAATAAAATTAACACTACAAAAAATTTAGCTTTTACGACATGGGATTTAGTTGCATTAAAAAGTGCCACTGATTCATATTTTTAGTGTAAATGTGTAATAATTATTGGTTTTTATTTTAAGTTCGACCATAAAGTGATATAACGACACCTAATTTGGTCTTTAGTGGCATATGTAATTGTCACTATTGTCTATACCATCATTTGTGAGAAATGTCACTAGCATTACAAAAAAACACGGAGTTTTTCGACGAAAAAACATAGGTTTTTTCGACGCTTGTCAAAGCGTCGAAAAAAATGGCGTAACAAATTTTCGACGCTCATTTTCGTCTAAAAAATTATGTATTTCCGACGCTTTTAGCCGTAGAAAATAAGATTTGGCGCCCTAATTAAAAATAAACTACTATTTTAACATTTTCGACGCTTTAAAGCGTCGAAAATATTTTGCTCCTTAAATCTATACTACATTTTTTTGAGATTTTAGACGCTTTAAAGCGTCGAAAAAACTCTGTAATTTAGACGCTTTTAAGCGTCGAAAGTGCTCAATATTTTAGACGCTTTTAAGTGTCGAAAATGCTTAATATTTTAGACGCTTTTATGTGTCGAAAATGCTTCATATTTAAGATGCTTTTATACGTCTAAATGAAAATAAAGTCATAATTATCTATCATTACCCCAATATGCATTAGTCTTTTCCGTACTATATAAAATTCATCACAGTACACATACATAATTAACAACAAATATCATACCAAATCAATCATTTCCACAAAAGTATTAGAATTCGATATTACCACACGCATATATATTCGTCGATGTAGCAAAAGGCAAAATATATATCACTACAAAAATTTTGCAAACCAGCGACTCAGTTTACCGACTAAACATGTTTAGTCGGTATTTCCGACTAAAATACCGACTAACATGTTTTAGTCGGTATTTCCGACTAAGTTGCGACTAAAAGCGAATGGTAGCAAATTTCAGACTAACTTGCGACCTAGATTATAGTCGTTATTTTTCCGACCAAAAATTTAGTCGCAAAAAAAAAAAAAAAAAAGAAAAAAAAACAGCAAAAAACGTTTTATTTTGTCCGACTAAACTCCGACTAAAATTGGGTCGTTAGGTAGATGAAGACATCCTGATTTTTTCTATAAATACCCCCCCCCCCCCCCCCCCCCCCCCCCGGCGTCATTTTCATTTGCACCTTTCTCTCTTCTCTCTATAATTCATCTGTTTTTCTTTTGTTACTCTCCTCCTTACACTCCTACTTGAGTAAGAATTAAGTAGGGGTGGAGGTGGAGGGTGACTCGTTGAAAAACAAAAAATTAACGGTCTCGAAATATTAATAAATCGGTTCAATCATAATAAAAATATGGCAAATTAAAATTTAATATTGATCTTGGAGCTGCTAGACCTTTCAACTTTGGCATGTTTCTCACTTGCCCCGTTCTTCCTCGTACCCACACTCGAGTTTGTTTACTTAAGTGTGGGTTCGGGAAGAACGGGACAAATTGCGAAACATAAATTTAACGGTTCAATCGTATCAAAAATATGGAAAAATTTGATATTAAAGGTATGAACCACATTTGCTTATAAACGTTCGAACCACATTTGCTTATAAACGATTTTTTTAATGTTTTTCACTGTATCCAACGTCTCTCCACGCGTACATGATTAATTTCAATCGGTGTACGCGTGGAGAAAGGCGTTGGATATAGTGATTAACATACATAAATTTGTTCTTCATTGTATCCGACGTCTCTCCACGCATACATGATTAATTTCAATCGGTGTACGTGTGGAGAAAGGTGTCGGATATAGTGATTAACATAAATTTAATGGTTGTTTTTAAGCAAATGAGACTTGCCCCAAATTTGTTCTTCACTGTATCCCACCCCTCTCCACTCGTACATGGTTAATTTCAATCGGTGTACGCGTGGAGAAAGGGGTGGGATATAGTGATTAACATAAATTTGAAGGTTGCCCCAAATTTGTTCTTCACTGTATCCTACCTCTTTTCAACTCGTACATGGTTAATTTCAATCGGTGTACGAGACGATAAAGGGGTAGGATATAGTGATTTACATAAATTTAATAGTAGTATTTATTGTATAAAAAAAATACTAATGAGCTTTTTTTTTACTATATCCTACGCTTCTCAACACGTACATGATTAATTTCAATCGGTGTATCAATCGGTGTACGTGTCGAGAAGTAGTAGGTTATTGTGATTAACATAGCTATTTTTTCACTATATCCTACGTCGCGCAACTCGTACCTGATTAATTTCAATCGGTGTACAAGTTGAGAAGGGCGTTGGATATAGTGATTAACTTAAATTTAATGGTTGTATTTATTGTATAAAAAAATTTTAATGAGCTTTTTTTCGTGCCGTTTTGTTGTAATAATTATCAGTACTTAATCGAAATATATGTTCTTCTTACTTATTGTCCTGTATGTTTACTATAAAAATGTGTTAGAAACGCTTAAAATATGTTTCTCAGAAGTGTAGAAAATGAGCAACGTATTATTTTACTTATATTTGCTACTGAAAAAGAATAATATTTGATTTGCAAGGCGTTGGTTTGCCCGATAGTGGTACTTACGGCCTATTCTACTACCTCCAGTTCATCATTAAGTGGCTCCCATTTGTTTTACGATATGAACAATGTCAAAAAACATGTAGGAACCACTTAATGGTGAATTGGAGGGAGTATAGGTTGTAAAGTCCACTATTGGGCAGCTAATAACGCCATTGCAATGAAAAAAATTTTCTTAGTAGAATCATAATAAGTAAATTTACGATGCTTATTTTCTACATTTTTGAGTTGGTTCTTGGTTCTTGGTTGACAATTCTGATGCAAAAAAAATCAGATTTTTTTCACCTTAAGTAAAACCAATGTTGTGGAGAAAAAAAAGAAAAACAAATTTAAAATCAAAAATCTTTGCGACATACCTGCTGGCGAGAGGGAGAAGATGACCGGTGAACTTGTTCTGGTTGAAAGTACAAGACAATACTGTGCGAAGGTGAGGGAATCCTGGTTCTGGTTGTTGTGCAAAGGTGAGGCGAGTCGGTTCTGGTTATTCTGGTTGACAGCCGGTGGTCGGTTGTTCAAGGTGAGCGCCATCGGTGAGAGTGTTTGTGTTTAGGATGCAAAAGTTTTGAGAGGGAGGAGGAGAGCAGTTTTGAATGTTTGGGTAGGCGGGTCAGTTTTTTTTTCACGGGTGTTCTGCTTGTGTACTCAATATTTTTTGTTCAGTTTTTTCTTTTTTTTTTCTTTTTTTTTGACGCTAGTACTCAATATTTTCTACGCATTTCAAAGTCGAAAATTAAGCGTCTAAAAGCTCCGTTTTTTTAGACGGTTAATCAAGCGTCGAAAATAAAGTGTCAAAAATCTCCTTGTTTTTTAGTAGTGTAGATCCTATGTCGCTAAAAGTTTTAGTGTGACTTTTTAATAATATGCTATTAAATATTCTAATAAATGTCACTAAATCCTCTATATACACTATAAGAAATTTGAAATAGCGACATTCAAATTAAATGTCGCTAAATATATCCCACTAAAAGCAATTTATGTTGCAGTGTAACTTTTTTACGACCTATAATTTAATAACACTAAATATTTTCACTAATTTATATTTTTAGTGTAACAGTTATTGATTTTTATGTTAAGTTCCAATATAATAAAGTGATTTAGTAACACTTTATTTAACCATTAATGATATACTAGGTGATTGCCCGTACTAATCACACGTTATTTAATACTTAATTATATTTAACATATACATTTATATAATTATATAAAGAAAATGTTAATAGACATAAATAAAATAAAATAATATTTATTCGTATGCAACATTTGCAATGTAAATTTGTGTATATCATAATGGAAAATGAAGTTACACTATGTATAAACTTTGTGAAAACGAATACACTTATAGCGAATTTTATCGATGATAAATATTGACCATTCTTTGGATGAATATTATTTCATCACATATTAACATGTTAATTTTTGTCTATTTTTCACCCGTGAAACAGCTACATATGGTTAATCATACCTTAATAGGTACTTATGAAGATTTAAAATTGATGTGGGAAAATTAATAATCAGAAGATATGACATATTGTTACTGTTAGTTCTTATGATCAATCTTTGTTACTCCTATGTAGATATCGCTTTTCTCTAGACCTCACTTGCTTCGCGTCAAATTGAATAAAAAAATTCAATTTTTAACAACTCAAGCAAAGGAAAAAAAAAATAAACCACCAATAATTAAAAAAACATGGAATAATCACTGTATTAAATAAATAAAATTGAAGTAATAAATTCATATCCATAACCTAAATTTAATTATTTAATAAATACAAAGTATGTAGTCAGTAAAATTCAAACTTATATTCCTACATGATTAGTCTCATCAAATCCAGTAATACACAATGATAAGCTTAGCTTATTTGTTAACTAATTTAATTCTACACCTTTACAATGTAAAATATTATGTATTTATTTTCCTCAATGCAACCAATACTCATATTAGATACACTAACTTAAAATTTTATAGAAAAATTGAAAACATTGAAAATTGTGTTAAAGAACTCACTCATAAACCGTAAAATATATAAGAAAAAATACAGTATTTAAGAATCTCAAAAATTCTAATTTAAATGAAAAAGTTTTACTTTGGGTGTTTTTTTAAAAAAATTTGGAGAGGTCTCATATCTCCTACAAGTAGTGATGGCCACGGTCCGGGTTGGGCCGGTTCCGTTCCGGTTCCAACCAGTTCCGGTTCCACCCGGTTCCGGTTCCATTTGGAACCTGACCTAGACGTTTCCGGTTTCGGTTCCAGTTCCGGTCGGTTCCAACCCGGTTCCGGCTGGTTTATGAGACGGTTCCGGCGGTCCCAATTCCCGGGTCGGGTGGGTCGGACCATCGGTTCCATTCTTATTTTTCCTTTATTTTTTATTAAAAAATACTATAATAATGCGGACGTACCTTCGTCGATTACTTGATTATTAGCGAAATGCATTGGTTGTCATCGTTATTAAAATATTTACTAAAAAGAACGAAAAAAATAAATTAATAAGAAACGAATTAACGATAAAGATCATAAATAAAAAAAAGGGGGAGAGAATGGACTTGAACCTAGTATCCCGAAGGAATACTAACCTGCCTACGTATCCCGAAGGAATCAAAGTCCACGTAGTTCTTTGTCATACCTTTTATTAGTAGTGGTTGAATGCCGTGGTCCGATATTCCGTAGTCGCGATCCTACTCGTCTTCGTCATCATCTGGTTGGTTGGATGCTTCCGTCGACTCTCCTCCCGACGATGATGCAGACGTATCCATCATCATCCATGGATCATCTTCGTCTTGATCATCATCGTTCCTTAATCCTTGCATTCGAACCTCCGCTTGATCCCAATCTTTTTTGCAAACACATATTTGAATACTATGTGGTGCAAGACGAGATCTCTTTTCGTCCAAAACGCGTTTACCTGCACTAAAAGCCGACTCCGACGCAATAGTATTAGCAGGAATTGCAAGGATATCCTTTGCAATTCGCGATAATATAGGGTATTTTGTCGATTTTTCTTTCCACCATTCTAAAATATTATAACTACTTACGTTGATTTCAAAATGATGTTTAAGGTAGTTATCTAATTCTAAATATGTAGCGGAAGAGGAGGAAGAAGATGATCCTAGAAAAGTATCATCGCGACTCATTATGTTAGCGATTACGGAATTATAATAATCGGGACGTGCCGAGACGCTAGCACGCCTAGACGTATTGCGACTCGGGTTATATATAGTAGAATAATGGTCATAAAGGTCTGCTAAAAGTTTTTTACAATTGCCTACATAATTATGTACATCAGTAGGCGGGCGATTTAGTGCTTGGTAATAAAATCTTATTACTTTAGTTAGGACTTCCGTCTTAAAACACGGATCTAAAAGTGTCGCTATGCCATAAATATAAGGAAAATCAGTAAAATAAGTCTTCCACTTATCCATCATATCTGCAAGAATCGGCTTCAAAACAACGTTAGTATCTTCATGAGAATATGAAAGCAAATGATAAAAAACAGTAACACAATCACTTATTACTAAGTGAACATTTGGTTCGTATACATATGAAAATATCTTAGTTGCGTGGACATACGCGTCTAGTAATTTTTGTACACCTATAGCTAAGTTCCAAGTTTCATCACTAATAGAGCTATCCGTAAACTCACTATATAGTTGTGTTATAACGGGGCGATAAGTAATCGCCTTCTTTAATAAATCGTGGGTCGAACCCCAACGTGTAGGAGTGTCTAAAGCCCAATATACTTTTTTAAGATCATATTGGGCACATAATTGTTTATATCTTCTTTTAACTTTTCCTAATCTAAGCCATTTAACTATATCTCTAATGGGACCTAATAAATCACTTAGGTTTTTAATACCTGCTTGACAAGATAAATTAACAATATGAGCACAACAACGTATATGTAATAAACTACCTCCTAGGATACAAGTAAATGTAGGTTCGTCATATAAAAGTTCGATGCATTTGATATTGGCCGATGCATTATCGGTAGAAAGACAAAATATTTTATCTAATAGGTTCCATTCTTTACAGATTTCCATTAATCTATATTTAATGTTTTCACCCGTATGTTTTTCGGGCATTAACTCGAACGCGATTATTCTTTTTTGAATACACCAATTACGGTCTATCCAATGTGCTGTGACACACATATAAGGCTCTAAATATGGGGGAGCTGACCAAATGTCGGTTGTTAAGCTAACTCTACCATTAAAAGATTTAAACATTTGTACTAATTAATATCGTTTTGCTTCATATAATTTAATGGTTCGTCTTTTAAGGGTATTCCTAGGGATTGCTCTAAATTGTGGTTGTAAACATTTTCTATTGAAATATTCATATCTTTGACTTTCACCGTGGTTAAAAGGCAATTCATCACCAATTACATATTTTGAAAATTCATCAATCATTTCATTACGATTATATCTAAAAGGCATACCTCCGGGTCCGCCGGGGAAGTCCGTTGCCCATTGTTGTTGTCCGCTTCCGCTTGTTGTCCCGCTGCCGCTTGCTGCATGCGTTTCTTTTGTGATTCCATGTTTTTTTGCCAAATGTTTGTTGAATGATCCCGTACCACCACCTAACACGTATTCACAAAACACAATAAATGAATATTTAATACATTCTAATATTTCATATCATTTATAAAAACTTAAAAAGTATTTACCTTTGGTAAAATTGTATGAAACTAAGGGCTTTACTCCTTGGCTTTCACAAATTTGACAAGTGCATGAGAACACATCCGGGTTGTCGGTTGGTTCTTTTGTAAAATAGGACCAAACATGTGAACAGCTCTACCACTAGGAGGTGGCATTGCCGGAAAAGGTTGTCTTACTGGTTCATTTTCATCTAAATATAAATATAAAAACATTATTAAAATAAATAATAATTTAAAATTCAATCAATTTGAAGAATAAAATTAGAAAACTAACCGATACTTTGGAAATTAACTCGTTTACCACGAGCTTGTCTTTGTTGTTGTTGTGCTTCTTCAAGTGATCTTGTTGATGATTGTCGAGATCTAAGTATCCCGATAGGGGTCGTTGGGCCTTCTTCCTCTTCTTGTGGACTTTGTGGTGTTTCTTCTTCTTGTGTTTCGTCTTCATCTTCAATTTCTATTTCTCTTTCCACATGTTCCGCATACTCATGTAATTCTCGGTCGTATGGCTCGTACCCTTTTGGATAATTCGGTTCGTAATTACTAACCGAAGGCGTGGTTGATAACGATGGAGTAGAAGTTGCCTTTCTTTTAGAGCTAGAAGAAGAACCCCCCAAAGATTTAGCCACTTTAGTGACTTTTTTAGTGGCTTTTTTCAAGAATGAAGACATGATTTATTTTAGAAATAATTCAGAAATAATTAAGAACTAATTAGAAGACTAATTAAGAAATAATTAAGAACTAATTAAGAAATAATTAAGAACTAATTAAGAAATAATTAAGAAATAATTAGAAGACTAATTATGTAATCAAGAGAATAAGTGCGTAATTAAGTAATTAAGTAGAGAGAGTAAGTAGAGAGAGTAGGAGAGGAGATGAGTTGTGAACTGGAATGGTTGAAAGTGATGGGTATTTATAGAAAAAGAGGTAACGGCTAGTTTTACCAAGAATAACGGCTAGTTTGACCCGGTTCCAAAGAAACGTTGGAACTGTCCGGTTCCGGGTCCGGTTCCATGGAACCGTTGAGCCGGGTGAACCGGTCCGGTCTGGGTTGGCGGTTCTAACCGGTTCCATTGAACCGGTTCGGACCGGGTGAACCGGTCCGCGGTTCTTTGGTCCGGTTTTTTCGGTTTTTTTTCCGGCGGTTCCACGGTTCCGTCAACTTTTTTCCGGCGAATTCACGGTTCTGCAGTTCAGTTCTGGTTCGGAACCTGTCGCGAACGTTCCGTTTCCGGTTCCGGTTTCAAGCGGTTCGGTTCCGGGCCAACCCGGACCGTGGCCATCACTACCTACAAGTAGTAGTGTCTCCTTTCTTGACTTTTTGTATCAACTTTAACAAATTTGAAGATCAAGCACAAAAATAACAAAATTAGCAATCAAAATCCATGTTCCTAAATAAATCATTCACATGCATAGAAGAAAATATGAAATCAATAATCAATAATAGATATATAATATATATATAGATAAAAAAAAATAAAAAGATAAAAAGGCCTTGCATGGCACATTTACTTAAATTTTTCCCTCTTTTGTTCAAATCAACTAAACCCAAAAAATTAAAAGAGATAGATAACTAAGAACAAAAAAACCCAATATTTAGATCTAAAAATAGAAATATAATGGACAATTTTTGTGAGAAAAAGCTATGGTGATTTTTTTTTTTGTCAAAAATGAAGATATAAAGAATACAACAAAATTTGTAAATAAATGTATACTAATTAATTCTTTGTTTAGAGATTTTATTAGTAATCATTAAATGTAAAGGCAAGTCAATAGTCAAGGCTCCTAGCTTGTTCAATACTTAAGATTTTAGATCCAAAAATAGAAATATAATGCATAATTGTTATTATAGTCTATGGTGACATTTATGAGAAATGGCCTGGAGATTGGTGGGCGTGTAGCCGTCAATCACCGACGACCTCATCCTGGATTTCGGTACCAGTCATCCAATATCATCACTGTTATGAGAGGAGGAAGAGCATCAAGAGGGAGAGGGGGCAGAGGTGGGGGAGAAGAAGGAAGACCACTGCCCATGGTCACGCGAAGTAGTGTCGAGCTCCCAGACCTAACAATAGCCCAGTCTGATTCCGATAGATGAGGAGGAACTACTCAGGAGATCCACGAAGAAATTACTCACTTTTATCAGAATCTTCAAGGCAGTGCTCCTCCCAACCTTAAGGTGATCGACAGAAGAATAATGAGGGATGGCCCCCCAGATTGATAACCTCCAAAGCCAAATGCAAATCCAAGAAGTAAATGAAGAAGAGATAAAATCTGCTCTATTTGGGATAAACGACAACAAAGCTCCGGGAATAGATGGTTTTAATGCGTGCTTCTTTAAGAAGACATGGGAAATCGTCAAGGAGGACCTTGTGGGTGCTATCACAAATTTCTTCAACACCTTGGCTTTCTTTCTCCCTTATAACTGCACCTCTGTTATTCTTATTCCTAAATCAAAAAATGCTAGCAAAGTGGGAGATTTCAGACCTATAGCCTGCTGCAATGTCGTTTATAAGGTCATCTCTAGGATCCTTGCAGGTAGGCTCCAGCAGATAATGGGGGGGGGGGGGGGGGGGTGATCGATCAAGCGCAATCAGGTTTCATCCCAGGGAGGCAAATGGCTGATAATATTTTACTAGCTGCGGAGCTCATCAAGGGGTATACGTGCAAAAACAACAGCCCTAGATGTATGATCAAAATGGACCTTCGGAAAGCTTATGATTCGACAAGCTGGGGTTTCCCATTCTCAGTTATGGAGGAAATGGGCTTCCCTCCTAGATTCGTTGAGTGGATTAAGGAGTGCGTAACAACAGTCTCTTTTTCTATCCTGGTAAATGGTATGCCGCTCAAGTCGTTCAAAGCTCAGAAAGGATTACGTCAGGGGGACCCAATCTCTCTGTATCTGTTCGCCATTGCCATGGAGTACTTATCCAGACTGTTACAACAAACAGAGAGATACTTCATCCTTTCACTTTCACCTTAGGTGCAAGAAGGAAAACATAACACACCTTCTTTTTGCTGATGACCTTCTCATGTTCAGCAGAGCCGATATCTCCTCTGTCCAAAGTTTGATGAACACGTTCAATAGGTTCTCAAAGGCCTCCGGTCTGGAAGGAAATACAAATAAAAGCAATGTCTATATCTCCGGAGTTGACCAGCAAAGTAAGGAGCAAATTCTCAGGTTCCTACAAATGGAAATTGGCGATTTCCCGTTCCGATACCTTGGAGTCCCGCTCCATTCCAAAAAGCTAAACTCTCGGGATTGCAGACCCCTAGTGGAAAATATTATTGGTCGTATTGGATACTGGTCTTTTCGGCCGTTATCTTACGTAGGTAGAATCCAGCTAGTTCGCAGTGTTATTGGAGGTATGCAAAACTTTTGGGCTCAAATCTTCTGCCTCCCAAAAAAAACTCATCCAGATGGTAGAGGATGTTTGAAGATCTTTCGTCTAGACTGGTAAAGATGGCATCTTTAAGAAAGCTGCAGTTGCTTGGAGACAAATGGTCCTCCCTTTCTCTAAAGGGGGTCTCAACATGAGAGATATGTATATGTGGAACAAAGCTGCAATCCTCAAGCACTTGTAGAATATTGCTCAGAATAAGGAGAACATGTGGGTGAAATGGGTCCAAAGCTACTACTTGAAATCCCAAGGAATCTGTGATGTTACCGTTTCCATCCACGCATCATGGATTTTCAAGAAGATCATAAAGCAGAGAGACATCGTGGAGAAGCTAGGAGGCTGGGGGGCTATCACTAAAGGGAACTCTTTCTCTATAGGCAAGGTATATGAGCTACTCATTGCAAATTTGCCTAAGGTTCCTTGGGGGAATATTATGATAAAGAACGTTGCCACCCCCAGTGCCAGGTTCATCACGTGGCTCGCTATCAAGAATTGATAAGCCACCAAAGATAGAGTTGGAAAATGGATTGATCTCTCAGGCGATCGTTGTGTCCTGTGTAATGGAGATACTGAATCAGTGCAGCACCTTTTCTTCGACTGTCCGAACGCGCGGGAGATCAGGAACCGGCTTTTTAGCTTCCTTCCTCGAAATCTTGAAGGGGCAAACTTCCACGCCGAAATCTTGGAAATGAACAAAATAAACCAAAAGAAGACTGATCGGGCAAAGCTTATCGTCGGCCTATGGACAGAGATGATTTATAACATCTAGAAGCAGCGCAACAAGAAAATTTTTGACAACCACACTCTTAATCTGAAGGAGGTTGTAGATTGTATAGTGTTTAGAACAGCAGGGAGGGCAAATAGTAGAATGGTAGAAATGCTTGTAACTAGGTAGCACGTTTGGGTCTATTTTTTGGGCTTTCGCTCTGTTGTTTTTGTTTGAGCGTTAGCGTTTTTGGGGCCTCGAGCGGGAGTTAATTTC